>JAMJFZ010000451.1:15410000-15840000 GCA_026225945.1 Cricetomys ansorgei | reverse complement strand
TTGAACACGTGGTCCCTGCTAGTTTTGATTGTTTGGGAGGTTATAGAAAATTTGGGACAGCGAAAGAGTGAAAAAAAAGTGAAAAAATTTTTGAAAGAAGCCACTAATAGTGGGATTGAACATCATATTGCTTCCAGTTCTGGTCTTGTCCTTCTGATGCCGAGTCTACAGTCATCATGTGAACTAGTCTCCAGAGCACACATTGTCATGGAGCTGCTGTGTGACTTCCCCACCGTGGTGAACTGAGAGCCTCAGAAACCATAAGCCAGTACCACTCTTCCCTTAAGTTGCTTCTACAGTGCGTGTTGGCCCCGTGATAGGAAAGGTAACACACACAATAATTATGCACAAGGATCCAGGAAATCCACCATGCAGTCTATGCTCTGATTCCCTCTCTGAGAATATACTGAGATGACAGAACTATGAACACCAACACCTTTCTTCATCAGTGATTTAAAACACAGAACAATGCTAAAGCAAGTTTTAGCCTGATGCCAGAAAGCCATGTGTTTAATTACTGTTTTAAACTTTGTCATTAGTGCAACTGAATGGTTGCATCCACTGTGCAAGGTTTGCATCTTTCTGAGTGGCAACCCTTGAGTGTGCTGACCATTGATAATAAATGAAAGAGATTTATTCATTTCACAAAATCTTGCTTGGTAGACATTCCAAGGCAAATTCTGTGGTGAGTAATGGTGATACAGGTATTTAAGACCTGCTCCTGAGATTGAAAGTGTAGAGAAGCCTTCAAAACAGACTGCTAACTTTGCCTTGCTGAGCTACCTACACACAAATGAAGGGAACAGAGAGATGTTTTATTGTAAAGTAATTTAATAGGGACTAAAAATGTTAAAACTTAGGAAACACGTGACCAGTATGTTTACAGTCATTTTTGTTTAATCACTTGAAAGAATAGACAGATGGAAAATCTTTTGTTTATTAAAAGCAACTGTATACTCACCTACCAACCTCCCACTTTGAATCTAATTTTTCTTTTATGACAAAACTGATTTTGAGAGGAAAAAACGAAAACAAAAACAATTTTGAGACCTGAACGTTCCAGAAATTCTAGTTCCATCACATTTTAACAATACAATGTTTTCTAAACTAAAATGTTCTTAAGATTTATTTCATTTATGCTTTTCCTCTCTCTCCTTCTCCCTTTCTCTCTCTCTCTCCCTCTCCTCCCCCCCCACCTCTCTCTCTGAATACACAAGAGGACACTAGATTCCCTGGATCTGGAATTACAGGCAGTTGTGAGCTACCCAGCATAGATGCTAGGAACTGTTCTCAGGTCCTCTGGAAGAACAGCCAGTGCTCTTAACCGCTGAGCAATCTCTCTAGCCCTCAAACTAATAATTTATTTGTTTATACAATGAAACCATAAAATACAACGCATTCAAATTTCATTTTTTAAAATGGCTGTGATAAACATCGAATTTTTCTTTGGTCACGTGTTGAATAACCCTACCTCTCTCTTTATTAAATTGGAAATGTATTTCTTGTTCAAAACTAAGAATATATTTGGCTTTCCTTTTCTAAAACAAAAAATAGAGAAAAGAGGGCCAAATTCAGCTGGCATTACAGCAGAGTCTGCATTGTTCTATTTGCCCCATTTTCATAGGTTTTACGGAGCCACCAACATTTGTTGCCCCTCTAATGTTTATCATGTCTACCTTTGTCAGCATCAATGACTAATTCAGTTGATTGGTAATTTGCTAGAATTTTCCAAACTGTTTCAAACACAGAAATTAAAAACCTGTACATAATCAAAGCATTTGTTTTATCCATATTAATTTTTTTTTGTCTTTTGAGGTAGTTTTGGCTGCTAACGTAAATTTAACAATAACCTCACTTTTTCTTAATCCACTTGGGGCTTGAACTAAATGTTGGCGTGAGGGAGAAAAGAGCGTACTTCCTCTTTGACTCAGTCTGACCAGTCGCCCTTGTATTTCCCTGTGAGACACAATTATTACATCATTTAGGTCTCAATACACTGCCCACATTGCTAAATTGTGATAGCAAGCTGCTGATAAAGTCTTTTGATTAGTCCCAGACAGCTTCTGTAGATGTCAGCTTCCATTCACTGCTGGCATCTTGCTGCAATGCTCTTTGCCTGTGGCTTTGTATACTTCTTCAGTTAATTACATCTCAAGCAGTCTTGGGCTTGAGCTGAGCTGACAGGTGTCAGTACCTTTCAGGGTACTGACAGGAAAGGGATGAGTCTACAGTTTCGAAGGTGCCTGATATGATACCATACGAGTATTTACAGCCCATTTATATATGACACTTGAAGCTTTAGATAATCATATGACTTCTACTTTATTTGAGGAGGTGTTCGAATCCCCACTACCAAAGCTTTTGCACTTCCCTAATTAAGAATGAGTCCTATTGTAATTCTCTTAGAGATTTGCTATCCTTAATCAGGCCCCCTTTTCCAGTTACCACTCTATAAAAATGAAATAATTGCAGAAAATACTAGCAATCTAGAAATTCTTATCTTATCAAGCAAATATTTACTTTATTACTATTCAGCTGTAATGAGTTTATGAATTTGAAGATGTTTCTAAAATGCAGAAGAATTTAAGTCCCATTTTGAGATGTCACCTTCTACCTAAAGCATACAGTCACCTTTACCCTTTCCAGTCTAGGGACAGGAAGCCTGCTTATGACATTCCCCTTTCTCACAAGGTTACTGAGGCCAATGCAGGGGAAGAAAGAGTTATATAGTAATAGGAGTCAAAACACCCGGGCTCAGGCTCCACTCACTGCTGACTGGGATAATAATTGTTCACTTCTTAGTGTTCGTCCACGTCATCAGTAAAATGGCAACAAGACTGGTTGATAACCAAGTAAGTGAGAGTAAAGGATAGCAGTGCGGATGTGGGGCATCTTTTAGAAGATGAAAGCTTAGAAATTATAGAAAAAAAGTCCTAGGAGAGTCAGACTTCCTCAGTGCTCATAAAGGTTAACACAATGCCCCTAAGTTGTAATGGCGTGAGTTTGAAGATAGTAATGCAACTAAGATATAAAATATAAGTCTGAGCCACGCTAGTCAGTGGAATGTCCTGGGGTCCACAGTAGACAAGAAAGTGTTCTGGAAAAGAGAAAGCAGATATGGACCACCATAGCCATCAGAGTATGAGTGAGGCATAGGCACAGAGAGTTTGCTCAGAGCTGCCACACATTAGAGCTCTTCTGTTCCCATGAGAAAGTATAGAGAAATATCAAGCCATAAAGACAAGGTGTTTAAAGTTCAAAATGATTTAATAACATCAATACATCCATATTTCTTTATATATTTTCTCATTTAATATTTCATCATGTTCTGTCTCACCAGAGATAATTCTGATAAAGGAAGTAAAAATGGTTCATGTTTGTCTAAATAATCTCATAGAAATTAATGTAAATAAATGTGTGAATTCTTCCAGTGAAACACCCTATGTCAAGAATGGGATAATAAGCTTACAGATTTGTAAGAAATGTAGAATAAGATCAACAGCTAATTCATTTGTTCCAGCAGTGCTGTCAGTGTTCAAACTATTCTTGAAACTTTTATCTGAAATTACCTTCATAATCAGTTTGGAGACACTCAAGGAAATCATTGATATTAACTGATGATTGTGGAAGAAACATATACAATTTAAATTTATTACAAACATGTCTTCAGTCTCCTAAGAGCACATTTAGGTTAGTCTCTGAACAACTTTTCTGAATATCTTCAGGTGGTAGATATTTTAAGTGATGTAGTTGAAGAACACATTGTCGTTTCAAAGTGACTCAGTTCCGCTGTAGTAGAATGAAAGCAGAAGAAAAAATATGGAAATGTTCAAAGCTGAGTTCCAATAAAGCTTTATTTATAAAAATTAGGCAAAGTACAGATCCGGACTAACAGATTCAGGCCACCAACCAATCTCCAGTTCAAAGTCTCTGATATGGTGAATGATTTGCATCATTCAGAAAAAGGATACACTGAACCAACACCATACATGAATGATGAGAGATATCCTTTCCTTGCCAGTCTCTGGAGAAACAATATGATGCTAAATGTGTAACAGTTTGGGCTCTGGCTATGACTGATTGACTACGCAGTTCTCTGAGTTTCAGATCTCTTATCTATAAAATGAGGCTTGCCTTCGTTTTCACCGAGGATGCTTCTAAAAATTAAATATGACAAAATATGAAAAGTTTCTTACAGAGTGGGTGGAATCATTAACTCTTCTCAACTCTAAGGCCTTTCTACAATCTCAGGCCCCAGAAGACAATCAGTCACTATTATTGCTTGTCCTCAGTATCAGAATGAGGAAGGGGTTTCAGAATTCCCAAAATTCTTTCTAGAAATCAGACACCCAGAGAAAGAAATCCAGGTGCCCCTTCTCACAGAACTTTAGAACTGAAACCGACTGTCCAGAGGAATCCATCATTCTCATTTTACAGATAAGGAGTGAGAGTACTCCAGATTAAATGACATGCCCAAAGTCACTCAGCCACTCAGAGAAGGGTTCACACTAGGACTCTGATCTCATTCTCCATACGGGATTTTTGTACTACAGCATAATGCCACCTCACTGGAGTGGTTTGCAGACTAAGGAAGTATTGAAACAGGCCCTGCCCTATTTGTCCCAGATGGTTATACATGTTATGGTTAGCAAATGCAACATTACTTCACCTGCTTGTACTGCAAAGGAATTGGCTCTGACCAACCATGGACAAGGGCATTCAGCAAATGTGGAGGGTTTCCTATTGCACCTCCAGCATATCAAGTGAGGCATTCAGAGGATAGACGGCTTACGTTCATTTCTTAGGGTAGAGTTTCAGTGACCCCACTGAGCATGTGCACCTGCATTCCTTCAGATCACACCCTGTAAGACCTTGGGTGCAACACACGGTTCAGCCCTCTGATATGACTTAGGAAATGTCATTGCACTCACCAGAATGTGAATTGTTCAATGTGCACATTGAACAATGGCTTGACATTTTGAGCTGCTGAAAGCAGAGCTACATGGTATCTACACTGCACATATCCTGAATAATACCACTGTCTTGTATTGCCCTTCCTTTCCCTTTGGGGTCTCCCTCCCTATGATCTGTATTACTAAGCAAACTCTCTACTTTGTCCCTTAATAAGCTTGACTTTTCTGGAGCAACATTAACTTGAACACACGTTCCAGATATTTATAGTATCGTGAACCTATACTCTACAGCTTTGGCTTATTTTATATTCAAGCAAATTTGTCATATAAGCAAACAGCTAGGAACCAACAAGCTTTAAAAATAATCCTATAAAATGTAGAATTATTTGCTTGCTACAGTGAGGATATTTGTCATTTTATTTGAGGGTTAAAGTACATAGATGTATATATATTCTTCATATATGACTTTTCTGCCATTTAAAGTCTAATACAAATGCTGTTTTTATGTTCTACATGCTAAAGAATATACCTACAAGTAAGGTTTTTATAATCAATATTGAATTTGCCCATTTCTTTATTAACAAAAACCTCAATTTAATTAAATTTTTAACATTTATGGTCCACGTTAATTGAAAAGGCTGATGCTCAAGGATGCTTTTAAAATCCATTTATTTTTACATGGATATACTTCATACAACAACTCATTTTTTCTACCATTTCACATTGGATTTTACTCTGAGATTAAAATGTTCTGGTAATCACACCCTAATAAGAGTGAATGTATAGCCATACATATGGGCTATAAAAGCAGTCCCCAGGCACACCCCCCTTTGCTATTTAGGTTTTTAGAAGGCTCCCTGTAATTTAAACATTTGTGGTTCACCAGTATGTAGGAGAAGGATCAATAGCAATGCAGACCCTAGATTACCATTTTATGTCCCTGGGCATTTTTTTTCGATATGTAAAAGATCTGTCTGAAAGTTTGGAATGGGAAGTTACACAGCTGGTATCAGATGGCTTGTGGCATGGCCAAGCTGCTGTTCCGCAACAGGCTCCCCTCATCCCAAGCCACATTTTCCATTAGGGTGTTTCCATCAGGATCAAGTTCCTCTTTAAGGATAAGAGCTGATCATCTTGTCTTCCTGCTCCTCATAAAGGCAGCTTGAGAAAGCCCATAATCAGCAGAGGGATCAGCGGCTGATTTAGTTCCTGCTAAATGTATTGGTAAAAAGAACGATCTGGGGGTCACTTCAGTCAGTCAGCCCCAGCTTTTCTGTCACAGCAGCTCCCTCCCCCACCAGGGAGGACTAAGGAATTAATATGCATAATATCTGGCGCCACCTCTTTGAAAGGTTTAAGGATCATATTCATAACATGTAATTCTAAATCGCGATAGTGGCTGTGTGTAACAAGAGTATAGAACAAGTAGATAAAGTAGATACTGAGATAAATCCAAAGAGAACTCCAAAAACATTAATTCAAACGTTTAGGTAATGAATCAGGAACATTTTAGGCTTCAGCTTCTGATCTCTACTCTCTGTAACTGGTTGTACTTGGTTCTCATAAAAACGTTTTTAAAAAGTAAATAAGGTCACATGAAAGCGACTCATTCTTTATTATTCAAAATACAATTTGTTCCCTGCATTCTCCGAGACCCAGATTTGTATGCCTGCCCTTAACTTAAAACTATGGAAGCACCAGAAGTTCTAGTGTATGTATCTGTAGTGTAAACCTGTTTGGGTTTAACAATTTGAGACATAATATGATTCTACTTTTTCTAATACATTTGGTTGTACTCTTTGTTCCGCTGATGTACATCTTGAATCACAGTAAGGATTTTCATTGTGATGAACATAATTTATGTCAAGATGTAATTTTAAAAGAAGAACTTCCCTGTCGTCCCTGATGCGATGTTAAAGAAGAGATATTTGTTATGCTAAATTTGGTGGGATTTTTATTCAGCAAGGATAGATATTGAAGACACATAAATCTTACTAATTCACAAAAGCTCCAATCTGACACCATAAAGCAATAAGGTAAATTCAAGTGAGTATTAAAATTTAATTTCTTTTTTCTATCAGCATTTACAAAGAATCGTAACTTGTTTTCTTGCCTTGTTAATAAAAGACAAAAGTTTCTGAAAGCACAAGCTGTAAAAATATTTGTAGACACAAAGGAAATGAAAGCAAAGAGAACAATCTGAGAGTCAGTATGTGCTACAAAGAAAAAAAGAAAAAAAAAAGAAACATTATAAAACACCTTTTCAAAGGTTCTAATGTACAATATTTAAATACAAACAGTAACTAGTGTTACACCAGCTGCTCTCAGGTTTGCAAAATATATCAAAGTACAGCATACTGGAATGAGTCCTGAGTTTCCATTTACTTTATCTATCCAGACACATCAATTCTTTTTACTTCAGCCTGATAAAGTGGAACTGTAGCAGACAAATGAGCTAGTGGAGCTGACATAATGTGTTTGTCACAAAGAGGCGCTGGATAAAAAAACATGACTTTGATCCTCAGTGAGGTTACCATTTTGCAGTACCACGAATTTAATTCTAACTCGGTGCTTGTAGTCACCATTCACTGCCCATGGGCCAAAGTGATTTTTTCTCATTTCATCCTATTATCTCTGTGCAAGTAAACACCATAGTAAACTCCCCACCACTAACGAAGCAACAACAACAACAACAAAAAGAGAATAGAAGTTCACATATGAAGGTTGATTGATAAGTTCTTTGTGATAAGATAAAAACTCCCCGGAGTTGTGAGCTAGAAGAAAGTGAGCAGATTGAAGACTACTGTACACAGTTCTAATATTAAAGGAAACATGATTTGTATTGAAACACCTGATTTCTAGAATAGTATGTGATTCTAAGTAAAATATATACATTAAAAGCATCAGGTAAAACTTTTTAAGCTATTTTTTTTCTTCTCATAAGACAGATAATTTGAAAACAAAGGATTAGGTTTTAGTTCTAAATTGATATGAAGCATTTCTTTATTATATAATTGGGCTTCTTTATCCAAGTAAATTAATTCAACGGCCTTTCTTTAAGCTCAACAGACAAATGAAAATACCATAGGTGGAATCTGCCACTGGTAAACAGACATAGGAAAAATAAAACAATGGGCTCTTGGAAACCAAGGCTTCCAGCAGATGAGCAAACATTGCCTTGAACAATTACAGTGGGAAGATGCTTTCTCTGATACCTGGTACTGTGGTGGCACAGAGTTTTTTTTCTTTTAATTTTGTTTCCATTTAGTCTCGGTGAATCAACCCCACAAATGAAAAACTGAATTGTGATGAATGAAAATAGGGATTGTGAGTCCAAATCAATAGATTAATTCCAGTCTGGCCATAAAGCACATGTTAACATAATGGAATTCGTGTAGGGGAAGAAACATTATCTCTGTCAGAGATCTCTACAAATTAAAATATATCTCCTCAATCAAATGTTTGTCTGAAATATATTAGAGAAGTTATAGTGTTGTCATATCGTAAAGTCATATTTGTATTCTATATTGAGTTAATTATTACTCAGTAAAATAATTAAAATTGCATGCTTGCCCATGCCCTCCTGAATAATCTTTATTGTATATCTTTTGGGATGACTGTTTTTTATGATAGACAGCCACGTTCATGACATACATTTTAATCCCTTTTCATAAAACCTTAAATTACTGCCACATGAATGGCTACCCAGTAAACTCCATAGGCATTCTGCAGCTGTATCAGAGACCTTAAGTTTATACATACTGTCCACATTTGAGTTGAGAGTATCAGCACATGCAGGATGAGGTAAATGACATCTTCTAAGCAAGGAGATCTCGGACGGACCACAGAAGCACTAATGCCCAAGAGAAAATGGGTTGAGCATGCCGAGAAGCTCCGACAGCCCCAAGCCAAGAACATATAGTGAACATGGGAAATGTCACTGCTTCCTTGTCTTTCCTCCACAAGCCTTTGGTCAGATTTGGCAAGCTGATGGCTTCTTTGAAGTTGAATCTGTCCACCTTATCAAATGTAGTATACAACAAAATTTATTTTGAACTAATTTTGGAAGCAAGTATAGATAACAAGTAAAAGAGATCTTGAAGATAGCGTTAAAATTATGCTGTCCAATTTCTGGAGAAGTTAGAACAGTGCAGAACTTGGTGTCCAACTTCCTTCACTATACATGAGCGAGGAGATGTCACTATTTTCCACAGAAAGATACTTACTCTTGTGTAGACTGACTTTGAAGACTACAAGACTGAATAGTCCCTACTCAATTTCTACACAGCACTAAAGATAGACATTTGCAGTAATGTATGCCTTCTGTTAGCCCGGAAACACGTTGACTCAAGATGTTCTGGTTGTCTATCTGTTAAAACAGCAAACCAATGGACCCAGTGAATGCTGAAACAAGTAAAAAGATGACCCAGGTCCACTAAGGCAACAATGTATGCCCAACACATACTCCAAGGCCCCATGCTAATGTCTAATTTTCTGTCTGGTTGAATTAGTTATGCCTAGGAATTTGTTACTCCTGCTTTTCATTTCCTTTACTCCCCTGTCTCCTCTCTAGTAGCAAAATGACCCTGTTGGTAACAGCAGCATTTCTTAAATGAAGCTGTTCTTGGGCGTACTTCTAGTCTAGCTGGTGTGACAATGAAATTGCTATTCCTACAACTTTAACCTGAACCTACCAACCTGGCCATCATTCGGATGAATGAAGTTCTATCTTGCTGTTCTCGCGAACATTCTTGGGATATGTCAATACTATTTTTATTCAATAATTGAGAATTGAGGCCAAGAAAAGATATATGACTTTTATCAAAGTCATTCAACTAATACTTGGTAGAATAAATATTTGAACTGAGTTCTTTTTATATTTTGACTCTATATGTCTGCCAGATTGTATAACATCCAGCCAAGACTAATTAATGGAGACAACAGTCCATTGGGGACATCAGAGAGAAACTGAAAGAAAAAGACAAAGTATCTATCTTTATGGTGATATGTTGACATCAACAATAAGACAATGGAAAAATTTCACAGATACAGAGCGTGGGATGGCAGTGCCAAAATGTTACTTTAATGCATTCACTATAATGTGGGAATCTTAAATTAATAGAAAAGTCATCAGGAAGAAAGTCGAAAAGTATGTGGGCCTATCAAACAAGAAAACAAAATCTGTGTTCTTTTTAATTTGTATATTCATTGAAAATATAATTAGACTCTGATGGAATTAACAGCCCTAAACAAGATAATAGAATGTAAAATTGCCTTACCTACTCAAACTCCAGAGCCAGGGAGGTATGAGATTAATACTTGTGACAGAATTTACTTGACTGTTTTAGAACAAAGGCTGACATCCAGTGGCCCTCTGGAATACTACAGTTCTCTGGGAAAATTGAGATTTATCATCTGATTATTATGCTCAAGTTGCCAACTCTCCAAGTAATATTGGGAAATGTTTCTAGAGTCTGCTCACAGTGGCAGAAGTCCTAGAGATCACATGTTGAATCTTGCAGCAATCAGATGGTGCCGATAGTCATGCTTTGAGTTTTTCCGGGCAATTGAACGTACGGTCATTTTTCTAAGAGTATCTTTCAAGTCTATGCCACGGCAGGGCTACAGGGATAAAACTGTCACAGGAGCGTTTTGTTGTCCATGTCCCAAAACTTGGTGTTCCCGTGTTTCACCTTGCAGGGTATAGGAAGGCCGATGGCTTTGGTAAGGTGTTCCTGCTATCATTCGGGCTGCTCAGCCAGAAGGCATGGTGGAAGCTAGCTCTGGTATTGCTAATGAAGATGAATGATGATAGGGACCTCACGTACGGGGACACAGGTGGTGTATAAAACTCTGTAGACAGGGCCAAGTCTACAGTACTTTCAACCTCAGCCTGGTGGGTCTGAATGCTAGGTGCTCACCATCTCCTCAGGTTATGTCAAGATCTGAGACAATATGGCCAGAATGTTCTGTCTTGCCATTTTATACCATAGAGCAAAAACTCTTTTCAATTTTCTTCCCAAGATGATGTTCGTTCACTATGAAAACTGTTTTCATTCTCCTGCTATTCTTCTGCAACAAGATCTTTTCATAAAATTTTATGTCTCTCACCTTTATTTTGATGTGCAAAACATTAGAGAACTATCAAAACATATAGGGAAGCTGGGCAGTGAAGGCACACACCTTTAATCCCAGCACTCTTTAATCCCAGGCAGAGGCAAGGGGATCTCTGAGTTTGAGGCCAGCCTGGTCTACAGAGTGAGTTCCAGGACAGCCAGAGTTACAACAGAGAAACCCTGTCTCCAAAAATAAAACAAAAAAACAAAAACAAAACAAAAAAGCACATATAGAGATATAATTTTTGAAGTCTGTTAATTTTGAATGAAATTTTATTTGTTAAACCATCAAGCACCATCAAGAACATCTCAATGTACTTCCTGCTACTGAATGCAGCAAAAGTCTCAGAGGAAAAGTTGATTATAATACAAATGGTGGCGGACAGTGACATCTTGTGGATGGATTGACCATGACTTTAATGTAAGTGTAAATTTGGTGTACTGCGTCGGCTTTTAAATTGGTTATTTAGGATTCAGGATATTGTGTATATATGAGGATGATGTGTGTGTAGGGGGTTCATTGTCAGAAGCTTACCAAGTTCTAAGTCACAAGGGCACTATGTTTCACCTTCATAATTCTTAGATTTTAGAGCTGTAAGACATGTTAGCAAACCATTGTAACCTACTCATGTGACAAATGAGGAAACTGAGTCAAGAGCTTAACTGACTTCACAGTGACTATAATGATACTGTAAGACAAGATCAGCTATCACATATTAGCATCCAGGCACATTCAGTCACACTCTGCTTTCTAATGGACAACACCTTCAGGAATATTTTATGATTATACATAGTTACTGTCCATGAAGAGTGATGCTGCTTTTCAGTGTAAACCGAGGAGCATCTCCTTGGACTACCCTGAGATTACCTCCAAGGTGGAGAGATTCCAGATCTCTCACTACATCTACTAAGGTAAAACGATTTCTACTTCTGTGGCACAGGTGATGGACTCCTAAAATGGAAGCCCAGATGCAGAGGGATGGAGGAACTCAAGAGAAGCAACTGAAGATCCTCGGGCTTTGCTTTATTTGCTGAGACCTTAACTCTTCAGAAATGACACGTTATTTTTGCTCCCTAATCACTTAGTTCTCCAAGTGTCCAGGTCCACATTCTGTCAGTAAAACAAAATGACCCCCTAGAGAATTGATTAGTGAACAAGTGGTTACTCCATGAACAGAGAGATTTTGCATCAGCTGTTTCCTTGTCCAATCTACGGAAAACAGGAAATACACACTCTAACAAGCTTCCCTTGAATGAAACTGGATTACAACTTATTCTTATGCTTTTCTTTATTAAATCTCATTGCATATCATTGTTCTAACTCTGGACCCCATCAATCCAAGAAAACTGCTCACCTCAGAGTCTTCAGTGTCCTCCGGCTTTTGAAAGGCTATCATCCAATCCCTCTGCAGTGTTCTCTGTCTTTCTCTTAAACAATGACGGCCTTTAACAAATGGCTTATACTTTTGTACACAACAGGTCTCCTAGGTTCATGCCTTTGTTAAGTATCCCAATATTGTAACTGAATGGGGGATAGTGTTGCAACCATCCTGGCCATTTTTACTTAATTCATGTCAACACTAAGAGTAGGCACACTAATCATTCTAGAGTTGTCTTCTTGGTTAGCTACAACTTTGTTGAATTTGCCTCTTGGTTCAGTGTCACCCTTTGCTCAATCCTGCTTCTTTCTTTCCCTTCTATAACAGACTTTACAGACAAAATAAAAATCAGTGGAAGAAGCTCTACAACCAGATTTCCATTTGGCCATGATGATCTGCTTAGATGCAGCAGCTTATACACCTGTGACAACTTGCCTTGGATCTGTGGACCCAGACCATCCATGTATTTTAAATTCATGTAATTACCATGAAGGGTAAAGATGGCTACATTTGGAATTCTGCTAGTTCTGCTTCTGGCTCAGCATGCTGGTAAACGCAGGTGCTCTGATCTCTATATTTAGCTTATCTACTCTTTATGGATCCTAGGTGCTATTTAAGATGCTATTGTTTCTTACCTAAATGCCTGCCATGACACATTGCCATAGCCACCCACTGAATACTGCTGCCCTGCACTTTTAATGCTGCTATTACTTGATCATTAATCTGGAATTATAGCTGGTTAATTCCAGCATGGGACCTTCAGCTCTTAAAACCTGGCATCAGCCATTCCCTCATTCATTCTAGGTCCTTCAATATGATTCATTTTATACTCAGATACCTTGTTGACTTGATGCACTGAGCCCTTTGACCTCAGGATAGTCACTGACAGAGCCTGATTTCACACTACCATGTGAAATGCAATGAGATTGGCTTTCATATTCATTTTGTCATCTTCCATCTCCCCCAAAAGACACCCACAAGCTCTTCTTTCACTGATATTTCACTTCTGTCACAATTAAAAGACACATTTTCTTTTTTGACAGACTCTTGGTGACGAGATTGTTATTTAGCTAATAAAACTCTTTGGAAAGCTTTTGCTTCTGATTTGCTTTGCTTCATTTTTTATTAATGGAAGGCATTTATTTACATGGAGCATCTGCACCCTCTACTGGCTGCACTGGTTGAATTTCTCTGCTTTCATTTCTACTCATTAGTAGCAGAGTTGAGTGAGGTCAAGGGCTCCTTTTAGTCTGGATCTTAGGGAAAGAAGAATTTTGCTCTGTATGCAAACTGCAGAAATAAATTCCCACTACATAGAAAAGGGCATTTTAAGAGTAGATAGTAGATATACTGATGTTTTACAGACAATATGAGCAAAACCAAAATCCTCTTTCACAGGGACAATTCAGGGATGGTAGATGATTACGCATATGCTAGTGTGAAGTAGAAATGGTTTTATGGGTCTGGAGATGTGGGACAGTCGGTTGAAGCCCCAGTGTGGCATAACCCCTCATGTGGTAGCATGTGGTTATAACCCTTGCTCTTGGGAGTAAGAGCAGGAGCATCATAAGAAGTTCAAAGTCAGCTTCACTTTCATAGTGAGTCCAGTGGCATATATGAGTTGTGCACAAGATCAGGGATACAGTCCTGATACTTTCAAGACATTCAACTGATTACTTGAACAATAGTTGTGATTTAAAATAGAAAAGATCATTTCTTTTCACTGTTTCCCCAAAGTTAAGTTACTTCTATAGTATTGCATGTTAAATTCAAGTCACACTCACTGCTAATATCAATTCCAAAAATCTGAGAATGTCTATGAAGAAGAGAAAATGGCTGGGTAGCTAACAGTACTTGACAATCACGAACACCAGGGAAACTTTACTGAGGGGTTTATTTTTCAGTGATTGGGACAAATATGTAAATGACACCGACTTCAATGAGCAATATCACAAAAAGATCATTTAATGTATCAGTTCATGAACTGGTAAGATGGCTCAATGAATAAAGGCTCTTGCTGTGAAAACCTGAGGACCTTAGTTTGATCCCCGAAATGCACAAAAAGGTGGAAGGAGCGAACCCAACTCAAAGGAGGTCATTCTACAACTAAACGTGAGTGCTGTGACATATGTAACCATTTCCATACATGTCTACAGGGCGCTATAATGCATGTAACCATTTCATACATTTGTACAGACACCAATATTATGTCGTTTCTAAAAGTCAGTGCATTTATATTGAATTGTTTATATTAATTGCTTTGTCTACTTCCATATAACTAAAATATTTTCAATGAGTCTCACATGAAACATAATATCCTAGCCACATAAAAGGCCTATAAAATTGGATAGAAAAATTATCACCCCAATACCTCCATAAATATCCTGGGACTAGGATCTCTTTTCTCCTCTCTCCACTGTACCACAATGATTTGCTCAAGAGACAAGAGAATGTCTTAAATAGTGGATCAGAGACTGTTAAAACAGTTTTTCCACTCAATGTTGGGTAGGGGCAGGGGACTGTTGAGGGTACTCTAGTGACAAACAACCAATATAAATACCCAGTGAATCTCTTAGTTAAACTTACTTTGCTACCAAAGTAAACATACAGAAAGTAAAGCTTTATGGCATGAACAATGAGGTACGGAGCTGCCAAGAGGAGGAAATAAAAGCAGGAATCACTGTTTTTATGTTGACTAGAGGGAGACTTGCTTTGACACCTTCCTGATTCTGTCATGATGGGGATTTGCACTGGCCTTAGGATCAACGTGCTGAGGGATGATTTTCAGCGCCTCTATTTCCATCCGTAGATTATTTCTTAGTGTGCCAATATTTATTTGGCTGCTGGAGGAATTTCTTGTAACTGCTTGTCTCTGTTTGATGCTTATCAGGAAGGATTTGGACCAGTCTTATACTTACGAGGCTCAGGAGAGTCACTTTCATCTTTCTGCTCACTGACAAGCCATCACAGGGTGTTTCCTGGGCGGCTCATTGCATGGGTTCCTCTTCTTCACACTGTCTTGTTCATGGCAGTTGAGATAGAACCTGCAAAGGAAACTCAAAAGATTATTTGAAGACATCAATGTTCTCTAATATTGAGGTATTTACTGTTCGAACCTCATAATCTTGGAGGAGAGTGAAGTGTCATGCCTTTGATCTATTTAACCCGTTTGAGAGTGGATGAGACCACACTGGCCTCCAGAACTGGCCTCAAAATATTAGGAGACAACATTATAAAAAACTATGACTGGAGTATCCCTCAGTTAATACAAAGCCAGGACATAAAAATGACAGAAGAAGAAATTGATTGTTTTTCATAGATATATAAATATTCAATCCCATATTATGTGTTCACATAATGGATTCGCAACTACTCTTATTCCTGTTGGAGTTCAAGAGTGTCCACAGTGAGCTTTGTGCTTGCCATTTATTATATGAGACATATGTGCTGTCTACTGTGCTAAGAGGCCCCTAATGTTTGTTTGCTAGTTTTTAATAGATCAGCCCTGAAGCTAAGTGTCAGCAGCCATAAACCAAAATGGTACTGTCATTATAAGCCAAAGTACTTGTCCTCTATGGTCCTATACTGCATTTAAGAATATAAAAACTAAACCAATTCAAGTATTTCAAGGTCTCATTGATGATAAGAGATCAGGCTTAACTGCCATCTGTATATAAAAGTCAGAGACACAAGATTAAAGCATATTATACTTCAGAAACATTTTCATACATTCAACAGATATTCAACAGTGAGGCAGATACTCATATAGACATTGGATCCAATGCTCAGATATTGTCAGAAAATGGAGCAAATTTCAGAGACTTTGAAGCTTAAAACATATAGAGCAGGGAAAAGCCATCAGATGGGTGCACCCTCTTGTCTGACTGCCAAAACATGATTCCCTTGATTAGAATTTCATTTTCCCTGTTTTAATGATTCTCAATGGTAACTGCCTAGTGAACCAATGAAAGAGTTTACATTTCCAAAGACTTAGGTGATGCCTACAAATCAGCCTAAAACCATGAGCACAAACCCCTGCTCTGTGCATCTTAACATAATAATAGTTCATTTTGAATTGTTGCTAAGTTTGGGAACAAATGATTCCTTTCTGAGTTCATTGTCTCAAGGTAAGCACTGCTTGTAAGACTACTCCACAAAAAACAATTACAGCTGTTTCTTTGATATGCATTCTATGCGAATGAAATTAAAAGAAAATTTCAATGAAAAAAGAGTTAAATGGAAAGATATTATTTACTTTTGCAATAATGATAATTATTAAATTAATACAAGAAGACACACATGTACAAATATACACATATAAAACTGGTTCTTGTTTTCTAATTTCACTTGTGCACACATGTTTGCATGCACACACACACACATACATACACACACAGGTACATGTGTTTATCATATCTCACGTAGGATAAATTATATGTAGTTGCCTCCAAAAGTGTAAAATGTGGTATTGATTAAATATATGTTTGTATCAATAATAACTGAAGTCAGAAATTTACTATCAATAGAGGAGGCTTACAGATATGGCAATGAAAAGGTTAAAATAAATTTTGTGATGTTAGATGGTTATTAAATAACCCAAAGCCCTTAAATTTGTGTAGGTTTAGACAAACAAGTTTAATGAAAGTGTATTAGGTTGATGACATGAATGGAAGATATAATAATAAACTAATATTCACTCAACATATCAGCCATTAGGATGTTAGAAGGTTAATGATCAACATGCCTTTGCTACAAATGCTTAGCCATCTTTGAATTCAAGAAGGCTTGGCAAGGGAACAACAATATATTCCTCTTATTAATGATAAAGCTGTGAAGAGTGTCACTGACCCATGAGACAATCTTGGGTTTACAGTGCCTATTCACAACAATGGAGGGTTTTCTTAATCAGCAGAAACCAGGCAACTCCTTGGTTTGATAACAGGCAGATAGATGTACTTTCTGAGAAGAGGTGGAATCATAAGAGGAAGAACAAAGGGAGATGTGTTAGCTATGGCAAATACTTTGTCTCACACTCCCAGAGAGGGCTTGAGGAAGCGAGAGATATTCACCTGATAGGTGTGCCGCCATGTTAGACACAGAGAACAGGAAAAGGAAACACAGAGAACAGGAAAAGGAATCCAAGCATCACAGTCCAGAGGCATCTCTGAAAATGATAAGATGACTCTCCTTCCTGATGCTGGGAGAAAACTGAAGCTGGTGACATCATTATATATTCAGGCAATGGGAAGAGAAAGGAAATGAATGAACTTAAGTTTCTTTGCAACTCCACCACCATTTCTTTTCTAAATTCTTGACAAGCCTCAACTTCTTTATATGAGTCCCTCATTCTGGGCCTTCAACTGCCACTGAGGCTGCACCTTCTCCAATGACCTCTCCTGGGCTCTCTTCATGGTGCCAAGCCTCAATTTATCTTCATGACCCCTTCAATCTGGTCCTTCAACTGTTACTGAGGCTGCAGTTTTATCAGTGCTTCTCCTGCCCTCTTATAGCTTCAAATGCTCTCCAAAGATCCCATTATGCCTTCAAAACCAGCACCACATAGGTGACACTTACAGTACCAAGTTCGGCTGCCAGCATGAGATACAACCTTGGCCAGTTCTGGAAGACAGCTTCTGTGTGCTGACCCCAAGGAAATGTTTTCCTGATTTTAAGATAGAGTCTGTTTTCCAGAAAAACAAACAAACAAAACAACAAAACAACAACAACAAAAACCAGTTGGTGACCTTGTCTACAGGAAGCGTTTTTCATCACTATAACAGATGTGTCTTGTCATGTCCGACTCACCTCACCAGTATCTGGACAGGTTTGCAGAAAACAAAACAAAATGGACTCTGTGAGGAGTTTCTTTTTCTTCTTTTCTGTCTCCACATTGGAGTAGCTGGCATGATGTCCTGCTCCACATTGCAGGTGCCATTTGTAGTAGTAGACTACAAGAGCAGATCAGCAAAGAAAACAAGGAGGCACATTCATATGTGCAAGCACTGCCAGACCTTAGCAGAGGGAACCACCATCATGGCAAACGCTATATTTGACAGTGGAACCCTGAGCATCTGAGCTCAGGTGTATTTATTGATTCAGAATTCCTCAGGTGTTCTACTGATAGCATTTGCAGATCCTGAGCAATCAACCATCCCTCATGTAAATCCCACACCTGCAGACAATACAAAACCAAGTCCTAGGCAGACCCTGACCCAACAGCGCACAAAACAATTATTTATGCATCACAAAAAAATAAACTTTCATAACAATTGGTTCTACTAGATTGTTCAGCCAATGAGCTCCACAGAACCTCCTCTTCCCATGCTCCCTTTCTAGGGTTACAGATGCATGCTCTTGCACAGGGTTTTATTGAGTATTGGGAATCCAACTCAGATCCTCATTCTTGCATGGCAGGTACTTTATTAACTGAATGATTTTCCCAGACCAGCATATTTTTCAGTTCTTTAGAAATGAATTTTATTGTCTAAAATTTTCTACAAAGACCTTTAAAATTCATGAAATTAAGTAGTCATTCTATGAATTTGAGGAGAACGTTATTAGGTTGTTATTTCAAAGAAAATCTGAGCAATTGGATTTTTCTGACTATATTTAACGCAGAATCTTTACCCTGTAAGTTACATGAATTTCAAACAGATTGTCAAGTTGGGAAGTAAACCTTTCAACAAAC
This sequence comes from Cricetomys ansorgei, assembly GCA_026225945.1. Lineage (NCBI taxonomy): Eukaryota > Metazoa > Chordata > Mammalia > Rodentia > Nesomyidae > Cricetomys > Cricetomys ansorgei. The sequence goes on along the minus strand of JAMJFZ010000451.1, from coordinate 15,820,904 downwards.
CTGATTTTCAAATTCAAATGGTGCTAACTGAACTAAGATATAGAGTTACTGTTAGCCTATGAGTTCACCCATTTATTGTAGCAAATAAGGGATTTAGATAAGGAATTAAAAATAAATCAGAAACTTTATATCAACTTGATATTCCCATTTATTTAATGATGATAATAATTTGAAAATTGTTCTTGAAATTTGAAACCATCTTGGATTAAATTTCCCTTTAATATTCTTCCTGGCACCTTGGGCAGAGGCTATGCTGGTAACCATGTGCGTATTTCTATGGAAAGAGTCTTTCACTTCTTCTGAATCACCCTAACAGAAACTGCATGTGACTCTTTCAGAAGCACTGAAGCAATCCTGCCAAAAATCTTTCTATATCTTTCACTGGCTTTCATGGAATAGAAAAAGTTATAAAAACCATATTGCAAGGAAATCAATGGATTTTTTTCACCATTGAAAAGATCTTCTTTATAGAATAAACTTAATAATCATCCTTTCTTTAGCCCTTTCTTACTTTCCATATGAGTCCATGCATTTCAATTGTTGGTCAAAGCTGAGGTTAGAGGAGATAGAAAGAAATGACTAGCAATAACTTTCCTTCCCTCATGTGCATCACATTTTCTTTGTTAAAATCTAAGCTCTGCGTTGTCATAAAAAGAGGAGTTTTGGATTTTTCTTTTCATGTATATAAATCAGTCACAGTAGTCCTTCCTTGGGAACAAATTCTTCTTCCTACTCTGGGCCATGTTACATCTATGTGTTTAACTGTGTCATTTACTTTAAATTCCATCTTTATATTTTATTTTATACAACATAGGCCATAGCAGTTTTACTCTTAAAAGGCTGTAGTTGGCACATGGAATAAGAAAGCAGAATGAGAGAGTAACTGAGGGAAGAAATGCAATCAGTTTGAAAGGATGGGGCATGAAAGGGCAGTTGAGGAGAGCAGATGAGAAGAACATGCAATGACACACATGTGCAAAGGTGCTTTGAGGATACCGTTTTATATATGCTAACTTAAGAAAATACAAGACAGAATTTTTCTGTGCTAGAGGGTAGAGAAATCGATCATTCAATGTGTAGGAGCACATGCTACACAAGCACGAGGTGCTGAGTTCAGATCTCTGCACTCCCACATACAGTCCTGAGCATGATCTTGAACACTTTGAACCCTGACACTTTGCAGCTCAGAAAAATGGAACCAGGGGGATTATTGATTCTGCTTGCTGCTAGCCTAGTTTCAAATTCAATGAGGGTCACTGCCCCCCAGGGTATAAGATAGACAATGATATATCTGGCTTTGGCATACACACAAGCATAAACACTCCATGCACGCACACACTGCACTCACATACATATGCCCACCTCACACATACAAATACACATAAAAATAGTGCTCTTGGGACCCAAACCTAAGTAAAACTGCTCATCTAAAAATGCATTTTCATTATTCCATGAGTGGTGTTACACAATTAGAGTTGTCTGGGTAAATTCTTTTCAGTATACTAATCAAACAAAGGATTTTGTATTCAGGCTCCCAGGAACAGCAGAGGCATTCTTGGCATTGGATTTTGAACCCAAATCTTCTTAGATTGCATTTGAATTCTTCACTTAAGTGAACTATCTATTTTTTTTTTCAGTAAAGAACAGTAATGGAGTATGTAAAATGACATGTTCCTCCCACAGTAAGAAAAACTAAGTGTGCTGGGAATTGGTGCCAAGCCTTCTTTTTGTTCCTGTTCACACACAGCCTGTGGCTTGCCAAGTTAGTAAGTGGATGGGTAAGAACCACATTCCTTCTGTGGTATGTTCCGCTTTAAAATACACAAAGACTTACCAAAGTTCTTTAATGTATATGTTTCTTAATGACAGATGTGAGTCACTATTATATTACCCTTAACTTAGAATTGATATCTTGGCTCAATGAGCCATTGATCATTTCATATTTTATAATGGTAGTCGACCTCAAGGGATATACCCGCAACACCATTTCTCCTCAAGTGTTCCCACATTCTGAATTCCCCAAATCTGATGACCATGTCATTATGGACAGAGGAGACCAGTGTTGTGATCTGTACAGCGCTGATCTCCTAAATGTCCCAGTGCTGTGGGATGGCTAAGTGTGAGAAACAGCATTCAGAATGTTTGAAGTATAACTTTCTATCTTTCTTGAAGATGGAAGTAAAGAATTCATTCACCTGGCTGGTATGATAGCACATGGAGTGTGTACATCATGTTGGTTACATTCATGATCAGCGGCAGTGAGGACAATTTCCTGGATTAGTTGACAGTTGCCCATTGTTGTCTGCCATGTTCCATTTGTGTGACTTTCTTTCCAGAGTTCTAATAGGATAAGGAAAAAACTCATCTTACAGTAACAAAGATGTCAGGAATAAATGTGGTTTGACATATTGGCTGTGATTATAACATAAAACACTATTAATTGGTAAAAAGAAAAAAATCTGAGTGAAAGTGTAGGCTTAATATGGGACATTATTAAGTTATTTATTATAACAAATGTACTAAACTAATAAAAATGCTTATATTAGTGACTCTGGATTGAAAATATGAAGAATATTTTTACTGCCTTCACAACTTTTCCAGATTCTAAAACTATTTTAAAGTAAATACTTATTTGACAATATATAGTTCATACATAATGATCAATCCAATAGTCAAATCAAGATAATTATTCTATTTAAAATAGCACCAGGGATAATTAAATATAGGAACAACTAAACAAAACATATTGGTTTGTACTTTGAATTTTAAGTGTTCCTGAGAGATATTAAAGTAAGTGGATAAACGTTTTATGTCTATGGATTATTATGTTGTTGACTCTGTAGTGATTTTATTTGATTCAACACAATCTCCATTAAAATCCCATTGGAGCTTTTCATAAAGATTGACAACCAATCTGACAATTTATATGAATATGCAAATGTTTGAAAAGACTTGGGACCATTTTGTAAAAGAGCATAGTTGAAGAATGAATATTAATGTAATTACAAAACCATATCAAGATACTGTGGTACTGATCCAAGAACGGGCATGGATACACAAATAATATGGAGAACTGCTGAGTAACCAATGGCTACAGCGTACATGAGGTAGAAACTAGTCCCGACCAGGACAAAGTGGGATAGCGCAGGTTTTCATCTTACTACACAAAAATGACATATAATTTAAATGGATGATGGGTAATTTCTAGAACATTCAACTTAGTAATTTTGGAATGCAGTTGGTCGGAGGTATCTGGAGCTGAAAGGGTTAAATTCACAGGCCAGTGGGGATGTGCTGCCATGTGCCTCTGTAGCAGACTATTGGAAATGAAAAGAAACAAACTATGCAATCATGCTACGATGTGGATCAGCCTTAAAGAAAACTTCACACTGAGTTAAAGGAGCAAATTGTATAGCTTAATTGTGTCAAAAATGCAGAAAAAAATTTACAGACAATGGTTTCCTAGGGCTAGAAACTGGCATGGGCTACAAATGTACTCACATGAATTTTAGGCTGATAAAATTATTATGAAGTTGGATTCAATGATATTACCACAACTCTGCATATTTACTAAAAACCTTCAAAGGACTGAAGTTTATGGTGTAAATAATTTATGCAAGAGGGCTTTTAAAAAATCACAAGTATTCTGCTTACTAATGTTGTAAACATTTATATCCTGGCTAAGAGTCTTAGTTAAGAAAGGTGAAGATTAGGATAAAACAGTAATAAATTTTGTCAACAAACTTGATCTAAGGAAAATAAGACAAAGAAAAAATGCATCTTGGTATCATCAACTTTAATGAAAGAATTCAGCATGCAGAAGAAATATGGAAATTTATAGTATTAAACCTGGGAAAATATGACAGAGCTCATAAAGTATGAGCACACTATATGTTCAAATTTCTGTGATGATTTGAGGGTGGTGGGAAAATGAAGGAGAGTAGTCAAGGAACTAGAAGTAGTACAAATCTTCTGGAAAGATACAGACTTTAAGATGGTAGACCGCACATGGTGGCCCCATGAGTCTGTATCAGAACCAGCTTCCCAGTTAGATTTTGGGGCATACGGAAGATGGTTTATAACCAGATTGTAAATCAGGAATACTGCACTGAATGTGTAATCTTAGAAACATGAGTACAATGTGTTAGATTAAGCAAAGACTAACCCGGAAAAAGTGCATAGGAGAAGGTAAGGCCGCTTTATAGGGGAAGTGATACACTATTTCAGAAATGATTATAGATCGCATTAATAAAACTCTTACCCAATAAATTATCTTAAGTCAATGATTTGACTATTTTTCTTCCTGCCATTGGAAAGAGAGATTATTTTCTCCATTAGGAACAAAAGCTTTAGGGTTGAGGAGATGAATCGGTGGGTAAAACACTTGCTATGCAACTGAGGGGTTGTGGGTTCAAATCCCTAGGACCCAAATAAAACCACACATAGTAGCATAGATATGTAATCTCAGTACCTCTATGAGAAGATAAGAAGTGAAGCTATGAGAAACCCCATGAGCCTAAGGGCCAGTTAGCCTGAAATTATCATTGGTAAAAGTCAGCAAAAATACCCCAGCTCAGACAATGTGGAAGGCAAGGATAATACCCGAGGCAGGACTCTCACATTCTCACATATGCTGTTGCACACATATGACTGCGATGACACATGCAAGCACACACAAATACCTGCACACACCATACAAACACACACACACACACGCACACAACATATCATATATACAAAATCACACAGAAGAACAAAGCTTTGTGTTAAACACACAATTACTTTCATATTTATCAGCTTTTTCCCATCAGGCATGTTCAGACTGCAGTCATCTGAACAAATGTTCCCTTCACAAAGGATTTAATCTCCTCAAGAATACGGTTAGATAATTAGAGTAGTAGCCAGCAGGATGTGGACTTACCTCTCTTTGTTATGACGTAGACATCTGACAACCTTGCAAGAAATCCTCCGTAAGGAATGAAAACGTGCCTGATGTTTATCAAGCTACAATGTGCTTATTAAGCAGCATTTCATAAAAATGATGGCTGATGAATTCCTTAACATCATCAAAGTTCCATGGTTTTACTATTTTTCTCCATTTCTTAGAAAATACTGAAACCGAGGTATCATTTTCATTCCTTTCGTTCACTACTTTTTCTTATTCCTTTTGTTAAGAAAATAACCATATCTTATTCGTGTCCAGCTTGTGACATAAGAGCAGTCATGTGACATGAGAACTTATTTGGGAGGTTTTCTAAATCAAGTTCCTTCTCAGGTCAATGAATATATTATTTAAATCATTTACACAACAACTAAATTACAAAGAAAAATAACTGTCCTACCCCCAGAGAAGCTTGGAAAGGGCATTATGTTTTCTCTATGGACCAAGCTGATCTTAAAGAATACACTTGCTAACTAGTGGGTTCTCCACAAAAAAAAGGAACCAAGAATCATTATCTGTTTATTTTCCTGGCTACAAATGATGGTTTCAAGCATCTGATGTATAGTGGCCTTCCTTTAGTTTAGTGGGGAAAAAAAAACTTAATATTCAATAATGAAGTCTTCAGGGGGCTTGAAAATGGCAGATTTAAGTTTACACTGTTATCACACCATTGCAATAAAAACAAATGAAGAGAATAACTCAGAGTTGGAGTTATAATGACAGTGATAGAATATTGCTGACACTGTGTCTCAGTCACTGTTCTGTTGCTGTGAAGAGAAGCCAGGATCAAGGCAGCTATTATTTTTAAAAAAGCATTTAATTGGGCCTTGCTTACAGTTTCAGAGTCTTACTCCATATCATCATTGTAGGCAGCATGGCTCTGGAGCAGTAGCTGAGAGCTACATCCTGATGTGGAGAGGCCGAGGGGCGGGGGACGAAGGGAGAGAGAGAGAGAGAGAGAGAGAGAGAGAGAGAGAGAGAGAGCAAGAGAAATTGGTCCTGTGATGGGTTTTTGAAACATCAAAGCCCATCGTCAGTGACAAACTTCCTTCAACAAGGCCACACCTCCTAATTCTTCTAAATCTTCCAAACAGTTCCACTCCCTGGTGACCAAGCATTCAAATATATGAAACTATGGGGGGCATTTTCATTCAAACACCACCACACTGTGGTACACTGAAAGCCAATATTTGAATCTCTCACCAAATCTTTTACCTAACTATAATGTACTGTTTTGCATGAATAAATTAAAAAATATTTAAAATATTTTTAAAAGTTGAATGTGTGTGTGTGTGTGTTTACACACGTGAGTGCAGTAAACAAAAAGTTCAGGAGAAGGCGTCAGGAGTCCTAGAACTGGAGTTACAGGTGATTGTGAGTCACCTGACATGAGTGCTGGGGACTGACTCAGGTCCTCTTCTGGAGCAACAGGCACCCACACTTGCAGAGCCCTCCCTCCAGTCCTCTCAATGTTCTTTTTCCCATGTTTGTTTTGATCTAATTTGTGAGATAAAATCTGGGCATGCTTTTCTTGGACTCTTGAGCTCTTGATCCTCTTCCCTTCACCTCTTGAGTGCTAATAATTCAGTAGATGCCACCATGCCCAACATGATTAAATGTATGTACATTTGTTCCTTATTGCTGTGTCTTTCTGATTACATATTGCTTAAGAATAGGTAAATATGAGTAAGTAATAACTTACTTAGCCATTTTCAATTTATCTCCCTCCTTCAAAATTACCTAGAATTCTCCCAAATTATATGAAATCAAAACAATGACACTTCACCCTTTGCAGCACTGTAACTCTCTAGTGCTTTGAATGAATTACATAGCCACAGTCATGCAAAGCAAACAGAAAAAAAAAAATACAATTTTCTGATGCCGATAATAAAAGTCATGTCATAAAATTAATTTTATATCCCAGTACTTTTCAAACCCTGATTTCATTATTTTTTATGGTATCATTGTCTCTGAAATCCCTGAAAACATCAATAAGTCTTAAAAATAATTGAAAACTATTTTAAGTCTTTCTTCTTTATAATAATCAAGAATTAACAAAATTATCAAGCTCCAGATTCAATTTCTTTTAAAACTATCTTATTATTACAAACCTCAGTTGCTTTGTTTTTTTCCAGAATTACTACATAGGATTCCCCTTCATGATTCTTTTGTTTGCTTATTTGAAAATGCTTAGGACCAAAGCAATGAAAGGAATAATTCTACATTCTTACTTATTATTTTAGTAGAGGTGGGTGGGGCACGACGTCTAAGACTAAAAGAAACTGAATATAAGGATTGCATTACTGTTCCTGTAAAGAAAGAAAGAAAACAAAAGTTCAAAAACTGAATTGTAAGAGTTGAGATGTGATTCACTGTGCCACCCTTGCTGACCTGGAATTGGCTAAGAATAGGCTAGCCTTAAACTCAAGGAGACCCCCTTGCCTCAGCCTCATGAGTGCTGGGTTCAAAGTCATGTGCCAACCCATCTGGCAGCTTTCTTAGATCTTGGTGTGAGTTTGTCACCATTTAGCTTAGAAAAATATGAACATATTTACTTACATTTCAAGGAACTATAGCAGAAAAGTTACAATTAAGTTATGGAAGCAATGTCATAATTAAAAGCATATTTTATAATAAAATATTGATTAGGAATCTAAATTTAAAGTCTTTATAGTTACTAGTAAATATTAGGAAGGGGCTTAGGGATGTGGCTCAGCAATAAGAGCACTTACTAAGCAAGCATGTGGACCTGAGTTCAAATCCCCAAAACCAGATACAAAGTTCAATCTGACAGTACTGCATAAGGATTTAAAGTATCAGATTAACAGTGCCTGGAATATAGTAGAGTTCTTCAACAGTCAGATAAAAAAAAAAATTAAGAGATGTCATTCCTTTATTTTCCTTGAGTGGTTGGATTACTAAATCTTGTTTGTATTGATTTAATAGTCACAATTATAGTTTAGCCAAATATAACATTTTCCAGACATTATAATAAAACAATGAGCAAATAAAGTTGAACAATTCAGACTATTTGACTATTTTTTTCTAATCCAATTCCCAGTAATCACATTTTGGTTTTATACATAGGATTCTGCTTGCAGACAGTTCATTTCTGCATCGAAAGTAATACGATCTGAAAACTTTGCTAATCTTCTCACAAAAGGCAAGTGAATCTTGGCATTTAAAAACTAGCTTGACTGTTTGTTGGTTCATCATTCTTACATTCTCACTCTTCTGTGTGAAATTTCATTATGCTGCAATGAATAGTTTTTTCAAGATTATTTCTTAAATTTCAAGTTTATGCTTTTAAACATTATATACTGTATGTTGAACACAGTTCCCACAATACCATCACACTCTCCTCTTTATGTCCCTCTCTTTCTTGTCTGTCTCATTTATTCCCCCTAGTCAGTATCTTTTCCACTTTCTTTAAATATGCATATAACATATACAACATATGTATATGTATCATTTTATATAGCTGTATAAAATTTAGGAACCACAAGTTAGAGAAAACAGACATTTGTCCTTTTGAGACTAGCTAATTCATTCATCATTGCTATCTACAGTTGCTTCCATTTTCTTGCAAACAATGCCTCTATTTTTCTTTATGCTGAAAAATTACTCCTTTGTGTATTCATGCCACATTTCATTTGTCCATTCCTCAGCTATGGGACACACGGGTTGGTTCTGAACTTACCTGTTGCCAATAATACTGCAATAAACATTGATTAGCAAGTTTCTCTATCAGAAGTTAACCTGGACTCCTATGGATATTTGGTAATTTCTTTCATGAAAGTTTCATTGAAGATAAAATTTTAAATCCGTATAAATTATGTGATACCTTTGTTATCTAGTTAGAAATAAATTTACGTTATAAAATCCAATCCTAATAATTCTTCTGAATTAAAAATGTCACTTTCAATAAACAGAATTTTGTTTTTTTCTTATCTTTTGAGTTAAAACTTATATAACTTTAAAAAAGGGACTTTAATTTTTGAAGTTTAATCAGAAATATTCAACAGTATTTATGCATTTCTAAGGCATTATTGACTGAGTTAATAAAAAAATATTTAAACCTAATTTGAAAGGTTTTAACAGATATAACATACCTGTATATATGTCACTAAATTCACAACTCTGCATTTCATGGACTGTGCAACATATCTCATATTGTTAACATCTTCTGTTGTGGAATCAATTATTCCATTTTTAACTAAATGTTAAGATAGCATACAAAGCACTGGGTTTCATTATGGCATTTTCCCACACATTTTGTTCTCACTCAGCTCTCTCCTCCACTGCCCTCCTCCTTCCTTATGGCCTGGTTGTTTGTCCCCTTTCTTCCCCAAAGGTCACAGTTTAAACCTTCAAGTCACACGCATTTGATTAACCTTCCCAGTCTTAAGATCTCTTTCCCCTGATAACTACCTTTCTTTATTCAACATACACACATATGCAAACAAACATACATATGTACACAAATGCACACACACACACTTGTGCACATTAAAACTCAGGTTCTACATATTAGAGGAAAACATGGCATTTCTCTGAGTCTGGCTTGATGCACTAAACATAACTATTTACAGTAACATCCGTTTTTCTGAAAATTCATGATTTTCATTTTACTTTATGGCTGAATAAAATTCCATTGTGTATAGGCACTACATTTTCTTTAATTATTCATCTTTTGACAGATATCAAGGCTGGTCCTGTTGTATGGATATTATGAAGCAATAATTACACATGTCTAAATTCCCCTGTTGTGTTGAACTTCAAGCTCTTTGGTTATGAACTCAGCAGTTGTATGACCATGTCATATGGCAATTCTATGTTTAGTTTTACAGGAACCCTCCAAGCTGGTTTCCACAGTGACTGTCCCAGTTTGCATCCTCATCAAAAATTGCCATTTGCTTTCTTGATGTTAGCCATTCTAAGTAAGGTAGAACCTTAGAGAAGTTTCGAGTGATATTTCCTTGATGGTTAAGGAAATACACCTTTGAACACTTTTGAAAACATTCACTGCCCTCGTGTGGAACTTGTGGGCACTTCAGGAACTGACTATTCAGTTTCTTGGTGTTTAATATTTACAGTTCTTTTCATATTCGGGCTCATAAGCATCCATTCAATATTGAAGTATTTAAAGATTTTCATCCATTCTGCAGACTGCCTTTGCACTTCAGTCATGATTTATTTGCCTTGCAGACTTTTTCATTTCACCAGATTGCATTCGTCAGTTAATGGCACTATTTTCTGTGCTGCGTAAGTCCTTTTTCAGAAGTTCCTTTTTTGGATCTGTATCTTGAAGTGTTCTGTGCTTTCCTAAAGTAGTTTTGGTGCCTCAAGTCTTATTTTAAGGTCTTTTAAAGTCCATTTTGAATATGTTGTTCGAGGTAAGATATATGGATGTAGTTATATTCTTCCACATGTGAACATACAACCTATTCTTGACGAGACGGTCATTTCTAAAATGCATGCTTCTTATATCTTTATTTTCAAGTTCAGGTGTCTGCCTCCACTTTTAGGTTCTCTGTTCTACTTCATCATTTTACACAGATTGTGGCAGTGCTATTGTGTCTTTGCCATTGTTTTTCTGTAATATAATTTTGAGCTTTTGTATCGGGTATCTCCAGGATTGCTCTTTCTGATCAGGGTTGCTTTGCCTACCCAAAATATTTTTGTATTCGATATGAATTTTAGGATTTTTAAAAGATTAATATGAAGAATGTCATTGGAAATTTAATGGAGATCAATATTGAATCTATATACCTACCACATCTAGTAATATAATGCTCACAAATACTGGTTCTTACCATCGGTGACTGGGGGACTCTTTTCCATCATCTTCTAGACAGCATCTTCAATTTCCTTTTTCATTGTTTTAAAGGTCTTTAACATCCTTGTTTAGGTTTATTCTTAGGCTGGTGTTTATTTATTGCTTGTTTGTTTTTGAAGTTTTAAGCCTTAAAATTTACAGGGAGTGTAAATGGGATCCCATTTACTCTTTCCTTGTTTGTTTGTTGATTAGTTTGCTTGTTTTGTTTTTTCTCCATGAGTTCATTATTGGTACATAGAAAAATCTATCAATTTGTGTTCTTTTTATATTTTAACTGATCAAGATCAGGTCTAAGAGTTTCCTGCTGCAGTGTTTAAGGCCTTTTAAATATGAGATCATGTCAACAGAGAATATGGAAACTTTGGATCCTTCCTTTCTTTTTTGAATCCCCTCCCCCTTTAGCTTTCTCTCTCTTAGATCTAGCTAAGATTTTAATAAGAGTGGAGAGACAGCACACCCTTGTCATGCTTCAGATTTTCATGGAAAATTCTACCTTTTTCCTATTTAGTATCATGTTCATTATGGGCTTGCCATACATACCCTTATTGTGTTGAGATATGTTCTTTTAAGCTGTTTTTTAGAACATTTATAGTGAAGGGATCCTGAACATTGTCAAATGTCTCTTCTGCATCTCTAAAGATGATTATGTGGTTATCATCCTTCAGTCAGTTCACATGTTGTCTTGCCATTTACTGATTTGGATGCTGGATCCAAATGAATCACAACATATGATTTTATTAAGGTACTGTTAGATACAATTTCTCAGTATTTTATAGAGAGGTATTTCTGTCTATTTCATAAGAGAATTTGTCCATTATTTTACCTTTTTTCTTCCTTATAATTTTCTTTTCTTTTGTGTTTTGGTAACAAGGTAATTCTGGCTTTTTAGGTACCTTTGGTAGCATTCTTCTCTTTCTATTTTATGGAATAGTTTTAGCAGAATTGATGTTAGATCTTCTTTGAACTTTTGGAAGAACTCAGCTGCAAATGTGTCTGTCCCAGGGTTTACTTTGCTGTGAAATTTTAAATACTGACTCAACTTATTGTATGATGTTGGTTTTTTGCTGTTGTAAAAAAAAACTAAAAAAAAAAAAAAAAAGATGTTAACATACTTACAAGAGACTGTGGTTTGAAGACATGATCCAAAACTTGTCATTAAATGCTGCTGTTTGCCACGGCTGGGACTGTGCTTGGTGGGGAATGCTTGTTTAGCCTGCTGAATGCCCTGAGTTTGATTCCCAGTGCCACAAAACAAATGAAAAAGAACAAAACAATTGCTTGTTTGTACTCTCCTCATATCCCCTGTGTTCCCACAACAGTGCAGGGACCTTCCATTTGTCCCCTTCTTGGATTTGAAGAAATTATTTGATTGCATGTCATGGACCCCATTTATTGAAACAGATGAAAAGGAGCAAGAAATATACCTAGAAAAACTCTGTCCGAATCAAAAACTTATCCCAAATGATTTTTAAACCATTATTAGCAGTAAAAAAAAAGAATACAATACTGAAACATAAAGTCTGCTCTCTGGGCTTTGTTATGTGAACTTGTACCAAGTTCAAAGGCATTAACATATTGACCCATGCACCACACTATGAAAGTCAACTTTTGTATTTCCTCCTGGGCAACGGTCAGATATTAAATTGGATTCTGGGGGTCTCTCTGCTCTGCTTTTGTTTTCTGTAATTTTCACTGCAGGGCACAGGGCACTGGTATCCTCTATCATTGAAACCACAGCAAGATCACGGGCAGTTCTCACTCATATGCTTCTATCTGAACACCAAAAACATAAAATGACTTCTTTCTTCTTTTCATTTATTAACTTTTGAAGCCTTCCAATAGTTACACAGTATACTGAATATATTCGTCTTTACCCTGTAACCTTTTCTCCTGTATTATCTCCCCTTTCATTCACCTCCCCCCAACTAACAATACTTCTCTTCATTTAACATATGCACATGCCATTTTATGTGGCTGTATAAGATCTAGGAACCATGGGGAAATGTACAGTATTTATTTTTTCTGGGAGAATCTTAATTCATTTCATATGGTTGTCTCCATATGAAATGCATCCATTGCATCCATTTCCCCCACAAACAATATCACCTCATTGATCGTGAATGAAGAAGAATTTCATTGTGTATACAAACCACATTTTCCTTATCAATTTATTTGTTGGAGGACACCTTGGTTAGTCCCATGCTCTTGTAAGCATGGCTGCAGTAAGTATTGATGTGCAACTATCAATGGGAGATGTTGACTTGGAGCCTTTTGGGTACAACTCAGAGTGGTATAAAGAGGTCATATGGCAGATCCTCTTCATTGTTTACCCTAACCCTAACCCTATATTGTTTTCCATAGTGGTTGGAATACTTTACATTCTCAACAGCGGCACAAAAGTTTTCTGTATGTCTACATCTGTGCCAGCATTTGTTATAATTTGTTTGCTTTGAAATTCTATTTTAAGTGGCTTTTTAGCCAATTGCAACATTTTCAAACATAAACATAATGCACATTGGTCATCTTAATCCCAGTCAACTACTCCTCTTCCCTAACCATGTCAAAAGCTTTCCTTTACCTGTTTGAAAACCTCCAGTGACCTTCTGTTCAGATCATAGAGGTTCACATCACATCTTACAAAGCTACGGCTCTTGCCATTCATGCGGAAGGTAGATCAATTCAGTTGGAGCAAATGTGGGTAGTCAGAAAGACAACATTATGTGATGATCCTACCCTTATGGCACAAAGGATGCAAAAACACACTTGAAGAGGCATAAAAACACATGTTACTACTATACACAGTCAGTTATTGCATAATCACAAATGATATACGTACAGCTGCTACAAAAAAAAGACAAGTGAGGTGGACCTTGTGATGGGATAAGACCTGCAATGCAGGCTGGAAAACAGCCTAGCTGTGAAGAGCACCAACTGCTTTTGTAGAGGTCTATCACTAGGTTCCCAGCACCCAAATGCAGTGGCTCGCCATTGCTGACTCCCTCTTCTGAGATTTGTCAGCACCCTCATTCACATGCATGTACTCATACACAGGCACATAATTTAAAAAGTGAAAAAAAAATCTGTAATGAATCATATTCCATGAGACTACTGTAATGGCTAAAGGACACCTAAAACAAAGTGGGACCATTTCCCACCATCAGATAACAGTTGAGTATAACTCACCTATCAAATGCTATCAATAAAAAACAAATGTAAAAGGAGGCATTTTTAAATTGTCCTTCTGTGATCCAGAAGTTGAAATATGAAAGAGTTTAAGAATAAATCTATTTACATAAGGAAAATACCACAGTGTTTCCTTACTTCAGTTTTTGTCTCTTATTAATTCATTCACTTGTTGACAAGAATACATTATAAGATAGCCACAGTTTTACTTTTTAAATGAAGCAGCATTACTGATATATAAATTATACATCATGTAGTTCAGTAACCTCAAATGTGCTGTGTAATGGGATTTAGTATACTTTGAGCTATGAGATCAACATACTTTAAAACATTACACAGAGAGGCACCACAGTGTTTGATTCTGTATTCTCATCAGCCATGTATTCTTGGAGACAGAATCCAGTACAAACAGGCTTCAAACAATCACACCAAAAATGGTCAATGCAGGATTCAGAGTCCAAAGTACTAACCATTCCACTGAAAACATACCCCATATGCTTAGCAGTGTATGTACTATGAATTACTACCCTGCAATGTAAAATATTTTCAAAGCCAATCTCAGAGAGTTTCTTCAATAATGATATAAGATTTGACATCTCTAATAAACTATATTATGTATTAGTACACAGTCATTATATTATTAGTATAAATTATTATACATATCAATCATCTGTAATTTTAAAGACAATAAACTAATGGACAGTTTTACACAGCTAAATGCATACATTGATTCAAAGCAAAAGGCAATTTATTGTTTTACTAATTAAATCCCTGTTCCTAGTCCTGGAGCCTTGGAACATTTCAGCCCCATACAATCTAATCTTATGCCTAGAACTGGAATGCTTCAACCTCCATATAATCTAGTACATTTAAGCCACCAAGACTTAGTGTTGACTGAGCCACTCTGACTAGCTCCTTCTGAACTCAAATCTGTACTGAGCTCAAACTCTTTTCCAAGCTTCTGTTTCAAACTAAACTTCTGAGCTGGCTGACTGTTTCTGATTGAACTCTTCTGACTCTGGCTGACTCTCACAACTCAACTTATCAGACAGAACTGCTCTGCTTCAAACTAACTCACTCTTCCTCTCTGATACTGACTTCTGCTGAACTGCCTCTGTGTCTCTGCTTCATCAATCTCTGATTGCCTCAGACTGCTTGCTTCCTACTCCTTCTGTGTCTTATCTTCCTACTGTCTGTCTCTCTGAGCTGAGAACCTACTTTTCTGTTGTGAGAATTGGTCATGTCCTTGCTCTGACTCACTCTACTAATGCTTCCTCTGATTCATTCCTTTGCCTGCCCTTCACCCTGACTCATCACTTGCTGTCTGACTCTGAGCTCTGCTTCATGTCTCCCAAGTGCTGGGATTTAAAGTGTGCACTACCACCGTCTTATGAATACAGGGATTCAAGGTATGTACTAACATTCTTTCTACCCTAGAGCTGCCACACTTCCAGATTAAAGGATTAAATATTCCTCTACAGCTGGGGAGTAGAATTCTAAATCAGATCTAGTGAAATTATCTCTAAGCCTGAAGCATAACAATATAAACGCATAAAAACTGATGGAGCATATGACATACAAATTTTACTAACTTACAGTTACAGTCCTATTACATTAGGTGAGATGTAATAATACAAGTACTGACTATTGATTTTCAGAATAATTATAAATATTTTTAATAAGCCATCAGTTTTGAAGATTATTGTCATTCTTTTTTGTCATTCATATTATCATCCATTTTTACCTCCAGTTTTCCATGGTGTATGAAGAACATTTGGCAGTAAGGTAAATAAAACTCTGTCTTTTATCAGTAAAATTTAAAAAAAAAAGTTTATGTTTAAAATCTTAGAGAAATGAAACTAAATTCCTTTATATGAAAAAATAATTAATTTGCAAGAGTGTAATATATAACATGTCAGTTTAGATAATATATTTTCTCCTGAAATACTGAAGATGCATACTGGAGATCAAATACTAAAGGGGGATAGAGACCTAAGAACAGCCCACTGAAAAGCAGTGTGCAAATCTCAAGACATTTAGGAAGACTGGAGAAGAACTAGGGCTGTGAATTATGGGTATGGCTTTGTAAAAGTCTTTCTGGGGAAAAAAAAATGGCACCTGCGTAGTTTAAATGGACTCTTAGCAGTTAGGATGGAGAAAAATAAGAAGTTCACTCATTTGGAAATATAACATCTTGGAAGACTCATGCATGGAGAAAACTAGTGGTTTGCAGCATGGGTAGCAATGAAATATAGACATGGAAATGAGATTGGACACGTAGAAGAATCCAGGTATTATGGGGCTTTTTCTACTGTTTCCAACATGGAGGATGTATTGAAAAACTGCCCACAGAGTACTGACATCATCGAATGTATTATTCCTAAAGGAAATATTATGGACTGAATTTGTCTCTCTAAAATTCATATGTTCAAATATATTCCCCAATATGATAATGTTTTGGAGCAGGATTTTGGGGAGTCAGTTATGTCATGAGGTTGAGGGCCCCACTGTGTGAGTCTTTTTAAGAAAAGAAGTCAGATATATCTCCCCCCTCCGCCTTTCTTTCTCATTCTAAAAAAAAAAAAAAAAAAAAAAAATCGAAGAAGTTGGCAATCCTCAGACTGGAAGTGGACCTCACACACAATCATACTGGCACCCTCACCTTCAGCTCCTACTCTCCAAAACTGAGCAAAGTAAATACCTGTTCACAAACAATACCCTTTATGGAATTCCCTACAGTAGCCTGCAGTTAAACACATAGCATTAATGGAATTTTTTCAGAATAAAGTTGATGGATCTCATCTATATTAAGCTGTTCAATTATGATATTGCTACAATACTTTATGGGAGAAAAAGTTTAGGGCTAAATGTATACAGGATAAAAAGACTTCAACTGACAGGAGACATAACACAAGTAAAATTGGTTAAAGGTGATGACTCATTAAATGTGGGATATGAGGGAAAGTGGGATTCTGATCTAAACCTTTGGAGTTTTGCTGCACTGATTAGACAGTAGGTGGCATCACTGACAGAATGGGGAATACATGAGGAGGGGCAAGCAGTAGAGGGTCTGGAAAGAGATATGCATGAGTACAATAAGGTTGAGTTTCCAGTGAACCATCTAAACAGATACTTGAGTCTTTTCAAGGCTAGAAAAGTTCCTTTTACATAATGGATACATACTGGGAACTAGTCTTTCCCTTTAACATCTTCACTCAGCTTACACTAGTTCCAACAGTTACTACAGGAAAAATGACAAAAGGCAACAGGCATTGCTCAGGACTTGGAGAAAATGATGTCCTCATATATGGCTGTCAAGGGTAAAAAAATAATACAGCCATTATGGAAAATGACATGAAGATTCCTCAAAAAATTGAGAATAATACTATCATATATTCTAGCTATCCTTCCTCCAAATATACAGCCAAGAGAAATAACAGAATATTAAGATGCCTGTAGCCCATGAGGTCACTAGATACTTACAACAGCAAAGATGTGTGATCAACCTAACTGTCCAACAGAGGATTACCAAATAACAAAATGCTATACATCTATATTCATAATCAATAATTATTCCTGATAAAAATATTAACTTATATCATTTGACCCACCATAGATGAGCTCAAGGGAAATTATACTTAGCAAACTAACACAGGTACAGAAGACAAACGCTTTATGAACCCATTTCTATAAAGACTTGAAAAACTGAACTTAGAAAAGAGAGTTGAATGGTCATCTCCAGGGGTTGGGAGTTTGGAGAAGTTTTGGAATGTGGGCAAAGTGCCTAGGAGAAGTAGCATCTGTGGCTCCATTGTGTGGTAAGAGGGCAGTGGTGGATGATAATGTATGGTGCATTGGGAACTTGCTAACCTAGTGCACCTTAAGTCTTATTAAAAATAACTCTGTGAGGGAAAAGGTACAATCATTAGTTTGATGTTAGGCACTCCTCAGTATATATGTATATCAAATATCACACTGTATATTCTAAACTTTCAAAATTTTATTTGTCAAGTAGTCTTTAAGAAAGATGAAAGAAGAAAAGTATACTAGAACAAGCCTTTCACAAACAAAAGCTCCAAGTATATTTTAAGCTTCTAATGGCAACACAAAATGCAACACTATAAAATACAGTCTATACGCTAGATGCTAGTACGAGAACTTCTACGACGCCATATAGCTTAAGTAAAACATCTCAACATTCCAGGCCTCATAGTATAAGTATGGAACATCAGTTACTTGGGAGACTGAAGCTTCAGGACTTTATATTCAAGGCTGTCCTGAGGTATAAAGTAAGTTCAAGGCCAACCTGGGAAACTTAGGAAGATTTGCTTCAAAATAAAAGTGAGAAGAGTGCTGAGGCAGTTTCTCAGCAGCAGGGCACTAGATTCCATCTATGAGTGTAGTCATAGATTCATGCCAGGTGTAGACATGGATTCAGGGTAAAAGCTTTTATTCTTTGGCTAATTAAATCACCTGTCCTTAATACTGGAGCCTTGGAGCTTTTCAGCCTCCTTACAATCTACTCTTAATTCTAGAATGGGAAGGCTTCACCCTTCATACAATCCAGAACACTTAAACTGCTAGCCTTAACCTTCAATACCTATTGCTGACTGAGCCACTCTGACCAGCTCTTAACTCTTCTCATTCAACCCACTAACTGTTCTAGCTCGAACTCTTCTCTAAGCTGCCTGGTTCAAACTGACCTTCTGAGATGGTTTACTGTTTCTGACTCAACTCTTCTGACCCTGGCAAATTCTGACTGCCTCAGAGTAAACTGCTCTTCTCAGTTTCAAACTGATTGACTCTTCCTGGCTATAAATGTCTTCTGCTGAGCTATGCTATGTCTCCATGTCTCTCTTGCAGCCTGCCTTATCTCATACTGCCTCTGTAACTGACTCTTCTGTCACTGACTCTGCTCTAAGCTAAGAGCCTGCTTTTTTCTCATGAGAGTGGGCATGTCCTAATTCTGAATAACTCTGCTAAGTCTTCTTCTGATTGGTCATTTTTACCTGTCCTTCACTCTGACTCATCTCAGATGTCACTTCCTGCCTGGCATTGACTCATTACTGAGCTCTGTTTCCTGTGTCTGCTTCCACATTCTGTTTCTGTTTTAGGGATTAAAGGTATGTACTACCACTATCTTCTGAATACTTGGATTAAAGATGTTTACTAACATTCTTTTTAACCTAGAGCAGCCATGCCAATGGATAAAAGATTAAGCACTCCTCTACATACCACACCTGATCTGGTTTAAAATTCTTAATTTCATTATCACTCTTTACCTAAATATTCTTCTACACATGAGATCTTAGTTCAATTCCTAGTTAAACACATGAGAAACTCAGAGAGAGAGAGATAGAGGGAGAATACATTTGTTTTAAGGTCAAGGGTACCTGGAATTCACCAGATGATTTAAATCACTTAATGATGTTATTTAGGAACAACCCTTATGATTCATCCCCTTGACTGATTAGCTTTGGCTATAGTGGATCATTCAAAGAATCTCAGATGCTACTTTAAAAAACTCTAGTACTGTTGGTGTAATAATTTGCATCATTACTTATTATTTTTCCCTTGACTGGTATTTGTAATGAGCTGAGTCCTTAAACTGTTGTCAGCTTGTGAAGCCTCTCCTTTCAGTAATCTCCACTCTCCAGTCCTTTAAATGGGTTTTCACACCGGCTTAAAAAGTATGATAGTTGCTATTGACCTGTCTGATCCTGTTTCTTATGTGATGTCTCTAAAGGTAGACAGGAGCTAGCTTTGATCATTTTTCTTATTAAAATTGTGTCCAGTGCTGGCAAATGGCACTTCGGAGGTTCTTCTACCCAACTGCTTTCCCTCATTTTATGCCAAGCAAGATGACTAATTCTACCCACACCTCCACTTTGAACTTTATCCTCAGCCCTTTGTCGTCTCCAATGACATCACATTTTTATTGTCAGAATAATAGTCATGGACAGCTTAGTTCTTTTTCAATGCCTGTTCCTGGGAATGTTAATTATTGTGCTCCACCAAAAACACAGATCTTGCAAACATCACCTAGTAAAGTTCTCAGACTTTATTTTCTGTGTTGTACATGCTTGGATTTTATAGATGCTGAACAATGAACAGATAACTAAAATAAAATAAAAATTGTTGCTTTTTACCCTAATATTTCTTAACTTTTCACACTCTATGTTTATGGCTGCATATTTACCACATACAACTATTAGGATATGGGAGAAGGAAGTAAAATAAAGAAAACAGAAAGCAGGAGTGGAAAGGGTAGGACGCTGGGATGAAGGTGGGAGAAGGAGAAGAGAACTGGATTTTTATCAAAATTTACATGAATATTTTTATTGCATGTCATTCACAACTTTCAAAGCTTCTTTAGCTAGACAGAATTCAGTAAATAATTCTAGGTATTGATTGTCTCTCATTGATAAAATTTGATTTAGTAAAGATTTATTTTATTTCATTTTGTCTCTCTGTGTGTGTGTGTGTGTGAGAGAGAGAGAGAGAGAGAGACAGAGAGAGGAGAGAGAGAGATCAAGAGACTGAGAGACTAAGAGACAGAGATGACAAGAGAGGCATGTGTGTGGGTGCCTCTGGAGATCAGCAGAGAGCATTAGATCCCTTGAAGCTGGAGTTACCAGTGGTTATAAGCTGCCTGACATGGGTGCTAGAAACTGAACTTAGGTCCTAGGGATGGGTAGCAGGCACCTAACCACTGAACTGTCTCCCCAATCCAATAAAGTTTTTTTTTTTTTTAAATTTCATCTTTCCAAGGACTCCTAGCAAAGTGAAGTTCATTTTTCATTCTTATTTTTTTTCTTCCTTAAGAATGCCTGTCACATCATTTCATCATGCAATAAGAATGTAGTTGTGTGATGAGGAAGGGTCAAATAGAATTGACAAGGGGCATTAATTATTCAGAAATAAGTGAAAATTAGCCTACTTTCAAATACAAGAAAGGAAATATGAGAATTCTAGAGAAGGAATGCATCCCCATATCTATATTCTATGCCCTTCCAAAAGCACAATGTGGGGAAAGATGTGTGAAGGTGAGTGTTGGTTGCCATTGTGACAGGCTCTGGAATCACTCAGCAGACAAGCTCCAGGAACTGCTGAGGCATTGTCTTTCTAAGAGAAGGGTGCAGCATTCCCTGGCTTGGGTCCTAGAACTCATGGAAAAGAGGGAGTTAGGTCTCCCTAACTTTAGGGATGAGGTCAACCATCATCTAACCACCAGCTCTCCTTCCTCAGTGCAGATGCAACCTGAGCAGCCGACTCAAGCTCCCATCACTGGGACATCCATCCCTACCATGACGGTCTTTGTTCTCAAAGTGGAAGCCCAATTCAACTTTTTCTCCTTAAGTTCTTTTTCTCAGGGTACTTTATCAGTGACAGAAAATAAAACTAAGACAAGGAGTTACTATCTTTAGCAGCTTGAAAATTTAAGAGTAACTAATAGTCCTCATTCTTATATTTAATGCCTTGAAATATGATTATTATTGATATTTTCCCTATCTAAAATACTTACGCAATCAAAGTCACACCTGAAATCCTCCAACATTTTTAAGATAAAAGCCTGGAGAATCCAAGAATTAGCTTAATGCCAGCAGAGGGCAGCAGAGAGCTTTCCCATGCGCTGTTGCTCAGCTGCCTTTATTTCTGCTATTTTAGCTTTGTGTATTCAGCAATCATTGAGCTGTCAAACCGAATTAGCACAGAAATGCATGGAATCTATTTGATCTAACCCTCCTCCTCTTTTCCAAAAGTTCTGCTGTAGCACACTGAGTTATGAAAGAGGCATTTGCATGTTTAAATTTTGATATGAAATATGAAAAATCCAAAGGAAAGCATCATGGCCTTTGGAGTTGCCTGCCTTCTTTGTGTGGGAAACTCCTGCTTATGAGAAATATTCTCATATTTGATAAAATGTGACTTGGTCCAAGTTTGTTCTTTAGTGACTTAGAATTTACCAATACGTATATGTGTTGGACTAAGCCCGTTCCAGTAAAAATAAAGAATGAGAATCTTTAATTTCCATCTATCATAATTGTTCATTGACCATGCCACATATCTATAAGAAATATATACTCCATGGAGAAATAAAAGAAAAAGAGTGAAAAGGTTAGCCTTAATATTTCTCAAGTCATTCAAACACTGTGCTGGCTTTATGAATGTAAGTTATTTTCATTGAGTTTCTCTCATAAATGTCAGATAGGAGATTACATTTTGTATGCTAAATAAAACTAATTCCACTGTTATTTCTTTTTTTTTTTATTTAACTCTCATTGAATCTATGAAATTAAATGAAAGATGATGTTCTGGTTAGGTTGCAAACTGTTTGATGCTCCAGGATTGCTGTATAGAGTATTGAGTTAATTATTTGAAAATCTACATCATGGATTAGGGTGATGGCTCAGTTAGTAAAGTGACAGCCACATAGCATGCAGACTTGAGTTAAGACTCCCAGTGCCCACGCAAGAACTGGATATGATGAAATGTGTCTGTAATTTCAGTGCTGAGGGAGCAGAGATAGGGCAGTACATTGAATTCAATGGCCAGTCAGCTCAGCTGAATCAGTGAGCTCCTGTCTCCAAGGAGAAAGTAAACAGAGATTGAGGAACCAATCCTCTGGCCAGAGGATCTATAAGCACATGCATGGAACTGCATCTTCATTTACGAGTACACACACAGTCATGCATAGCACCATACCCCCTACAAAACATAAAATATCTCTCAACCATATGTTCTATGTTCTATGTGTTGAACAGTTCATGGTGCCCTGAGAAACTTAAATGTGAGCAACAGAAAACAAGTTGAGGTCGTCGAGATAACAAAGTGTTTCATTAAAAGAATGTACAGCAGTTCGTAAAATCGCAAAAAAGACTGAAGACAGGGGCTTGGAGCCCAAGAAAGCATGAACTACAAATCAGGTACATTATGAAATGAATTCCATTAATGCAATTAGAAATGAAACCACAGCTGCTTTCACCTCTGTGCCTGGGACCTAGTTTTCTTTTTTGTAATGTTTCTCCAGCGCTCAAATTAACGGGATCTAGAATCACCTAGGCAACAAGCCTGTGATGCCTGTGGGAGGGTAGCTAGAAGAGGCTGACTAAGCTAGTGGGTTCCTTCTTTACTGTGGCTAGTGTGGGTGGCACCTTTGATTGGTTGAGGCCTTGGGCTGAAGAAAAAGGAGAAAGTGAGTTGAGCATCTGCATTTACTACTTTTCTGCTTCCTTACTATAGATATATCGTGACTAGTCACCTCAATCTCCTGCTGCCTTGAATGCCCAGCCATGATGGATTGTACCCTCAAACTATGAGCCAAAAAAAGCTTTTCCTTCCTTAAGTTGCTTAGATCCTTTATTTTGTCCTAGTGATGAGGAAAATAACTGTGACAGCCATCATCCTCAACAAAACTACTTTGTTTTGTGAGCCATCAACTTTTCCTTCAAAAATTAAAGTTGGCCTACTAATCTCAGTAGCATAGACAGCTATGTCCACACCTTACCTGCCGGGGACATGGAAACAGCAAACATTTGCATTGTTGTCAGTGCATCGGTGAAATGTAAGTTGGGTAATAAGATGTAGTGGATGCCCCACAGAGAGAAAGTGATTTGTAGAAGGTAGCAAGAGCAAGCAATGACACACAGCTAAGCACACCCTCCTCGTCGGTCTTTGGAGGAACATAGGCTAGCACATGTAACTCCAAGCCAGGGACATCTAGGTTATGTCCACATTTTTGAAAAGGTTGTTGTTACTCTGACGCCAGTTTTGTAATCGTAGCTTCATAGGCAGAGATTTTGTCATAATTCCTCATCAGCCTTTTCATTAATATCTACGAGAGCTGTAGTAATGACACCCTTTCATTTCTGTAATGCTAGTTTGTATCTTTGTTCTTACTCTTATAGTCTAACTAGATATCAATCCATTTCATAATATTTTCAAAGAATAGAATTTGTATCAATGGCCTCTATTACGTTTATGTTGTAAATCTCATTGACACCTATTTTAAGTTTACATTTAAAATCTGTTTCCTTTAGGCTTCATGTATTGCTCTTCTAGTTTTCTAAAGTGCAAGACCAGCATGGGGGTTTCGGGCCTTCCTTCTCTCCTAGAACAGCACGTGCACTTTGTGTTACCAACTTCCCTCAGCAGGCTGCTCTTGCTGCACCCCACAAAGGGAGACAGATTTTCATTCTCATTCAGTTAGAATTTTAAGACAACTTGAGTTTCCTTTCAAGAACTTGAGATGGACTTGATGACCCTGGTTGTGATCTGTCTTAGCGAGTGCTCAATGTGAATTTGAAAGTCTTGTGCATTCTTCTGACGGCTGGATAGAATACTCGATGGATGTCAGTTTCATATTTTTATTAAGAGAGCTGTTAACATCACTAGTGGGCTGATTTCTTCATGTTCATTAACAATTTTAGGCAGCAGAAATCTTCATCTATAATATTTTATCTGCTTAATTTTCCTTTGAGCAACAACAGACTTTTGCCTTGCAGATTTTGTTACTTTCTCTGTTGCTACATCATGAGAAATGTTAGCTATTCCATAATGTTGGAAAATTTACAACTTGATCATCATAGAACTCTTCTCTTTATCTACAGTCACCTTCTATGTGCTATATATTTGATACATACAAAATCATAAACACAACAGCTACCCTTTGACTCATGCCACCATAATGTATATGTTTAGATCCCTTTACTTTAACTTCTCTCTATATGTATTTCAAGTGTGTATACATAGACATAAAGCATATGTTCTTATGTGATCAAGTACATGTTTTAAATATTGTGTATCAGTTATCCTCATTTAAAATGATTGTTGTAATATTTTGGTTAACATATGCCACACCAGGAGTGTCTTCTGCTTGTGTGCTTGTTCATTGTTCCGCTTTCTACCCTGTCTTCCTCTTCTTTGCATTAGTCACTATTCATTGATCATAATTATATTTCTCTTTTCCTTGTCTTATATTAATTATTCTCCTCTTAACAAGTTTGAACAGTTGCTCTGAAGTTTATGTGATATATTTTTTCAACTAATCTAATTTAAATGACACTGTACTAATTTACAAATGGTAAAGTCACCAAATATCAGTATCTACAGCTCTCATTTCTTATAAAACTTTTTTCCCTTCATTTTATTTTTCCTTAGTCATTCTCCAACACATTATTAGTTACATTCAAGTCAAGATGGAAAATTAAAAGTAAGAGCTCAGTGGTTAAGAGTTCCTTAAGCTTTTGCAGAGGGGCCCAAGTTTTGGTTCTAGCACCATGTTATATGGCTCACAACATTCTGCAATGCCAATTCGAGGAGATTCAATGCCTACTTCTAGCTACTATGAATACCTGTATGTATGGGGTACACATATATACACTCAGACACATACACACATACACATAAAATAAACAAATAAACCTAAAAAAAACTGAAAATAACCAGCCATGATTTTCTTCTTAAATTATCTTTTCCTTCTTTTTAACAATGTAAATTCCTCTTTTAAAAAAAAATATTTGTTTTGTTTTTGTTTTTTGGAGGCAAGGTTTCTATATTGTAACTCTGGTTGTCCTGGAACTTACACTATAGGCCAGGCTGGTCCAAAACTCATAGAGATCTCCCTGCCTCTGCCTTCCAAGTCCTGGGATTAAAGGCATATGCTTCCACTTCCTGGCATGGTTTTTTGAAGTAAATTATCTAAGTAACTGTTGACTACAGGTCCAAGGTGACATGTGTCCATAGCACTAATCCGTGGAAGGTAGAGGATGCATAGTTATTTCAAGGCCAGAGGAAACTGCTTGTCTACTGTCTTAAAAGACAAAGCAGAGCAAAACAAAACAAAACAAAACAATAACAGGGAAAAAATAAAACTTAAAAACATGTGCTGCTACCATCCAGTTTTAATAATGTAAATTCTTATACTCTATTATTTGGCTTCTTCCTGAAGAGTTTTTAAAAAAATATATCTTAAAAAACAGGTCAAGTAAACAAAATGTCTTATTTGTTAGAGAAAATTTTATGTCTTCCACTTATTAGAAACATATTCTTTGAATAAGGAATTCTTCACTTTAGTTTTTTTCTTTAATACTTACTAAATTCATTCCATACTTTTTTCATTTGCAAAATTGAAATTATTTCAATTTAGTTCTCTCCCTTCTTCCTTTTCCTCTCTGTACAATATTTCTCTTCTTCTTTTTTTTTTTTTTTTTATTCTATATGGGTCAGTTTTTGTTACTTTTCTTGCTTAGTGTTCTCTGAGCCTCCAATACCTTTGCTTTTATGCCTATAGTTGAATTTGGTAAACTGTTGGCTGTTATTATTGTGAATTTTTCTTGCCTCCTTTCACCTCATTTTGATGTTTTCATTAGGCACACACCATTTTATACTTTTAATTCATTTTATTTTATATTTCTTATATAAATATTTCACACAGTGACCATAGCTGAAACCTGTAACATATACATGGCCACTGGTGTGGGCTTTTATAAATTGGTCAATGGATTTACATTAAACTTACAGTGAACAAGGTCTCTTTCTAGGGTTCAGGTAGTTGTTAGTGATATAAATACCATCCAAGAAGACTTAGGAGAAATTTCTCATAGTGGCAGTTTTTTGAAGTCCTCAGCACCATCTGTCAGCAGTTGCTCTTAGGACAGAGGAAGTATATAACACCCATGTCTCTTAGCTTGGGAATGAGGTACAGTGGTAGAGAGGCAATGGAGAGTTGACTGAAATGATAGCTGCCTGGATGGTAGCACCTAATTCTTTGGAATAGTAACACCCAGACTTGTATGATCACTGTAATCCTCAATGGCTTGACTCTGGTCTGCTGGCCACCTTAACAGTGATTCTACACAAACATGATCATCAAACCTTCACCTTGAGGGATGTCCTTATGGAAAACTCACTTTTCCCAGATAAATTGATGAGTAGGGAGAACAGAAAGATTTCCTCAAGGAACTTGATCTTCACGTCCCTGGCCCCAGGGCCCAGTTTGTTGACAGTGATCTATTCATTGTCTTTGGCCTTGCCATGTAGTCTTGACTCTGGCCTGACCACAGATGTTACTTTATCCTCTGATGCCATTGCTGCAGTAGATATAGAGCTTCAGTAGCCTCCCATGCCTGACTCTGAGGCCTGCAGACTCTACTACTTCACTGGTATCAATTACTATCTTTGTTTCCCCAGAAAACTCCATCCTCTGAGTATTCCCATATTAAGGAGTACTCCTTAGATTTGCTTTCTTTGTTTGTTCTATTTCAGTTTAGAAACTTTGTAACAGCATAACCTTAAACTTGGTAAGTTCTTTTTGGCCTTGTCTAATACACTAATGGGTCCATTCCAAGCACTACTTACATGGTTTATTTACCTCAATTTTATTTCTTAGATCACCTCCCAATTTTTTTTTTTTAAGTCTCCACTTCTCTTTTGGGCTTGCATACGCTGCACTCTCTCCATTGGAATCTTTAGCATACCAAGCAATGTTAATCTTTTTAAATTATCCATCTGATAATTCTAAATTTGAATTTAGTTCTTTTGATTGCTTGATATTTTCAGACTTTTTAAATTTTATTTTGGCATATTGTGATTTTACTTGAAAGCTGGCATGGGATTTTGGAAAATGGGAGATTTATCAGCTTTAGTTTGAGATTCTATGGTAATCCAGCCAGGAATGTGGCTGTGTTTAATGCTTGCATATGTGTAGATGCCAAAGGCTTAAGATTTCTCTAGTACTTTTCTATCACAAGTTGTCTGTGCTTCTCTAAGAACATCTTCTTAAGTGTTGGCCATCTTGCCCCTCTTTCTGTTTTAATCCGTTATATTAGAGGCATGTTAATATTGATAAGATGTCAGGGAAAAGAAATATTTAACTATAGAAATGAGGATGGATAATTTTGGGGGAGGCTTGAGTGTATAGTTTGAGTTACAAGGTTTGTTGATGTTTTGTTTTTTTCTGCTTTCCTCTATTTCAAGAAGAGACTACAGGAGCTGAGGTTTGAGTCATGGTCCACTGGGCAGAAGGAACTGAAAAGCTGTCTTAGAGGAGAGAATTTTATTAAGACAATTACTCTGGGGAGAATTATTGTCCCTTCTGTCCTGAAAGAAAAAGATTGTTTTAAGGTATTCAGAATGATAAACGAGTGGGGAGGGAGGTCCCAGAGGGAAACCCCCACTTATCTGTGAAGCCTTCCTTAAATGATAGCTAATATGCTCAAGGAAATGGACACTCAGAACCCAGAAACTTTCCCAGATGACCACCGGGAAGGAATCCCTACCAATTCACAACTCTTGCACGTTGCTTCAGGGAGTCCAAGTCCACATGCCTTTACTGGCATTTTCTGTACCTGAGTGTTTACATTTTGAAGTTGAATTTTGTCTCTTGACCCAGTTTGCTGGTCTGTCTAAAGCTGATTCTCCATTTATTTAGATTATTTTCTTATCGTGAATACAGGGGTGATAGCATCTAAGCTCTTTTCAGACTTAGCTAAAACCAGAAGCCCTTTTACTTTTCTACCTTCATCTGCTTCAACCCCCATTTCATAAAGTCTATTTTAGTCTCAGAGTCACTTACCAGCATCCCTGGCAAAAGGAATCAACCACTTAGCACTTTTCAAAAGTGTTACTTTCACTGCTGTATTTTTTTAGTGCTTTTAAGAAAGGAAGGTCTTGATTCATTGAAAGCCCACAGGACACTGCAGTAGTCAGAAAAGCAGGTAGACTTAACTACAGATCTTCATCTTGTCCTGTTCTCCTCCAATCCAATCCTCCAGTCTCCTTCCCAGCTCAGTAACAGACTATTTGTTGTAGCCTCTCCTCATTCTCTGCCCCCATACCCAGGTAACTACGCAGATCCTCCCAGGAAACCCTGCTTTCTTCCCTCTTGTAGACTCCCTCAGAGTCCCCCTTTCTAGTTCATCCCCATTTCTACCTATCAGCTCCTAATACTTAGAAGCATATTTTGCCTGGAACCCCCAGTGGGCATACTTAACAGGATCCTACCAGGCAGTCCACAGCCACCACACCCTCCTAAGAAACAGAGAGGGTGACAGAAACTAAGGAACAAAACACATACTAGACAAAGACAGCACCTAGAATTACAAACATCTCCAAACCAGATGCCTATATGGCAGTGGAAAAACACAATCAATAATAGCCAAGACAATATGCATCCACTAGACACCAGTAACCCCGCCACAGCAAGTCCTAAATAGTCCAACATAACTGAAGCACAGGAAAAAGATCTTAAAACAGCCATTAGGGATATGATAGAGGTCCTTAAGGAGAAAACAAATAAATCCCTTAAAGAAATCCAGGAAAATACAATAAACAGTGGAAGGAAATGAATAAATTAATTGAGGACTTGAAAGTAAAGTAGAAATAAAATCAATAAAGAAAAAAACCCACATGAAGAAAATCTGAACACCAAAAATTTAGGGATTCTAACAGGAACCTCAGAGTCAAGCCTCATGGAGAGAGTTCAGAGATGGAAAGGGAATCTCAGTCATCAAAGGCATGATAGAAAAAAAGAATACCTCAGTCAAAGAAAATGTTAATATATAAAAACAAATCCTTGCACAAAACAGTCAGGAAATCTGGGACACTATGATAATATACATAATAGACCCTAAAAATTCAACCAAAAAACTCCTATATTGATAAACATTTTCAGTAAAATAGTTGGATACAAAATTACTCACAAAATTAAGTAGCCTTCCTAAATACAAATGAAAAATGGACAGAGAAAGAAATCAGGGAAACAATACCTTTCACAATAGCCTCAATTAATATAAAATATCTTAGTGGTAACTCTAACCAAGCAAGTGAAAGACAAGTATAGTAAAAACTTTAAGACACTGAAGAAAGAAATTGATATCTTTATCAAATGATTAAAGATCTCCCATGCTCATGGATCTGTAGGATTAACATAGTAAAAATGGCCATTCTACCAAAACCAATCTATAGATCTCCATCAAAATTTCAACATTGTTCTTCATAGATCTTGAAAGGACAATGTTTAGTTTCCTATGGAAACACAAGAATCAAGGATAGCTCAAATGATCCTGAATAATAAAAGAACTGTTGCAATTATCACCATCCCCAACCTCAAGCTTGTACAGCTCTATAGTAATGAAACCAGAATGTTATTGGTACAAAAACAGAATGTTGATCAGTGGAATTGAATAAAAGACCCAGACAGGAGCCCATTCACCTATGGGCACTTGAGTTTTGATAAAGGAATCAGAAATACACAGTGTGAAAAAGACAGCATCTTCAACAAATGGTGCTGATCAAACTGGATGGAAGCAAGTAGAAGAATGCAAATATATTCATACTTATCACTCTGCACAAAACTCAATTCCAAATGGACCAAAGACCTCAACTTAAAACCAGGTACACTGAACATGATAGAAGAAAAAGTGTGGAATAGCTTTGAACCCATTGGTACAGGAAAAAAAAAAACCAAAAAACAAAAAACCAACTTTCTCAACATAATGCTATTAGCACAGGTACCAATTAATAAACGGAACCTCATGAAATTGAAAGCTTCTGTGTGACAAAGAACACCATCATTCAACCAGAAGAGCAGCCTACAGAATGGGATTTTTTTTTAAATCAAATACACATCTGATAGAAGGCTAATATGCCAAATATATAAAGAACTCAAAAAAAAACTAGATATCATGAAAAGAAATAACCCAATTAAAAACGGGGTATAGATCTAAACAGAGACTTCTTAAAAGAAGGAACTCAAATGCCTGGGAAACCCTTAAAGAAATATTTGGCATTCTTAGACACAAGGGAAATGCAAATCAAAACTACATTGAAATTTCATCTTATACCCATCAGCATGTCTAAGACCAATATCATGCATGACATCTCATGCTGGAGAGGATGTGGACCTAGGGAACTCTCATTCATTACTGGTGGGAGTGCAGACTTGTACAGCCACTATGGAAGTCAGTGTGATGGTTCCTCAGAAGATAAAAATTGATCTATCTTAAGATCCAGCTATACCACTCTGGGGCAAATACCCAAATGTTCCTTCATTCTTTGACAGACACAATTGCTCAACCATGCTCATTACTGCTTTATTCATAAAAACTAGAAATTGGAAGCAAGCTAGACATCCCTCAACAGTTGAATTGATTTTTTAAAAATGTGGTACATTTACACGATGCAATATTACATAGCTTTTAAAAATGGAATCTAGAAAAGAGTGGTCCAGAAATAAATATGAATAAATATGGTATGTATTCACTTACTTGTGAACATTAGCTGTTAAATCAGTGATAATCAAGCTACAATCCATAGAGCCACAGAGGTTAGGTATGGAGTATACTTTTAGGTTGTGACAGATAGCATTTCCTAGGAAAGGGACAGAAAAATTAAGGATGAGGAGGATGGAATAATAGAGCAGATAAATTTAAGGGTCATGTGAAGGGTAGTATGGAAACATAATAGCTAGAAGATTCCTAAAATGTGTACATATACTAAGGCAATATAAATAAAATTACCAAATAATGGAGAATGCAGAGCCCCAACCAGACATCTCTCATCAACAAAAGAAGCTTCCAATACTGGGATCGAGTCACATTTACTTGAATTGTTGGTTGAAGGGGTCCCATGAGACTCCCCACACAACCTAAACTGTTGCCGAAACTGTAGGTTGTTCTCCATAAACTAACAGCAAGGCCCCAATTGCCTTTATTCCTGTGTGCTAGTGTCTTTGGTACAGGAAGGTACTCTGCATGCTACCAAAGGAGAAATGTAAACACTAACCCAGCCACAACCCCTTTGAACTACAGTGGTGTCCTGTTTTAAGATATGCTAGTACAATGATGGCACCAGAGCTTGTGGGAATAACCAACCAATATCCGATTTAATATAATAGTCACTGCACAAGACAGAATCCATACTTGGCATTGTGTGGGTATCCAAGAATAACACTGATTAAAAAAACTATCAATAAAATAACTTCTAAGGATATTCTGTTATACTCATAGATCAGCTCCTTCCCCAGCCATCATTAGAGAACCTTCTAACTGCAGCAGATGGGAACAACTAGAGAGACCCACAGCCAGACATTATGCAGAGTAGGAGACCTTGGAATATATATCCCTAAACAAGATGTCTTTGTCAAATTTCTCCCTTTAGGGCTCAGGGAACCAATTGTGCAGAAGAGGAGGTTGAAATATTGTAAGAGTGAGAGGGGATGGAGGATACCAAGAAAGTAAGACCTTCTAAATCAACAGGATCAAAACACATATGAACTCACAGAGAGTGAAGAGCATGCACAGGGCCTGCACATATCTGCACCAGGTGGAGTCCTAGCATTGAATGAAGTGGACACATGTCCCCATCCTAACCGAGAAGCAATCTCCAATTGATAACCACTTACAAATGAAAAGTTAGTTTTATCCAAGGGAGTCTCACTGAGGAAACAAACTCTTCTTAGGGGCCCCATTCCTATCAGTAGATGTCCAATAGAAAATGAATTCAATGACATCTTTGGAGGTTTCTTGCTTCAAAAAATTGTGTCAAGGATATATATATTTTAAAATTTGCATCTCTCTATCATATATATATATATATATTTTTTTCTTTTTATTCAATGATCTTTGCATATACATTGTGGCTTCCAATTTAGTGTTTTTATGGGATTATTGAATGTATGAACAAGTGGGTCTCTGCATCTATATCTTTTTCTTGTGTCTTTTCTTGGGCTTATTTCCTTCTGTTTTGTCCCATTCCAACATGTTAGTTTTTGTCTTGTTTTATTATGTTTTATTTTATTTCATTATTTTCCCTTAGTAGTCCCTTTGATTATTTCTAATGAGAGACAGAAACGGGGTGAATCCTGATGTGAGGGGAGGTGAGGAAGAACTGGAAGGAGTAGAGGGAGTAGAAACTGTAATCAGGGTATATTATGTGGGGAAAATATATTTTCAATAAAGGGAAACAGAAGAAAAGGGAATATCTTGGGTCTGGAGAAATGGCTTAGAAGTTACAAGTGCATTTGGGTATTCCAGAGGGCCGGAGTTTTGTTCCCATCCCCCATGTCTCTTAGTTCACAATTATTTGTAATTCTAATCCGAGATAGTTTTAGGCTCTTTTCTGGGCTCTGTGGGTACTGAATTCAAGTGTACATCCCTGTATCTCACATTTATACTTATTAAAAATAAAATCTTAAGAAAAGGAATAGAGTCCTTAAAGTGATATAAAGGCTAAGCTAAGTAAACCCAAACTCAGATTTTAAAACTGTGATTTCATTTTCTTTTAAATTATTTCTATTTACTTTGACCATGAAATTTCTCAAGTATGAGATTTTTTTCTTGGTCAAAATGGAGTCTGTTTTAGTCAGCAACTTATTCACCCTCTAAATGAATCACCCAGAAGACCTCCTGATTCACAGAATCCTGAGTCTCCAGTAAATTCTTCTCAATAAGATTAATTTTATTTTAAAAAGTCCCTTCCTCCCTAAAATTCTGAAAGCTCTGTGTTATATTTATAATTTTTTTAACTTACAAAATCTCATAAATTATTTGTGTTTGATTATTCTGTTTCAATATTTGAATTTGTAATTACCTCCCCCAAGGTCTACTGAGGCCTAACATGCTTCATAAATCTGTGATAGGGGAGGAAATTAGACAGGGGGAAAAGCAATTTCCTTTTGAAAGTTTTATACTTTCAGGTGAGGTGCTGCCAAGGACCACCCTTTGCCAGTACTTAGGCAGGTCCAGTGGAGCTTGCACATAGGCAAGTGCGACTCTCTGTGTCTCTCCTCTGCCTCACTCCCATAAGCGGGAAGGACATTCACCCAAAGTCAGTGTTCCATCTGAGAGACCAAAGAGATCTACGAACTCAACTCACCACAGCTTTGAAGAAAATGTTGATTTGGGTGTTCGGTTATGTCTGCACACGTCTCCCTCCATTTTCTAGTGACATAAAAGAGTATCTTGGGCTGAGTGACCTACAAAGAAAACAAACATATTTTGGTTCACCATTTCAAAGGGAGAGGGAGTTCAAGATTGGGTGTTCATATCTGGAGAGGGCTTTGTGTGGCTTTGAGTCATGGCAGAAATGAAAAGGATATGAGGGTACATGCTGAGGGAGGAGCCTGAGGGAGGGCAAAGCCTCACCCTAGGTCCTTCGTTCCTGTGACAAAAGGCAGGAATTCATTCAGGATGGCTTCTTCTGGCTCAATCAGCTCCCAATACCGAAGAATACTGAAGAATTGATGTTCTGACATGTGAGCCTCAAGGTAGACACACCAAACAAACTGCTGGTTTGAGATGGGAAATTCTAGATTTATTCACACAAAATCTCCAGTTTTTAAAAATTTCATGCCATGACCAGCAATTTACCATCCCTTTGGGGTGTTCAGAGCCTCACTTTATATGACCATAATTATGTCTAAAATCTTTCACAATCCCTCAGACCCCTGTTTTCATGGGCTGCTTTCAAAAGGACACTATTATTGATGGCTGAACTAAAGTCTTGATTGTTATGTTCCATGAATTACTAGAGGTTCATTGCTTACTACTTTACCCTCTAAGTCAGTGATTCTCAATGTTCCTAATGCTGCTACCCTTTAGTAGAGTTCTTCATGTTGTGGTGACCCCTCAACCATAAAATTATTTTCATTGCTCCTGGATAACTATAATCTTTCTACTTGTTATGAATCATAATGCAAATATTTGCTATGCAGATAGTCTTAGGTGACCCCTGTGAAAGGTTTGTTTGAGCCCCAAAGGGGTTGTGTCCCACAGATTGAGAACTGCTGCTCTAGGTGCTCAATCCAGTTTGTATAAATGCCAAATACATAAAACTGTATACTCTGTGACCTTGCTCTTTCCAATTCTGTGCTTCTCATGGTTAATTTAGGCAGAAGTGGGCTTGCAATAAGGTTGCTATATATGTGATGGATGCTTTAGGGTCTATGCATACTCTACCCCATCCAGAGAATGACCTCATCGCCGAGGCACTGGTTCCTTATAGACATTGCTTCAGACATGGGTGCTCTGTGCAGGCTTTGCTAGGAACCACTTGATGCCAAGACTATGTCTGGAAACAGCACCCACCTTCATCAAGTGACACTTGCTGTTTCCTGTTTCCATGTATACCTTGGTTCTGATTCACAGTTGTGGGCAAGTGTGTTTGGATAGTTTAGACCAGACTCTAAGCCCTATTTCAGCTGCAACGTTGTGTCAGGAAATTCTTCACTTCACCCATTTTAACTTCTAAATTGGGGATCAAGCTTTTCTTTGGAAAAGGATTGTGTTATTTCCTTAAACTTGATTGCTGTTTAAAGATTTATCTTGAAATCCTACTGTTTACTGGTGCTGCTTTTGCTCATCTGTTCGTCATCTCGGCATTGTTCTGTCTCTGCTTGATGAAACCTCATATACATTAAGCTTTCTGTCATTCTTTTCTTGAATGCATGTGCTTCTCCCCAAGCCCTGACCCAGCTAAAGAAGGATACCCTAGCAGGAAAGAAAACTGTCCTATTTATCTTTATGTACTTCTTAATCTACCCTAGTGCTGGAACAGTTCATAATGTATGGTCTGTACAGTGTGTTAAAGGAAGTAATTCCTCACAGTAAGTGCTCGATTGTAGGAGAGGAAGCTCTACTTACATCTGCTCCATCGGCTCACAGGATAAAAAAAAACCAAAAACAAAAAACATAGGCTTTGATGTTTTCATTTAACAGTGCTAATCACCTCACTTATATGCATCCTGTTTCAGAACCATTATCTTTCCTTGGCTGTATTTAAATGCTCTTATTTGATTACATGAAAATTCACAGAACTTGAAATAACCTTCTTAAAGGGAAAAGTGAGGATTTCCAGTTTCTTGAATATTGTCAAAACAAGCATTGATAAGACAGACTTGATTTTATTGGTTTTGTTGGCAGAAAGTCTTTTCTACAGAATTTTAATGCTATTTTGGTGCAAAAAAAAAATAAGATTTAAGGAAAATGTAAGTTTGATTTGAGGCAGGTATTTCTACGTAAGGATTTAATGACCAAAGGGTACTATGATGGAAAATCTGAAAATTTTAGATGATTTTATGGTATGAAATAATCTTAGATCTCCAGCTATTGGAGATTTCCATTGAGTAGGTAGTATTTTTCTAGAAAAATTCCTGTAATGAAGAATCCAGCCACTTCCCTCAATAAGTGGCTACTAAATTGAAGTCAGACTAAAGAAGGAGTGTACTTATTTAGTGTATTTTTAGTATCTAATATTTGTTCTGTAGAGCTGGCAAAATAATTTAACACAACCATCATCTTAGGACAACAGAAATGTACTGTCTCATAGTTTCAGATGCTTAGAAATGAAAAGTTAGCAAGACTGTACCCCCTCTGAAACTTGAGACCTGTAGGAAATCTTTACTTAATTACCTAATCTTACCTCTGATATATGGGCTTCCAGGTAGACAGTTCCCTTGGCTTCATGTGCCATTTCTTTCTGTGTTACATGGAGTGTGTGCATGTGCATGTGTGTGTGCATGTATGCACACGTTTCCACCTTAGCCCAGGGGTTATAGCAGAGCATGGACATGCCTGACTTTTATGTTAGTGCTGGCTATTCAGTTTTATCTCCTAATATTTGCTGAGCAAGTACCATTACCTAGTGAGCTATCACCCCAGACTGTTACATGGAGATTTTCTTATGAGATTATCTATCTGTATTATACAATTGGCAGACCACTCTAACCCATTAAATATGACCCTAATTATACCTGTAATAATGCTATTTTCAAATAAGGTTATGTTCTACAGTTCCACAATACTGGATGTTTGAACTTCATCTTATCTTCTTAGGTGTATAATTCAACATCCATTAAATGTAGATTTAGTTCTCAATGTCTGGCTGAGTGCAATGGTAATAGTTTCCTTTCCCAGAGGCTGTAACTAGACACCAGCATTAAAAAAAAAAAAAAAAGAAAAGATAAACCAGTCATTGTTAATCCAGCAGAAGCAGTAGGATCCAATGCCAGCTCAAGTCTAAAACAACCACCACAAATGATAACCAGGTGTTATGCCACATATCTGTAATCTCAGCTGGAGCAAAAAGATTGGGAATTTTACAACAGCCTGGGCTGGGCTACTTCATGATTTTTAAGACAGACTATGCTACATATTGAGACAGTATCTCCAAAACAAATACCTTTCTGAACTATCATGGCGGGCTATCACTTACTCTTCAACATTCTAATATTCTTACTAATAAGTACCAGTTCTCTTCCTTCTAGAATGTGCTGATAAAATAATCTGGCTAGTTCAATACTTTTTTTCAGACTATGTTTATTCATAAAATCTTAGTTACCTGCCACTTTGGCATCCTATCAGACCACATTAAGTGATTCTGGATATATCACTATTAATTAATGTGCTCATTATGGGGAAAATTATTTTAAGTGACAAAATTCAAGAAATTTGAGGTCTATAGTCTCAAAGGGTGTCATGGATTGAGAAAGAAAAAAAGAAAGCTTTAGCATGTGAGGGTGGAGGTGATGGCAGAGATCAAATGGCATGGAAACAGAGAATACTAGGAGTGAGAATGTAAGTAAAAATGAGCCCCAGACACATGGATGGGGGAGGGAAAAAGGGTAGGGTCAATGAAAACAAGGCCTTATGAATAAGTACCAAGGAAACCTATAATTTCACAATCTAATTAAGAGCTAAGGTCTAAGAGGAGCTTGAGTGGAGGCACCTGAGGGAACAGATAAGGCTGCTCACTGAAACTATATGTAGATCTCCCCACTGCTACGGGACGGTCCTCTCCCTATGGGGTTTAGATCTCAAAATAATACTAACTACTGCAACTTTTCTTAGTTGCCTACCAAAACTAAACGGTAATAGCCTATTGCTGAAGATGTCACACACTAGTTGCAAGGCGTAGAAAAACAAAGCTGAAAGTGAGCTGGAGGTTTCCTCCTTGCCGGTAGGTAAGCTTACATCATGTCCGAAGACTCTATGCTTGAGGAGAAAAGACATCAAATGGCCTTGTCCAACTGTGGACTCCTTTGTGAGCACAAGTACAGTAGAAAAGTGATTCTTTTCTTTTCTTTTCTTTTCTTTTCTTTTCTTTTCTTTTCTTTTCTTTTCTTTTCTTATTTTCTTTTCTTTCTTTTCTTCCTTCCTTCCTTCCTTCCTTCCTTTCTTTCTTTCTTCTTTCTTTCCTTCTTTCTTTCTTTTCTTTCTTTCTTTCTTTCTTTCTTTCTTTCTTTCTTTCTTTCTTTCTTTCTTTCTTTCTTTCTTTCTTTCTTTCTTTCTCTCATTCTTTCTTTTTTGGTTTTTCAAAATAGAGTTTCTCAGTTGTAACTCTTGACTGTCCTGGAATTCACTCTGTAGATCAGACTGGCCTTGAACACACAGAGATCTGTCTCTTCCTCCTGAGTGGTAGGATTAAAGGAGTGTGCCATCACCTCACAGTGTGAGCTATTCTTATTCAGGTAACCAGCTGATTCCTGACTGGCTTTAAGGCAAGCTCCATAGGAAGAAATTTATGCCTGGTAGTTTAAATCTGATCAATAGTCCATGGCTGAGGAGATCGTAAGACCTAGGGGACACTTAGTATTTTATTTTCTTAAATGAACACCTTTGCCATAAAACCACTGTGGTTGTTTGAATAAGAATGAGCCCCATAGGCTCTTGTATTTAAATGTTCAGTCACCAAGGAGTGGAACTGTTTGAAAGGATCAAGAAAATGAAGAGGTGTAAATTGGATGGAGGAAGAATGTTACTGGGGCATGGACTCTAAGGACTCAATAGCTCACTCCAGCTCCCACTCCACCCCCACACCAACTTCCAATCCCCCACCTCTCACTCATAACCCCCAAGGCCACATTAGGATGTAACTCTCAACTACTTTTCTAGCACCATGCCTACTATGTCTGGTGCCATGCTCCCACTGTAATAAAATGGACTAATCTCTGAAACTG
Source organism: Cricetomys ansorgei (assembly GCA_026225945.1). Lineage (NCBI taxonomy): Eukaryota > Metazoa > Chordata > Mammalia > Rodentia > Nesomyidae > Cricetomys > Cricetomys ansorgei. Next base: position 15,781,985 of record JAMJFZ010000451.1, on the reverse strand, counting down.
TATGTAAGCCTCCAAATAAATGCTTTCTTTTATAAGAGTTGCCTTGGTCACGGTGTCTCTTTGCAGCAATAGAAGAGTGACTAAGATCACCACCTTCTAAATCTTCATTTATGTCTCTAGAATAGGGTTGCTCTGAGCACTGACTAGAGAAGTTTCTTTTTGTAGTGGGAGACAGTTACTGTAGAGAGCAGCAACTGATCAAAATCCTGTCAAGTGACTGTCAAGTTCTCAGTCCTAAATGAATCATTTATAACATCACCTCAAGGTTCAAGGAACATTTCAGAAGAGAGAACAGACAGAATGTAAGAGCTGGAGGACAGGACAGAACCTTGTGGAAAGCTGCTTTCTGGGCAAGCCATGGATGTTTCATTCGTGAACTCACAATGAGTACAATTACGCATAAGAACTGTACAAGTTTGGGCCATTCAGCATTCCACCATAGGTGGGAGAAATGTTCAGGATGTCCAACCCCTTCCTCAGAATTTATAGGCCGTTCATGTTGCTAAAAGGAGAGACTCATAAAGTATCTCCTCCCTAAGGAGCTATTGACATGGTTAGTAAGAGAAGGGGAGATATTTTCCTTAGTGATATAAGTATGTAAATACCACTTAACTCATTATCATGTAGTAATCCTAATCAAATTCATTAGTTGGCAAAAAAAGAAAAGGTAAAGAAAAGAGAAATACATGAAAGTAAAAGGGAATGAGTCCCAGTGAAGTCCATTATTATGGATAGCTAATAATAAGCTAGTAAAAGGTCATGAAGAGCAAACATACTAGCAAAAATAGAAATTGTTGAAATTTCCTTCAACATTAGAACACTGTCCTATTACCTTCTACAAAGAAAATTACAGTGAACTATTATCATTATGTGGAAAATGGAAGAGTGACCCCACAGCCAAACCTTCACGTTGAAATAAAACAATCAGGAGTCTCTGTCTATGAGTCCTATACATGCTAATCTTACCCATGTTTATTGCTGAATCACATGGACAACTTGGCTATTAGTCTCAAAAAAAAGAATTAAATACATTGTTTACTGGTTGAAAATGTCTTAATTGTGGTTATTACAGCTCTCAGAGAAACTGAGCTTTATAAAAACTCGAATGAATGTAACATTCTGTGGGGAAATCAGTTCATAAACTCTTCACAGAAAACCAAAAACAAGAACATTCCTCTAAAAATATTAAGGTTTAATAAACCAGTAAATAATGCTAACTGCAACCACTCATGAAATATCAGGAAAAGGCCTTCCAGAGGCTGAATTGTCTATGTAAGGAACAGAGAACACTGGGAACAATGGTTGAAATTAACCTTTTCAGTACATGAAATTCAACAAAGGCTTGCAACAATGCAAGGAGCATTTATTTAAGAAAAATGACTAAATTTTAAGAATACATTTATAAGTATGAAGACAGTGTAGCAATTTTTGTAATTATTGTCATTTCCTTGTACATTTTGCCATACCTATAAGAACCACTAGTGATGAAGCCACGGCTGTGAGATAACAAGCATCTGACATCTTTGAGTTTGGTGTGCCCCTAAACCACTCAACAGAATGATATTATTTGAAATTATTGACAAACCCTGCAAAGTCCTTTCTCAGGGACTGTGTTTGTTGGTGCTAACTCAAATACCTTCTGTGATAATAGTCCTATCCTAAATACAAAAATTGGCAGTTGTGTAACATTGCAGCAGCTCCAGGCTATAATGACCCTGAAACAAACATACATTTCACCAAAATATTAAGGAAAGAAAAATGAGAAAATCAGATATTTGGAAAAGACATTGTCAACTCCGAAGATAACACATATAAAAATGGCTATGAGCAGGTCTAGGAATGTCCTAAGAAGATCCCCATATTATATCCAAGGTTTGCTTTGAGGCACTGTATAAAAGGGAAAAAATGAACTCAACAGATAGGTTGATACTGTCCAAATTTTGATGCTATAACATTAACTATACACAGAACACCAAGCAAAGCTCAATATACTACCTCCAGCAAATATTTATGATAATTCCTGTCCAATTATTTGTTACCCATCAAGCTATCAAGCTGCATATGATAAAGAATCCACTGCAAAATTAGTACATGAGCAAATTTCGAGTGAATAAACCAAAAATAAATTAAAAACAACAAAAACACCTGATTTACATAATTGTAAGCTTATATTATTAAATGTTCAATTTAATAATATGGTAAATTCAAAAACTATGTAAGTTAGCAAAACCATAAGATACAGAAAGACAGAAGAAAATATAAGCCATCAGTGGTGTGCATTCAGAGGAGAGCTGTTTGCAGAGGTTGTTCCCAAGGAAACAAAGACAATGCATTTACAATCCAAAGACATTAAACCAGTTGCTGTAAATCAAAGGAATAACAGAAACCTGTTTACAGGAATTAAAGAGAGTATAGGAAGGAAGCATTGCTAAAAACAGACATTGGCACAGGTATGTGAATTGATTAAGCAGCATTCAATGGTGGCTCAGAACAGATTTTGTTTTTCAGATTTAACAATTAATAAATTATAATAGAGATTCTTTAATTTGAGAAATGGAAGTTAAACAGAAGGTTTTTTCTTTTTCTTTTCTTTTCTTTTCTTTCTTTCTTTCTTTCTTTCTTTCTTTCTTTCTTTCTTTCTTTCTTTCTTTCTTTCTTTCTTTCTTTCTTTCTTTCTTTCTTTCTTTCTTTCTTTTGACCCTTAGTAAAACAAAATAAACTTCATGGAGGCTTACTTCTGTGGTATCAAACAAAGGGAACTATAGAAAAGGACAGAGTGTTTGAGAATATCATTGTCAAAAACATCTTCAGTTTTATGAAATACACACGCACACACACACACACACACACACACACACACACACAAAACATACACATGCACACACACACATACACACACATCTATATATATGAGTTACAAAAACTAAAGAAGATTAACTCAAACATTAACACAGACATCATAGTCAACGTGTTGAAAACCAAAGGAAAAGTCTTGCAAGCAGTGAGCTGAGCTGTGACTCACCAGCATGAGGGATCATCCTCAAGACGTCCAGGTGATATGTATCAGAGATCATAGACTACAGATGGTGATGTGACGTATTCAAATCCTGAAAGATAATGATGCCAATCAAGAATCCCTTGAAAACCTCTTACAAAATCATTCAATAACTGAAGATATCTCAGATAAACAAAAGCAAAGAGGATCATTTAGTTGACAGAATTCCTCTATACGAGATAGTAAGGTGAATTCCTTAGGTTGGATGAACCATACAATAAAGATACCTTGCTGTATTAACGAGTTTCATGTTATTATCTGGGCCACACAATTAAGTACATCCTATAAATACAAGCCTTTAAACTGAGGTACTTCTCACATTTACATTTCATGTAAGTACTGATAAAAGTAGATCTCACACAGTTTTTTTTTTATACCACATCTTTTGATTCTTCCATTCTTTCATAACTGCCATCCTTTCTACTATGAACTATTTTTAATATAACACATTAATTTCTCTTATAATTCTGTATTTTGAGTTATTTTGCAAGGGATGCTTTCTGCATCATGATAAAAAATTAGCATATAAGAGTCCTTTTTCTCTTATTACCAAACTAATTTGTGTGAGTGTGGAATATACTCATGTTGCTGTGGGTGTGTTCATTGTGTGAACAGGCATTGGTATACATACACATGGAAGTGCAAGCTCAATATCGGATGTCTTTCATAATCATGTTCCACCTTAGTACTTGATACAGGCTATCTCACTGAACCTGGAGCTTATAGAGTGAAAGGTAAATGAACTTCTGGGAAATTCTTATCTCTACCTGTCCCCAAATGCCCCTACTTCAATTCTTGGTTCTGGGATTATACATACTTAGCAATATAACAAATTTTTACACGATTGTTGGGAACCCAAACGTGGGATTTCATGCTTCCATGGTATTCATGTTTTCAACTAAGCCATCTCTGTCTACCCTCCCAAATTAATTTTAATAATAAAATTATTCTAAAATAAACCCATTCCATCCATCCCTTCTGTATTCTTATAACTAAATAAATTATGTGCTCTCCATTATCTCTTCTTCTTCACACACTTTATAATTATTGCTTTGTAAAAATACTCTGAAAATTAAGTAGGAGAACCAAAGAAAAAACATATACGTTTATATAATATTTACTTGTTTATCTATTTGCTTACACCAACTGTTGCTCTTTAAGCAGATATTATAGTTGGATCATGAACTTTTCTAAAGACCCATGAGTTAAACATTTGATAGACACTTTCTGGTGATTTAGGTAAGTGGTGAGTGCTTTAGGGGATTGGTCCTATTGCAAGGAACTTAAATCACTGGAGATGGGCTTGTGGAAATCATTTGGGGCTTCTCTATCCCTTTCTTTCATCTTTGTCTACTACAAGGTATGATTTCTGCTCTGAATACTTCTTGCCATGATGTAATTCATGGCTTCCTATTGGCTCAAAAACGCAGAAAGAAACAGTCACAGTCTGTAACTGTGAGTCACAGTAAACCTTTCTTCCTTTAAGTTGATCGGTTCAGGCATTTTGTAACAGAAATGTAGTAGGAAACTAAATACCGTGTGATGGTTCACTAAGGTGTCAGTTGACTAGATCTGGAGTTAACTAAAAGACACACATCTGGAAAATTATGTAAGAGTATTTTCTGAAAGGATTAACTGATGGAGGAGATCCTTTGCAACAGTGGGCAGAACTACAACTAACTACAGCCCAGATATATGGAGATCCATGTGAGCTTTTTCCTACCTGCCTTCATGGTCTGCTAATGAATGCATCTATCCTGCTGCTGCCACTGTAGCTATCTTTTGCTGACATTGGAACTGAGTTCCCTCAGCCTTTCCTAATAGACTGAAGACCAATAACTTTTCAGGAATCCTCTGGGCCTTCAATGCCAAACTGGAACTGATAAAACAACCAGGCTTGTTTACCAAGCAGATGACAGATTTTCACCCCATTTAGTAGCAGACCACCCCAACCAAATCTTGTAAGTTAGTCTAACAACCACCCATCATAATAAGTATACATCCTATCGGTCTTGTTTAACTAGAGACTCATGACTTATAGAGGTGGTTAAGAAATGAGTATAGAATTCATCAAAAAGGTATTTTAGATAAATCTTTGAAATAGATAGGTAATAGGTATAATGAAAGAATAAAGTGAATATACTTATTGATAAGTTTCTCAAAATACATTGTGTCTATAATCATTAAAGAACTTGAAACCTTCAAATTCCATAAGTAAATCTATCTTCCAAGCTATGTACAAATCCAAAGTCCTAGGATTTAGTTCAATCAGCATTAAGAATTTTCATACCAAATTCTATTGAGACAAGATGAATAATCAATGAATCTTATATTTGAAAAGATAACAGTTATAGCAAAATTCAGGTTACAGTGGAAAGTTAGTCATATTTCTCTGTGTAAATAATAAATGAGATACTTCAGTTTTCTAAAGAGACTCTGTATAATTGAATATTACATTTATTTTCAAACTGAAATTAATAGTCAACAACTGAAAAACAACAGTTCAGCAATCTGTCAATTCATTCAAAACAGGTATCTGTCAGGATGCACCATATACCACCAGCTGGAGAGCTAAAATTATATATATGCAATTGCTATTCTGCCACAGGAAGGGAAAAGATGCTAAAATAATATAATTATCTGGCTTGCGAATTTCTATAATTTCAAAATGTTAGTTGATAGGTACTAGCAAAAATGTAGGCTACTTTTTCTCTTAATATCTTCATGGACTACAAACCATTGAGGTGATCTAATGGATAATTAATTGTCACTGTTTTTCTACATGATGTAAGAAAAGTGTTTTGTGATTTCTGAGTGAGTAAGAGAGTACTCACATTGTTTGAACAAGGATGACATATGAATATGTATTATCCATTACTTCTCAACATGCCCATTCCAGGATGTGTTCATCTTTGAGCAACAGATTCCAGAGCAGCTTTCCCTCCTCAGAGGTTTGAAATTTGTTATCATGAAGTGCCATAGCTTGCTACACATTAGTATAGACACATCATATTTAAAGCCCCATCATTGATTTTACCTTAACCTTTATTTGAAACATCCGGTTCTCTTCTGAGTTGCAGAATTAACACATGCATGGGCACTACTATATACACATACAGTGGAGGATTACATTGGGAGCAGTGTTTAAGGTTTGATAAAAGGTCTTAGAAAAATGTAAAATAGCACCACTACTGTTTCTCTGTATCTGTACCATGCCAGAATTTATGACTAGGCTGCTCATTAGGTATCTTCTAAGGGGACAGTTTTCAAGAGTTTTTAATTCTTTTTTTTTTTTTTTTTTTTTTTTACCAGACTAACATATTCTAGTTGAACACCAACTTTTTAAGAATGGAGAGACTAGATTTTACATGTTTATAAAACTTTTCAGTGTTCTCTGGTACCTCTATGCATTTAACTTTTTGTCAGAGACCCATGGATTTGATGAAAAATTTTAATTTGACTTCTTGTTAGGTGCACCAATAAACAGACTTTCATTTTGAATGAATGTAATAGTAATGGGAAAATGGCTAATTATTATTAAAAGATAGGAGCAATCTGCTGACATGGGATAACATTGAAGTCAATGTGTCTGTGTTCTGTTAGATCCCAGGCTGATTGACTTTATATATATAAACAGATATTTATGCTTAAATTTACATCTGTACTCGTAATATAATTTTAGACCCATGTACATTTATATGTAACAGTAAATATAATAGATTTTACCTATATATCATATAAATTATTATCTGCTACATATGTTTATGTCACAATGATATAGAATTTATATATGTATATATGTCAAAGAATATATATTCCAACATTGATGCTTATATATGCACATTTTTATAAATACAAGATACATATTTATCATCATAGTCAATAAATATAACTGTGTATTTATTTATGCTTTGTATATACTTTTATGTGCATATATACATGTAACTATGTGATCTACCACTTAGTACAATATATAATACATGATGATTTCTATTTTTTGAGACATTTTATTCATATATATATTTTACATGTCTTAAAAGTATAAACTCTAGGATTTTCCTTTTTGTGTAGTTTTGTTTGTTTTCCTTGTAGTCTAGAATGCCAGCCAAGGTCAGTATAATGACATCAAACCAAAAGAATGGGAGATTATTTTGCTAATTTTTTGGATCTTTGAACTTCATATCTAATTTGAAATTGAGTATTATCCATTTGTCCTGAGAGAAACAGGCAGCACATTCACACATAACACACATGCCACACAAATCACAGTAGAATTAAGCAGAAGAGATATATGAGCATAGCTTGATATAGATAGATGATAGATTGAAAGATGATAGGGGTAGAAATAGATATAAGGTAGATAAATGATAGAAGAACAGATAAATTATATGTTGATAGATATAGATAGATAATAGATGATAGATAGATGGTAGATGATGGAGATATATATATATATATATATATATATATATATATATATATATATACACATACATACATACATATACTGTCTGTCTCCATTTAAATATCTTGTTAAACATTTTTATAACTTGGAAATACTGTATTCTCAAGTTAAAATAATATAATACAGGCTGGAGAGATGATTCAATACTAAGACCTCTGGTTGCTCTTCCAGAGGACCAGGACCAGAATTTGACTCCCAGCACCCATATAGCAGCTCCACCTCACATCTACCTATATCTCCAGTCTCAGTGAATCTCATTGCCTCTTCTGGCTTCTCTGGGTACCAGGCATATTCATTGTACATAAACATACATACAGGAAAAAAGATACATCTAAAATTATAATACTGTGGTAAATCTGATATATTTTCAAAAGGTTGCCAATCATTTTAATCATCCTTCCATTAATAACTCAAATGTTTCTCTTATGTGGTTTGTTAAATCTAGAAAGGTAGAGGAAAATAAAAACCATGACTAATTTAAAAAAATTTTGTCTGAGGAAAATCTATACTTAATATTTTTCTTAAATAGAAATGTCCACTTTTGATTCTCCTGGGACCTGTCCCCTGGGGTACACCTTATTTTCACTACTCTGTTGCATTTGGCAACTTAAGTTAAAAGCTCCTTTGCTCCCATCTGCTTTGAGATATGAAAAGCTCACAGTGTTATTTTATTTAGTGGGGTATTGTGAGTCACAGACTACCACAGGAAATGTTGCAGAAGAATCAAGTGTCTAGAAATTTTGGTCAATATATTTATAATCTCCTTACCATTCTTTTTGACATTAAAATGTTTAAGGGTGAGGGAGAGTATCATAAAAAATAAACATTTGTCATCTTTAAAGATAACTTCCTGCAGTGACCCCAAAGGTTCAAAATGTGACAGTAAAATGTAATATCATAATTGCATCATTTAGGGACATATCATTCAAAGGCTCAGGGGTTCTCAAGGACTTATAAATGATAGAACCAAGTTTCAGGTTAGAATTTTCAAATTCCTAGAATGATATTTTCCCTAATTGTGTATTTCATGTGATTTCTCTATATTAGGAGAAGAGACATTTCCAAGTGTGGAGAGGATCTTAGGAGTTTGTACCTATATTTAAGTTATTTTAACTCTGACTTTGGTTCAGTCTTTGTAAAAAAAATCACATACTTGATCAGGTTTCTCTAAAGGAGAGTGTTGTCTTATCATATGTAATTTGGAGATCTCCAAGTTGTTCACTGGCCTTCTTTCTCCCTAAGTATCCAAAATGCAGTGTTTTTATGTCCATATCTTGTCAGTGAACAAGTCAATCAATGAAATATGCTGTCAATCTGTTCCTTTCTGTAAATTTTTAGCTATGAAAAACCCTTTGATGGAAGCTACACACATTTAAATTCAAGAGGCTTGTGCAGAAAATCATCTTAGGTACACAAATCTCAAAACACTTCTGAATGTAACTTGTGTGAGCCTGCTTTTTATTAGCCTCTAGTGATCGTTAACAGATTCCTAAATCTTTCTCATGACACTAGGTCTCGGTGTTTGGATCTTGGTATATCTTGAGGCTTTTTATAACATTTTCCTAAGAGGCTTTCAACTCACCTATAAGGAAGACTAGTGATAATAATCTAGCAGGAAAGGCATTTCTTAAAAGAATAATATCTTGACTGCTTTAAAATTATGAATATCATAGCTTTGTAGTTGATTTGGAATGCTCAACATATTCTAAAGTAATTATTAATCACTACAAGTTATCATTTTGTGACAAAAACAGAGTTTGCATTTAAAGAACATTGCACTAACTTCATGATTATTGTAAATAGCTGTGCTACCTCCTAATTAATTATAGAGTTAAAGAGAAATATACTGTAAATATTTTTTAAATTAATAGAAAATCTGATTTTATATTATTCATTAATGTGTTTATTATATGTCAACGCACAATGGTGCAAATTGAAAGAAGGTAATATTTAAAGTACTTGGAAAATTGTTCTTATAAATAACATTTGAAAACTGTCATATCCAAAAGATAAATAACAATATGACATAGGTTTTGTTCACCTTCTAGTAGACAGGTCTAGTTTATTGTATGAATAGATACAGTATAAATTACTTTGCTAGTCAGTAAGAAATTTTAATTTTTTTCCAGTTTATACTACTTATTCTTTTTTCATTCTTAAAACTTGCATTTACGTAAATGTGTGTGTGTCTATGTTCGTGTATATGGGTATCCTCAGAGGCCAGAAAGAAAGGATCACCTAGAACAAAAGTTATAGGTAGTTGTGAGCCATTTGACACAGGTGCTGGGAAAAGAACTTCTGTCCTCTGCTAGAGCAGTGAATATCTTAATCGCTGAACCACCTCTCCAACCCTTACAACACATACTCTTGAGTTCTGTAACTAACATGTCGTGATCCATTTAGAATTAAAGAATAGGGATGTTGCTAGCTTCTAAATATTTATGGTCAAACTGAACAGACAATAAAATGAAAATTTACATAAATACAAAATGTAATCAGTTCACAGTTTGCAAATAATCCATTTTAGGAGCTCAGAGCGACAGACAAATACCAGGAATTCAAAGATTTCATAAAAACAGTGGTCTCTGACCTTCGCTTTGGAACATACTGCACTTGAAATTCGACAGAAGTGTGAGATTGGTAAATAGTGTGCCTAGCATGATGGGTCATTCAACAGGATAACATAGCAATCCTCTGGTAGAAAGATGAGGCCCTCAGTGGATACAGAGGGAAGGAGAAAAGCCAGGGTGAAGGAGCCATTGGGAAGTAAACTTAGTGGATTTATCACATGCTGGATAAATTCTCCAAAAATGAGTAAGACATTCAAGATGAATACATGTTTTTATGAGTGGTATGGGCACCATCATTGAGGAGAATGAGGCCTGCAGGAACAATATAGTTAGAAAGTCTCAAAGGATAGATAATGGAAAACAAATATTTATGAGCCAAGTAATCACGGAGATTTTCAGTTGTCATTCAAGAAGAATTAGGCAGGTAGGTAGACAAAAAAGTGCCACATGTCTGTGAATTCAAGGCTAAGTTAAAATTACATTCCAAGAGGGAAAAATGCAGAAGAAGTATGGAGTCTTCATCCTAAATAACATTTTTAAAAAAGTAGGGAGAATAATAATAAATATATGGAGAACAGTTTCAGAGGAAATAGGCTAGGGACATGATGGTGACTGATGATAGTCCTGACGGTGACTTCATGAACATGTAACTATATTCTATATTCTTAATACTGGAAATACAAATCACACACTCAAAGAATTTCAGGCTTAGAGTCTTGCTAAGTACTCATTTTCAATATGGTGAAATTGAAGTTGAGAATAATTGTGTGCTGGTACTCCTAGGGAGATGTGAACTACAACAAAGTAGTTCATCTTGGTGAACCAATAAGTTTATTGGGGTTGCTTATAGGAATATGGATGAAAAATCACTCAAAGGAACATGGATGATTTGAAGGAAACTCTACCAGTAAAATTGCATCCTAGCATGGGTGAAGATTCATGAATGTTGGAAACCTGAGCTACCTGCATTAGCAGCAGGCAGTTCATCACTTCAGAGACATTTCTTAGAAAACATTTCTGTTTTTATCCCCTTGATGAAGGTGGTAAAGCAGTAGTGGTGTGGATGGGAGATTGTGTGTATGGTAAGTTTTATAGGGTTTCTGAAACTTTTACGTTTCTATTTCCTGCATTCTTTCATTAAATCTTTTTTTAAAGAATAATTTATTTATATGAGTGTTTTGTCTGCTGTACCCCTGCATGCCAGAAGAGGGCATCAGGTCTCATTATAGATAGTTGTGAGCTACCATGTGACTGCTGGGAATTGAACTCAGAACCTCTGGAGGAGCCGCCAGTGCTCTTAACAGCTGAGCCATCTCTCCAGCCCTACTTCTTGCATCTTAATGAGCCTCCCTCCAGAGTGGAATGTTACAACTCAGAGGAATCTACCACACATCCGACTTGAATTTTGATATAAAAAAATAGAAAAAAAAAAACTAAGTTAAAATATATTTTAATATTTGCTTAAATAAGGAAACATAAAAATCACCCTAAATTCTTTTTTTAAAATGTATTCTTCTCTCATACAATACATCCTGTCCAGTTACCCTCCCTCCATTCCTCCCAGTCCCTCCCCATTTCCCCATTCTCTGCTTCCCTTTAGAAAGGAGCGGGTCTCACAGAATATCAACTTAACCTGGCACAACAAGATGCAATAAGACTAGGAAAAAACCCTCATATCAAAGCTGGACAAATCAACCCTTTAGGAAGAAAAGGGTCCCAAGAGCAGACAGAAGGGTCAGAAGCATACCAATTCCTGTTAGAAGTCCCATAAAAACACCAAGCTAACCACCATACATGTATGCAGGGGACCTAGTGCAGACTCTTGCAGGCTCCACGACTGCTTCCTCAGTCTCTGTGAGCCCCAAAGAGCCCTGCTTAGTTGATTCTGTGGGACATGTTCTCCTGATGACCTTGACACCTCTGGTTCTTATAATGCAATGTAGATCTCCAACTTATATTCTCTCTCCACATTATGTTTGGCTGTGAGTTTCTGCATCTGCTCCTATTAGCTTCTGGAGGGAGTCTCTCTGGTGATGACTGAGCTATGAACTGATCTACGAGCATAGCAGAATATCATTAGAAATCATTTCAACCAATTTTTTATTTAGTTATGCTTGGTTCTAGCCTATGTCTCAAGACTATGGAGCATTTGGTTCTTAGTCATCCAGGAAGTGCTAGTCTTGGGTTTCAAGTTAGACAGGTCACTGGTTGGCCACACACCCTAGTTCTGAGCTACCATCATCCCAGTTCATCTTGCAGGAAGGACAGATTGTAGGTCAAAGGTTTTGTGGCTGAGCTGGTGACCTGGTGCTACCACTAGCAGCATGCCTGGTTACAGAAGATGGGTGGCTCAGGCTCCGTATTCTTCATTACTAGGAGGCCTTGCTGTGGCTACTTTTGTAAGTTCCAGGGAGTTCCCATTGTACTAGGTTTTCACATCTCTGAAATGCCTCCAAATTCCTGTCATCTCTCCCTGCACTCTTGCCCTTCCCTTGTACTTTCAGCTCATCCCTCCTGTTCTGGTCCCCACTTGTCCCCAGTTCACCTACAAAATCTTGTCTAGTTCCACTTCTCAGGGAGATCTATGCTTCTCTCCTAGAACCTTCCTTTGATGCCTAGCCTCTCTGGGTCTATGGATTATATTATGATTATCCTTCTCCTACAGCTAATATCCATTTATAGGTGAATATATACCATGTTTGTCTCTCTGGGTCTGGGTTACCACACTCAGGATGATTTTTTCCTAGTTCTATCAATTTGCCTGAAAATTTCATGACGTCATATTTTTAACAGTTGAGTAATACTCCATTGTGTATGTGTACTACATTTTCTTTATCCACCCTTCAATTGAGGGACATCTAGGTTGTTTCCAGTTTCTGGCTACTATGAATAAATCTACCATGAACATACTTGAGCAAGTGTCCTTGTGGTATTATGGAGTGTCCTTTGGGTATATGCTCAAGAGTAGTTTAGCTGGGTCTTGAAGTAGATTGATTTCTTTTTTTCTTAGGAACTGCCATATTGACTTCCATAATGGCTGTACAAGTTTGTACTCCCACCATCAATGGAGGACAATTCCCATTGCTCCACACCCTCACCAGCGTGAGCTGCCACTTGTGTTATTGATTTTAGCCATTCTTACATGTGTAAGATGAAATCTCAAAGTAATAGTGATTTGCATTCCCCTGATGGCTGTGGATGTTAAACCTTTCTTTAAGTGTTTCTTGGCCACTTGATATTCATCTATTGAGAATTTCCTGTTTAGATCTGTACTCCATTTTTAATTTGGATTATTTAGTTTGTTGATGTCTAGTTTCTTGAGTTCTTTATGCATTTTAGGTGTTAGTCTGCTAACAGATGTGGAGTTGAGGAAGTATTATCGTATAAAATTTTCACTTGCTTGGTTGAAATCAACCTAAGACATTTTATATTATTTGTGGCTCTTGTGAAAGGTGTGGTTTTCCTGATTTCTTTCTCAGTTTTCAGTTCATCTCATTCTGAGTTCATCCCAGATTTCATGGATGTTTTGTGTCAGGAATTTTGGGGATGTAATATTTTCTTTGGCTGATGTATTTTTTCTTCTATAGTATCTTTAACTACTGAGATTTTTTTCTTCCATTTCTTGTATTCTGTTGCTGTAGGTTGACTCTGTAGTTCCTGTTATTTTTCTAGATTTTTCATTTCCAGAGTTCCCTCAGTTTTTGTTTGCTTTCTGGTTACTATTTCCATTTTAAAGTCTTGAATAATTTTGTTTCTTTCCTTCAATTGTCTACTTGATTTTTTCTTGATTTTCTTTAAGGGATTCATTTATTTCTTTTAACTGTTTATTTGCATTTTCTTGGACTTCTCTAATAGATTTATTCAATTTCTCCAATTGTTTCTGTCTTGTCCTCAATTTCTTGGAGGGATATTCGTTTCCTCTTTAAGGCTTCTATTATCTTCATAAAGTTGTTTTGTGGGCCTTTTTCTTGTGATTCAGGTGTGTTGGAATGTTTAGGACCTGCTGTGGTAGGATAGCTAGTCACTGGTGTTTCTGCATATTTGGAAAATGTGTTGGGTTTGTATTGCCTGGCTTATTGGCCTGTTCTACTGGTATGTTAACAGGGAATGCTTGCTGGTGTTAGAAGCTGGTTCTTCTGAGTAGCATGGGATGTATGGGAACTGGGAGTTCTGGATGCCATGGGCTGTGGGGTGATGTGAGTGTCTACCAGATTTGGGAACTGCGGTGGCAGAATGGGTGGGAGGGGTTAGATCTGAGAGAGAAGGGAGATGGAGAGAGCTGGCAGGAGCCAAGGGAAGGAAGGAGGGAGGTTAGGATGTGTTGTATGAGTGAAGAAAAATAAATTTAAAATAAATAAATCAATCAATAAACAAAAATAAATAATTTAGGGTGTGCCCATTCTGTCACCTCACTTCTCCCTAGAAAAGAACTATCTTCCCAGGGTTACTGCTCAAACAGGGCATGGCTTAATACGATGTAACAAGGCCTAGCATTACTTCCTATATCAAGGGTGAACTAGGCAACCCAGTGGGAACAAAATGGTCCCAATTTAATAAAAGCATAAATGGCCAGAGACTCCCCTACTCTAGCCTGTAGGAGTTTTGCAATAACACCAAATCAGACAGCCATAAGACACAGGTTCTGTGTCTGCTGCTGCAGTCTCTTGAGCCCCTAAGAGTCCTGGTCAGTTAATACTGTGGGGCTTGTTCTCCTTGTGCTTTTAAACCCACTAGTCTCAACAATCACTCCTCCCCTTCTTCCTCAGGGTCCCCCAAGGTCTGCAGGATGTTTGGCCTTGGGCCTCTACAAATACTCCCATCAGCTACTGGAGTAAGTCTCTCTGATGATTAGGCTAGGCACCAATCTATGAACAGAGCATGACAACATCAGATATCATCTCCTGGCTCTCCAGTCTCTGGATATGTACCTGCAGTATCAGGCATGAGTTCTCTCCTTCGGTATGGGGTTCCGCCCTTCTATATTCCCAGCAGACTGTGCTGGTGGATAGGCCACAGGTTGGAGGTTTTGTGGATGCGATGGTATCTCAGTTCCACCACTGAAGCCTTGCCTGGCTACAGAAGATGGCCTGTTCAGGCTTTCTGTCCCCAGTTACTGGAGGCCCTTACTAGGGCCTCTCTCATATATTCCAGTGAGTTTCCACTGCACTATCATCCAAAATTCTTAAGTCTATTATTGAATGCCACAAAAGTAGTCTACCATTTTTCTCTAGCAAATACCTTTGTTTTTATTACTTGTATTACTTCGTAAACAATGCTGTTATTGAACTATAAGTCTCAATTATTTTCTCTGAACTTCATAGGAAACAGTATGTGAAATGTTTTGTATTCTTTTCAATTCTTTATTGTCTCTGACTCAAATAGGTGTCATGTGTGTAAATCATCTTCATATAAAGTCACAGAACGGACCAGTGGGCAATGATGCTACTCATCTAATTAATTCTAATTTGAGCTATGTTTTTACCTTTTTAGTATGGTGTACACATAGAAAAGAAAATGCTTATGATCATGAGGAGAAAACAGTCATGTTTGGGGATAGTGCCTTTATAAAAGACACCTCAGAGAGTCAGATTACCTCTCTTATCACTTAAAGTAAGAGTGAGAATACAAATGTGTGGGAAGCAATGGGCCATCTCCAGATACCATATCTGGAGGTGATTTTGTCTTGGAGTTTACAGACTCCAGAAAGCTGTGAGAAATTTGTCTTCTTTATAAGTCATTCATCTTACAGTATTTTGCTGTAATAAGCCAGATCATCCAAGATGATGGATATTTATTTTCTTTGCATCAGCATTTTTGGGGATGTGACTTTTAAGTATATTAATTTCTTTTATCTCAAAGTTATTGCTGCTGTTCCCTTTGTTCAAATGAGCTTGTAATTTGTGGACATTATTTGTTAGCTGATTAAGAAGTAAGCTGATAGCATGAGATAATGAAAAGAGTGAGTTTTCACTCTCCCTTATATTTTAATAAAAGCTCTTCGTGGAGAATTTCTCATATGTTAATTAGCAGCTGATTAGTGGAGCTGCATTATGAACTACTTGATTCACTTTTAATATATTGGCTATTCAATATTACCACAGCTAATTAAACATGTGATTTCTTCAACTAATTACTACTATCTAAAGAATTAAGATGTAAATGCATTGCACCATACAAGACAAATCATTTGGAGAGTTAAACAAAATAAAATCCTATACCTACTATCACTAACATTTTCCTCTTTACAATTTGCCCTATTCACAAACATTCCTTTGTCTAGAATATTGAAAGTCTACTGACTTAGGGGAAGGGGTATATGAGAAAATATCTTTGATAATCAGCAGTGCTGATTTGTAAAATAAATATTTGAAGGATGTAGTCTTTCTTTGGAATTTAAGAGAAGATAGAGGACAAGAAAGTCACCCCCCCCAAAAAAAATGAAAGTCACATTCCATGCCATTAACTTCTACCAGTTGGCAACAACTAGGGGCTGGCTATTCAGGGACTCAAGTACACGAGGGACATCTCATTAAACCACTACATCTGTCTAAGATTGGTAATAGGTACTCATTCCTCACCAAGAATCTCAACCCACCTGATTCTACTTTTCCTTCTTCCATAGAAATTTTCACCTTTCAATATCTTATAACAAGTTCTTGTATCTACTGTTTACTGCCTGGTCCCAATGGAAACAGAGATAAACTGGGTTCAGCTTTGAAAATTAACTACCATTATTATAAAATGGGGACACTAATTATGAAGAATTAATGTTTATTTTTGTAAAGCACTTCCCCAAATAAGTACCATTAAAGATATTTATGTATAGCACAGGTAAATTTTAAAAATTTCTCAAAAAGAAAGGTCTTTCATGAGACATTGCCAAGATAGTAGGATGTGTTTTTCAGTGATGAGGTTTTTGAGAATTTTTATTGCAGAAGAGCCTAGACAACGTTCCCTGTGAATCACACCATGAGAACACTCTAAGATCCTCTGACTCATGCTGGACCCATAGTCAGACATTTCATTTGACTTTCTGAAATACAATAATCAATTTCTTTCATTTTTATCTTGTTAATTTGATTTTATATCTTTTCAAATTCAAACTGTACAACCTCGAATAATACCTATGTTTACTTCTGCTGTCTCAATTTGATATTTACATTGTTACTGGACATGTACCAGTGATGACATCTTTCTGCTCAAATGTTCATTGGATATCTTCTGTAGATCAGACCACACTCTCTAAGATATTATATATATATACATATATATATATACTATCTTCATAGTGCTCACAATCTGCTCAAAGAGACAAAGGATAAGAATGTGATATTTGCTGGCTTTGTTTACAAAAGAATGTCCTTTTTGCTCAACTTCTGTTAAGCTGCATGTACAATTAGAAGAAAGTAAACAGGTGAAAATTCAGTGAAACACTGTTCAAGACTGAGAAGAAAAACATGGGTGAAGACCAGGGATATGGGCTTCATTTTTTTCCTCAAGAATTTGAATCAATGTGAGTACATCCAATGCTAAATGGATATGTTGGATGCAACTGGAGAGTGTGAAGAAGTGAGTAAGAGCTATTTCAATATTCACCATGGAAGTAGAGCTCAGTGAAGACAAGGAGGAGGCTGGAGAGATTTTAAGATATTTATTTATGTATATGGGTGTTTTTGTCTGCATGTACAACTGCGCACCAGAAGAGGGCATCCGAGTACACACCACAACAATTAGAGACAGTTGTGACCTACCATGCGGGTGGTGGGAACCGAACTCAGAACCTCTGGAAGAGCATCCTATACTCTTAACTGCTGAGCCTTCTCTCTAGCCTGAAAGATGGTTTTTAAAGTGCCTGAAATTTACCATGAAAGCAACAAAGTTTTTTTCTATAGCAGAGCAAAGGAATAGGCAAAGAAGGGGGTGTGAAAATGCAGGAGAGGTAACTTAAAAACAGACTGCTTTAAAATATCACAGTAGATCAGGACATGCACACCACCATGAAGGAAGGGGTTAACTATTTTGGAATGAGAATGCAAAACTCTACTTAAATTTGTTAAGACACCCCCAATCTTGAGAGTGTCATTGACAACTGGTGAAAAAGTTTACAGGGAAAATATTCTCTAGGCTGTGCTTTCATATATACAAATGTGTACAGCTAGGTAGCTCTCATACCTGTGACATTCATAGGGTAAATACACAGTGCTTCAATAGCACAGGTCATTCATACACTTTTTCAACTCTCAGATTCATTATTCTGGGAACGGTGCACTTTTGGGCTCATGTAGTTGCAACATGCATAGCGAACTAACATGGCACTTACATAGCACTTACTATAGTCATGATGTGAAAATTTTAAAGATAATGCACAATAGTTTTGACAATGTTTTTGATTTAAGAATTGTCTGGAAACTTGCCAATCTAGTAATAATGAGTACTGTGTACCCCCCTGCCCTGGCAGAACATTATCTGCCTCTACCAACCACCTCAGTAATTATTTAGCACATGTAATCTAATGCAGACATTACTGTGCCTTCTAGGAGTATACATTTTTAAACTGATATCCATCGTCTTTAGATATATTCAGAAAAAATAACCTGAAAAAGGAATAGAAGACAATTTTCATATGTATGCATGGAACTGAGTTTCTAATTCTAACTGTTGGAGGATGGGTGCTGACAGTCCAAGTTGATAAATAATAAAGTGTCCAACTAATCACTTACAAGAATGTCTTTTCCCTGGTAGACTGAATCTTATGCATCTCCTAATAATATCCATCAATCCCATACTTTTCTTGCATTGTTCTGTAGAAAATATTTGACATGTTGAAAATTTTTATAAAGATAAAAATGCCTTTTTTTTCAGGGAGCATTTTTTTAAGAAAAAGAAAGAAGACCCAAAAGAAAACCAAGCACAAAAATAACACTGTGCATGATACCAACTCATGGCACCAGTACTTGAATGAGAAGTTTCTGGATGTTGGGCTACACTGCAACATCTATGAACAGTGGCAATGACCAGCATGGGAAGATATTCATAATGGTGCAGCAGCTGGACTTAGTGAAACTACAACATGAGGGAGATTATTCTGGTAACTGGAAACCTAGCCAGCTTCCTGGGGCTAGTGAGGTCATAAGCCTTAGGAAAGAATCTCCTATTTCTGCTTTGCTAGATCAATATAGTTCCTTACTACATTCTAAATCATATCCTTATACCTACCAATAGGTACAGCTACCACAATGAAGTTTTTACAGAAAATGGAGACCATCACAGGAAGCCACAACTGGACACAATGCAATAACCAACAGATCATGGGGAGACCAACCTCAATGGATACATGCAATCACAGCTCCTGCACCTATGGGACGTGGAAGAAGAGATGGTAGAAAGGTAAGAGCCAGAATGCCAGGGAGTCTGCCGTGAAGGAGACTCTTAGAAATGGCTGTCTAAGAACAATGGCAATATCAACGGACATGTTAACATGGAAAGGAGTAAACGTTATGGTGTTCCACTTCTAGACAAAGAACTGTAGGCAGCTAATGACTGCTTGGAGGAAGAGTATTAGCTTCTCTTAGGCATAAGTCTCCTTATTGTTTATCCAATGCAGAGTGTTCAACCCTGAAGTCATATACATATAAACAACAAAGATGGATTCAGCAAGTTGTATTTATGTATTTATACACACACACATGCACACACATACATGCATAATGTGTTTGTATGTAACAATAATAATTAAAGAACAAAAGATATCAATTTAAAAGTGAGGGAAATGGGAGGGACTGGAGGGAGGGAAGAGTTGGAAGTGGCTGGAGGGAGGGAAATGATGTAATTCTATTCCAATTAAGTATTTTTAAAAAATGAAAGTAGTTTCTAGAAGCAAATGCTCCATTTTTTGCAAATACTAGTCAGGCTCTGCACACAGACCTGACTTTATTCAGTTAACAAATGTAAACAAATTAACTTTAAGTTTTTTGGGTTTTTTTTTTCTCACTTCTTCCCTTTCTTCCCTCTTGCTCTACTTTTTCTGTTTTTCCTTTTCTTCCTTCTCTTTTTTAAAATTCATTTGTTTCTTTAAGAGTGGCAAGCAAGTCAGTGAACTGACACTAAGTAAACTTGGGCAGTTTGATCTGTGAAGAATTATGGTATTGTTTATGTAATATGTATAACTATAATAGAGTTGTTTGAAATGATTTTTCAATTATTTACTCAAGTTTGTGTCTTCATATGCATTTCTACTTGGAAGTTCCTTCTGCAAAGTAGTCCTCCAAAGTACACTGAA
Source organism: Cricetomys ansorgei (assembly GCA_026225945.1). Classification (NCBI taxonomy): domain Eukaryota; kingdom Metazoa; phylum Chordata; class Mammalia; order Rodentia; family Nesomyidae; genus Cricetomys; species Cricetomys ansorgei. The sequence continues at coordinate 15,761,616 of JAMJFZ010000451.1, read as the reverse complement.
TTAGAAAACTTTTGCTTATTTTATAGTATCAATAAGAAATATTTTTAATTTGCTTCCTTAGGGTTATTGTACTCAGTTGGTAATTTTTTTATATTCATTTATTTTTTTGACTTTTAATTAAATTTCTTTGGAATATCTGGAATCTACTGTTGAATATGTAATTTATGTCAACCCGTAGGTTCAGTGTTGAGGAACAAAACAAGTATCAGTTATTTGAAGGTGTGAGGGAGCTTCCTGTCTGTGGGGACATGGATGAGTTTTTATGTAATGAACAAATGATTAACATATGACATATGAAATGGACATATTGAATCATATAGGCAAGAAATTTGTCTTGGAACAGAACAGTGTGTAAATGTTTCTAGTATACAGCAGCCAAACGAGATTTCTGTGTCTAATCATGTTGGAAGCCGTATTGATAGAGAAACGGAAAATTCTTCATCTCTTCCCCATAACAGTACTTTCATAAAGTCTCATCCTTCTTTACATTTCTGGTCTCATTTGCACACCAAGAGACAATATCTCTGAAATTAGCATAATAAAGATAGAGACTTTAACAAATAAGTTTGATATAGCACAACATTCAGTTCATAGACATTTTAAAATTTCAGAAATACTGTATAGTATGGAAGCTTTGGAGAAAACACAAACAAACAAACAAACTCCGTGAAGAGTCCTAGTCAGCTTTCCCATCCGTTCCAGAGGACAGGAAACGAGTGATGCTTGTCGTAACAAGTGTAACCTAAATGAAGAGACCGTGCACAGTCACACCATGGGACGCGGATATGACAGTTTGTGATGTCACAGTTTGCTCACTTCCTGATAAAACCTATCACAAGCTGAAAATAAGTCAAATGCATTTAGTACCTTTAATCTATCCAAATCATAGATTTGCAACACAGTACAATGTACATACAGGGTTGGTTTGGCTATTTTCTCTCATAGATCTTTGCAATGCCAAGGCCTTCCCAGAGAGCATCATAGCACATATTGCTAGTTTGGATAACAATAAAAAAAATTCAACTTTGAAGGATATTTTTGGACTAATTCACATTCCTTTCATACCATATTAAAATTTAAAAACCGTAAGTTGATCCATCAGAAGTTGAAGAATCACTTTGTTCTCAATTTTTGCTGGGCATAATGACAAGGACAGTTTGATGAAGCAGATTTCTGAACCCTACTCAAGAGAATTGGATTCTACAGATCTAGCCTGGGACCGAAGAATTTGCATTACAAACTAGATGTTAGGAATTGTTGATGCTATTGATCCTAGGACCACTCTTTGATTATTAGGGTTATATGGTAATGTAAAATAATGAGATTCAATGCAAATGATTTTGGAAATGTAGAGAGGAGAGCCAGACATGAAAGTAGACAAAGGTAGACAAAGTGAATTCATGCTATTCAAGGCCATGATAGTGGTTACACTGTGGGAAAAGGTGCTAAGATAGGGCCTAGGGGAAGTTTTTATCCATCTGATAATGCTCTGTGTCTTTATATGTGTTCTCACTGCATAACTGTGTATAGTTCTAAAATAGTCACAGAGATGAATAAAAATATCATTCATCAAAATTAGCCATACCCAAAGTCTATACAACTCAACAAACTTCTGTATGGTTAGGACAGGCATTCAGAATAGAGGCTATGGAGCATACCATAAAGTCATTTTTATTTTTATTCTTTATGTACTTTCTTCACTACCTGTTACACTTGACAAAAAAAAATGATGATGGAGGCAGAAACAAATCTGGAAATGACAGTTACTCAACATTTAACTGACTCTAGACACCATCATAGACATTGTCAAAAAACAAAACACAAAAAAATAAAAATGACATAGTTTCCACCTTCAGATAAATCACAGTTTAATCACAGAATGAGACACTTCAATAAGAGAGGTTATGATTTATGATGAAGATGGTGTAAAATGCTGTAGAGTTTCAAAGGCGAAAAATATAACTCCTGCTTTAGAAGTGCCACAGAGCTTTTAATGAGGCAGTGGGAGCAGGGATGGATCTTGGATTGATGTGTAGTTTTCACAATTGATTTGGCTTCATATTTAAAGCCATTCTGAATCTTGGGTACTTTAATTTATGCTTCATATTTCTTTGATATGACAGCTATTCAAGTTTTTTATTACAGTACAGATCCAACAGAATCTGTTGGTCATTACTCTTAACATTAATTTTTGATTTATCCCATGTTGCCAGGAGTTCAAACCATGATTTACCTTCAAATTTGTTGAAAGTATATCTAGTTTATCTGATACAAAAGCTAAAAATTAGAAAGGAAATGAGGCTGTATAATCCTAATTTTTTTTACTAATGTAGTCACCAAAATGAGATATATTCTTTAAGTCAATGCCCAAGGGCACAAAAATACATTTCTTCTCCTATTTCACAAAATGTGATCAGAGATAATGTTAAACATATCTCACATTTTATCCTACATTAATAGCAAACAATAAAAATACTACAAATATAGATTCTCAATCACAGAAATGCCACAAATATGAATATAAGCATTATAGTTAGTACATTCCCATGAGTAACTTTAAAAAAATAATAACTCACAGGGCTGCAGATATAGCCTAGGTGTTAATAGCCTTGCAGCTATTGCAGAGGACCCCAGTTCCATTCTCAGCAGCCATTACCATTACTGGCTGCTCACAACCCATGTAATTCCAGCTTCATGGAATCCAATTCCCTTTTCTGGACTCCACACATACCAGCAAGCATGGGTACCTATGCGTAAAGAGACACATAGGTATACAGACACACATACACCTATGTAAAAACAAATACAATAAACGCATAACTATATTTTGTTTCTATTTCCATGTTCTATTTTCATATTTCATAGTTAGAACTGTAGATGATATAGCCCCAATCAAGCTCACTTTCTCCCCAACTCGGTTTGCATTCTGTTATCTGAATATAGTAGTGGTTGTGTCATTTTATATTCCCATAAGGTATCCTTACCAACACTTGCTAATATTAGTTTTTATGCAGCCATTCTACTAGTTAGTTACACACCATTCTCTTACTTTTGTTTGCTTAATGTATATTTTGCTAGTGACTAAATGATAATGAACATCTTTGCGCTAAGTATTAATGTAACACTCCAAAAAAGCAATAGGCATTTAACTCTTTTGTCTTTTGTAATTGGGTTATCTATTTTATTCTTGATATTTGATAGTCCTTTGACCAATTTATAGGTACATTAAAGTAAATAATTCCAAAATAAGTATGGAATTCCAGAAAATATCTCAAGAGCAAAGCAATTCTGAGTCAAAAAGAAGAAACTGGAGTCAGTATCCTACCTATTTTTGAATAATGTAACCAGAACAGTGTGCCTTTGACTACAAGTTGACCCAATGGCTACTAGAACAGTATATAAACTATAGAAATCCAAAGATCTACAGTCAATAGAGTTTTTATGAAAGTGAAAAAAGACACATATTGAAGTAAATATAGTCTCCTGAAAACAGTATTGGATAAAACCAATCACCACATAAATAAAGGACAGTTGTCTATTTCTGAAAAAGAAAATGTTTGACTGTTGTTTTGCATGTGTGTGTATAGATACTAATGACACAATGGATATATGCTTATTTTATTTATTCACCAAAGAGACAGATTTAACTTATTTAACTAATCATTATTATTTATATGTTTTTAGATTAATTCTTAAATATTTTATTTTGTACTACTATAACTGACATTACTTCTGATTACTCCAATTAATAACTATCACACTGAGGTGAATTTGATTTTGTGTATTTTTCTTACAACTTGAATATTATTAAAGTTACTTAATGACAGATTTTTTTAATCAATATTTTATGTGGTCCAAATAAGCAATGGTAATATCTCAGAATTGAAATGCATTTATTTTTCATACATTTTTTCCTATATCTTCTGAGATACTAAAATAGGTACTGTTGCTACAATGACATATTGATTGAATTTCAAGTGTTAACCTAGTTTTGACTTCCTAGGAAAAGTCACACTCAATCATTCCACATCTGTTCATCCTGTTAGATGTCTCTGCATCTAAGACCAATAAGAGCATTGCTCTGCAATTCTCAGTCTGCTTTTGAGGAATGTACAACAAAAATGTGCTAATGCTTTTTTTCTGGAAGAGTTTGTTATTAACTGGTATTTTTCTTCCTTTTTTTTTTCTTTTAAGTGTTAGAAATTCTCCATCAATGAGGACATTTAGTTCTGGAACTTTCACTGGTAGAAGACTTCTCCTGTTTCCTTTTCAGAAGTTTAATTGTAATCTGACTAGATATGAGTCACAGTAGGGTTATTTAGTAAAGTTTTGGATTTATTTTAGTGTTTCTATAGCTTCTGTATAAAAGTTAGCCATTATTTTTTCAAAAACATTTTCAGTTCCATAGTTGTTTTGCTTTCTTCTTTATGGGATTTTTTTCAGGATTTAGACCATTTATTATTATTATAAAAAGTCTGGCAGTATCTCATATTTTTATTATAAATTATGTGCTTTTAGTTTTCTCATTTGTATACCTTTTCTTCTTATGCTCTCTGCTTTATTTAGCTAACTTTATTGAGAGATTGTTTTACACTAAAAAGTTACTCTTTTAATGAGTGTAATATACTAGGTTTTATTTTAGTGTATTTATGAGGTGAAGCAACTTTCACAGCCAATTTTACCATCTCCAGCCACCTTGTTTTTCTGAGCACTAAGCAACTACTCTATTCTGCCTTTTAGAGTCCATGATCTGAACATTCCTTATGAATAATATTTGAATACTGATCTTTTTTCAATTTACCATACTATTTGAAACTAAATATTAGTCACTAATAGTTCTCTCTGTGTAACTTAACAGGAACATAGAAAGAGAAAGACAAAATCTAAGTGTCCAAGTAAGTCTGAGAATTCTGCTTCCATTGGCTCTTCTCAATGCAGCCCACTGCAGACAAGATGATCCCAAGTGAAATACTTTGAACTGAAGACCTGGAGCATATTAACACATAAAGATTTCCAAACTAACCAGATAAAGGTGTTATAAAATATCCCATCATTGCAGAATGTCTACATAAGTCAGGGTTCAAAATGAAATCAGAGGGAAAAGACCTTTCAGGTGGTTTTAAGCTGCCTAGTTTCTCTTCCTCCTCCTCCTCCTCTTCCTCCTCCTCCTCCTTTTCCTCCTCCTCCTCCTCCTCCTCCTCCTCCTCCTCCTCCTTTTCCTCCTCCTCCTCCTCTCCTCTTTCTCCTCCTCTTTTTTCTCCTCTTCCTCCTGCTCCTGCTCCTCCTCCTCCTCTTTCTCCTCCTCTTCCTCTTTCTCTTCTTCCTTCTCCTTCTTTAAAAAGCAAACTTGTTTATAACTTTTAGCCATGGTAGACTTTAAGAGGGGTTCTCATTTAAAAGAGAGTTCACAAAGTAATCAATATATTAAGTAGCATTTGTTCCACAATGCCTACATCTATCAAAACAACAGGTTGCAGACCACAAATAAAGTTCATTTTTTATTTGTCAATTAAAACAATGAGAGACTACTAGCTATTATTCAGGAGCAGGGCTCAGAAAGTTGAAACACTGTATGCAATATCAATCATCCATTATAAAACAAGGCAAACCATTTCCAGGGGCTTTCTTTCTCATTTTAGTAAAAGTGACAGACATGATTAACACTGCTCAGGTGTCACTGAACATTAAATAAGTCAATGCTGACTTCAAAGTGACAGAGGAATTAGCTGCTGTGAATTGTATGCATGGAACAGATTCAGATAAGAATGCTTTTTAGAGGAATTGTTAAAATCCACTCTCTAATACAATCTGACAAGAAATCTGTTAGGAATCTTCACAACTGATGGTGGTAGAAGCACATGAACTAGGAAAATACTTATTTGTATAAATATAGAAACTTTTAAAGATATGAGAAATTTAGCTTACCTATTGTACCATTTATGGACTGATAGTATGTAGAAAATAATTGCATTCATCATACATCATTGAGGAATAGGGTCAATAGAGACATTTTGCCACTCTTAGAGACTTAACAATTATTTGTCTAGAAAAGTTGAAAACCTAACTTATCCTGCCTTATAAAATCAGCAATTTGATTCATTAGCCATAGTCAAATTATATCAGGATTTATCTCAAGACCAAGAATAAAACTTATCTGCAAAAAACACTATGTCGATATGTTTCTGAATACTGAATGGTTTTATAGTGTACTTTTGTTAGTGTTTATGGTTAACTCCACATAGAATTACAGGCAAAACAATGCTTTCTGTGAAACTGCCAACACAGGAAGTTGTTTCCACAAGAAACTGTTGGAATCACAAGCTCTATCAAACTACTTTGTACATCTCTTGCCCTGTCAAAAGTTAAATAAAGAAGTGAGATCTGCATTTCCACATAAATTTGCATGGAATATATTTTCTGAACTGAAAATACAGTCCTAGCAGCATTTTATGACCTTAATACACGTGCAAAAAAATCTCCATATTTCACAATCCATTTAAATGTGCAATCCAGGACCTTTCACCTAGCCTTCATTTGGGAGCAGGTTAATATGCAATGTAACCACATGCTAAAATACCATTATCAAGTTGGAATGTGAAATAGGCTTCTATAAATGCCTTCAAATTGATGAATGTGCTCAATCAGAATTGCATGCTCAGTGAGTGGTATCTACGTTTGGAGATATGTATCTTCATGAAAAGACATTTTAAAAGATAAGATATGCAAAATCTCATCTCAGATCAGTATCAACAGACATGCATATTTCCCATAGACTTTGATTATAGCAAACAGTAGCTCTAAACTCTAATTAAAATGTTGTCTCTTCCCAGAAGTATTCCATTCTTCATATTAGTGGACCCCATTTAATAAAAAATCATATTTATTTAAAGTATTGTCAATATTTCCTTTGGACATAGAAAGATATAACCCAGGATATCCTTGAATTCTTTCTGTATATAATTCATATGTAGCCAAGACTGGCCTCAAGCTCAGTGTCCTGTTTTAACCTCCTGTGTTGTGGGATTACAAGTGTGTACTATTAGTCACATCTGACAACAATTTTTTTGTGGTTATTTATTTCCATCTTTTTATGTATCTAAATGCTGCATTTTGCTTTTTGGATTTTGAGATTTTTTTCATCCTTTGGTTACCAATTTATACATGGGCATTGGGGTAAGTCATACCAATATCAGTGTAAATGCTGTTCATAAGATGGATCACTCTATTTGATTATTATTTCTAGAAACAAATTTCCTCTGGTCATATTTCTAGGGAATAATTACAAAGTACTCCATAGACAAGTTTGTTAACATGTTTTATTTTCCCCACTATTTTCTGGATAGACTTCTAAATGATTAACCGGTATAGACAAATGTTTCAAGCCTTCATTTTACATAAAACAGAATACATAATTCAACTGTAAAATGTCTTAGTTCTGTTGCTCTAAGAAAACATGATGATTATGGAAATATTATAAGAGAAAGCATTTAATTGGGGTTGGTTTACAGTTTCAGACATTTTGTCCATTATCATCATGACAGGCAGCATGGTGGCATATAGATAGACATGGTATGAGAGAAGTAGCTGAGAATTCTACATCCAAATCTACAAAGTAGCAAGAGGAGAGAGAGACACACTTGGTGTGGCTTGGGCTTCTTAAATTTCAAAGCCCACCTCTAGTGACACACTTTCACTAACAAGGTCACATCTACTTCAATAGGGCACACTTCCTATTCCTTCTCAAGTAGAGCTCTACTCAAGGACTGGACACTCCGATATATAAGCCTATGGGATCCATTCTTATTCATACCACCACAATAAGTTACCTGTCGTATTACTGTGACTAATGCAACTTAGTTTACTTGAGCTTGTAATTAAGGATATAGTCCAGAAGTGTGAAGAAGTTAAGGTGGTCATAATTTTAATCAGATGGTCACATTCCATCTACAGTTAGGAAGCAAAAGGAGAGGAATGCTAATGCTCAACTAATTTCCTCCTTTATCCAGCCCAGGACCCTGGGCCATGAAGTGGTATTGTCCATAGTAAAGGTGAATCTTCCCACTTCAATTAACATAATATATACAATGTCTCATAGGCTTGCCCAGAGACTAACAATACAGATATCCCATCATGACCAGCAGCTTTCCTCCTAAGTTTACAATCAATATTAAGTATTATAAAGACTGAATGCATGCATTTGGAGAAGACATCCTTTCCCACTGATTTTTAGGGGTGCTCATATCTAACATCTTTTCCTAGTATTGAATACCATATAAAGTCTGGTGTAAAGCATAACTACAGATCCCTGTTAGAATCCTTATTAGATCCTCATAGAAATTCATCAAGAGTCAAGAGGTATGGAAAAAGAGAGCTATGAACTCTTGAAAAACCATGGCACTGAAAGCCATCTGCCAGTGAAATTCTTCAAGCCTTCTGGATCTCTTAAAAACTGTCTTATTAAATACATTTTTATCCAATTATGAGCTCTTTCTAGACATTCATTCAGTTCTATGTTTGGTGGATTGAACACCATCCAGATAACAATGGAGAATACAATATGTAGAATTGGTAGGACCATAATTTCAGCAGCCATGGACTTCCTGCAAGAAATACAGGATAATCTCATGTGACCTGTTATTTGGGCTGTCATGATAAGCATATTGCTGGTATATTTGTATGTCACAAATAGTATAAGGAGATCCTTTTTATTTTAAAACTTCTTGAACAGTTTCAAACACATTTAATAACATGCAATTCTGGCACCTGTAGCTTGTTTTGGTGATTGTGTGCCACATGGGTTTATGGGAACTTTTAGCTTAGCATATAAAAGGTCTGAAGTCCTGAGAGTCAGTGTGGCTATTGGTTGGTGGTTCATTGATTTGGTTGCCTTTGTTAGTGTGTTAATTCTTAAAAGAACTCAGGTTGGAGGGATTCAGTTTCAGATTGTGAGCTGAGCTGCCAATCTGACTCACTGGGAGCTAATCCTCTTCAAGCTTAGGACAGCCTAAAAGAGTCTGTGAAGTTTTCTACCTTTCTCTCATTATATATCAAGGCCACTTGTAAAAGCAGTGAAGATTTCTTGCTATCCTTCCTTTCCCTAAATTGTGAGTCAAAGACTGGAGTGTACTGCTATATCTGTGTGTATGTATGTGTGTGGTATGCATGTAGTACTGTATGCTATTTATATTATTATGGACACAATTATGTGTGTTGAAATGTATTAACACACATTAGATATTTTTCTAGATAGTTCTCCATTTTATTTTTTATTTGTACTTTAAAATTTTTGTTTATTTTTATTTTATGTCCATGCATACATTGCTGTTTGTATGTGTACCATGGGAATACTTAGTTCCCATAGAGCCAGAAGAAAGCATCAGATCCCATGAAGCTGGAATTGAGGACAATCGTCAGCTGCCACATGGGTGCTGGGAACCAAACCTGGGTTCTATGCCAGAGCACTAACTGCTCATAAACACTGAAGCAACTCTCCACTTTATTCATTGAGGCAAGTTCCTTCAGTTAAATACAGAGTTCACTCATTAGCTATTCTAGCTAGTCATCATGGTCACATTGGTTCCTGGAATCTAAATGTGGTTCTCACATTTGTATGACAAATATATCCAATGAGCCATCTTGCCAGCCCTAATGGTTTAATATTAGAGAAGTTTTCTTTCTCTTGGACTGACTGTCCCTATAATTTCTTCAAATACAATATCTCAGATAGTTATTGTAATTACATTTCTTAAATTGAATCTATTATTGCTAGTACAGCTGTTAGTGTTTTTAGATCAAAATTATGATTGAAGAGTTTTAGTCAATTTTATTAGGAAGAAATGTCCTCAGTGTCAACGGTCATTTTCTTTCAAGTCTTAGAATTGGCCTTCCTTCAAAATTTAACTTAAAGCAGCATTTAGCTATTAAGTCCAGTGGGACCCGAAGTAGAAGCAGGGAAGAGCCTTGGTGTAGACACTAAATATAAGATGAGGTAAAAGCTGAGGCTCTGATATTGGAGATGACACTGGTCAAGTTTAGACCCAAGAAGATTAGAGAGCAGGAGTCAAGGGGTTGCTAGTAGCCATAGGACAGAAGCAGAGTGTGCTTTCAAACAATGCTAAGAACTCCCTGGAAGTGTCTCAGATGGGATTCATCAGAGGATTAATGAATTGGTCTTGTTAGTTATATTGGGTTTGATGAGAACAGGAGACAAAGGGAAAAGTTAAAAGTTTAACAGTGTGTTTGTATTGAATACACTGACTGCTTCTATATATCCTAAATATATCCTAAATATATATCCTATATTTCAAAATTTGAGTACAACTAGAGATTCTTAGTGATATTTTTTTACAATAACTTTTCCCCTAAGATTATTGTATTGATCAAATATTCTCAGACAAAATGGAGTAAGCTGGGACACAATTATCTATTGAGCAATAAAGACATATGGAGTAAATTTTAGTTGAGAAAGTAAAAGAAATATGTTCCAATATTTAGATTTAACCTTTTCAACAGATATCACTTTATGAAACTTTTTTTCTTCTGATGATGTCAAATGTAATATATATATATATATATATATATATATATATATATATATATATATATATAAATAATATCTTATGCTCCCCCATAAAAAGTGAGAGAATGGTGTTAGATTGGTGATAAAATTAATTGGCAACATTTGATAGTTTCTCATTTTTAGAAAGGCATGTAAGATAAATTAAAAGCCTGAAGCAAACTGTTATTATCAACCAAGTGTATTAAATTAATAGTCTCAGGAGTTAAGAGATGTCAAGGTAAGTTACTAAACAAGAGGCAGAGATTAGGAACAATTTAAAGATTCTGTGTGTTGCTGATGCTATCATGACATTTATTTGAATAGCATCTTCTCATACATCATTCTTCTTGAGTGCCCTGTTTGTACCAAGTTGCTTTTTTTCTTCTGTCTTGCTGTCTGTCCTCTGCCTCTCTGTCTCTTTGCTGCCTCCCTTGTTCCCTCCCCCACCCCCATCTTGATTTACTCATTTGGGGCTGACAGCTTGAGGGGATATGGTTTGGTGGGGAAGGTATCCTGATGGGAGTTTGAAATGGTTGATTGCATCTTGTCCTCAATGAGGAAGTGAAGGAAGATGATTGCTAATGCTCAGCTAATTCTCACCTCTTTCCTATTTGCTCACCATGGGACTCCAGTCCATAGATGGCACCATCCACATTAGTACCATGTTTTACTCCTTCTGTCAAACCTGTATGTAAATTGACTGACAGATATACCACAAAATGAGTCTCATTAATATTCTAGATAGTTATTAATTCAATCAATATGATAGTTAAAAACTGAGCACTACATACACTCAGACATGCGCGCGCGCGCACACACACACACACACACACACACTACTATTTTATTAATACTCCAGAGGAACTGCAGATGTGTTAAGCACACATCAAGAATTTAATACCTAAGCCAATATGTGCTTTTCATAAAAATATCAGACCTATTAGTTGAATCATTCTGAGAAATACATATTCTTTTGTAGTTTCTTCATTATTTATTAAATCTTTTGTCTTTGCCAGAAGCAAAAGCATGCTGTGCCAGAATCCAGAGCACTATGATTGCAACGTTATCCCTCAGGGACATTTGTGAGCTAGAGAGACAACTGAGCCTTAGCAAAAATAAAGTCATTTCATTGTCTGAGCTGGAGCACAGGACTCCTTTGAATATCAAAAAGGGCAGGCGATGTGGGTGAGGAAGGGGAAGCAAGCAGAGGGATCTACAGAGGAAAGAGAGGAGGGAACATGAGTGAAAGACAAGGGTAAGCTAGAATGAGACAAGGAGGACATTCATAAAGAGTGGTTATACTAAGTAAAGTAGGCTGACAAGTCTGCACTGCACAAGAACCAAAGGCCAATGGCCTTCAGGCTCGGTAGCTGCAATAGCAGCATCGGAATGAACTGCAAAGTTCACAGGCATGGCCAAGGCATCGCCAAAAGGATGAGAATATGGATGATGCTGTGAAGGGTCAAAGTTGGGTGCCAAGACTACAAGAACTACACGTGCCAAAAGAATTGGAGAGAATACCGCTAAGGGATAAGGAGTCGGGGGCCTGCCATCTGAGTTCCTTACTACAAGAACGTAACAGGCTACTGGGTATTGGAACTCTAAGTCCTGGACTATGTGCCTGTGCCTTGGGACCTAAAACAATAAGCCCACATTAGAATGACTGGAGCTGTGAACCTCTGGTTCTCAGGGCCTTGAGCAAAACTTTCCTAGGTTTCTGGGATATTCTGTGAGCCACTGAAAGGACATACGTGACACTGCTTCTGTTCAGGTAGAGAGAAAGAAATCTCAGACCGATATTCACGATATCTAGAGTGGGATAAGCTGGCCTTCTCACACCCAGAGCTTAAGGGAGGGAAAAGTTCTAGGAAGGAAGATCACAACAGAATATAGATCTGAGGAACCGATGTGAAAAATATCCATGGTGATTTATACAAGAATAATAATGGAAAAAGAAACGGGATAGCCGTGCTAGATTGTTCAACAGAGCTCCAGCGACTTTGGCTATCTGAAGCTCTTCACTTTGTAAATTGAAGTTAATAAAAATTTAAATATCCGTAAAGTAAACATGCCATTAAACACAGAACATACAAAACAAAAAAACCCAAAATATTTTATTATAAAATACAAGCAGAAAGAATCAGAAAAAGCATCCATGAGACTTCCATACTTCAACATTATAGAAGTTCATATTTTTCTAAGGAGAATTGGGGAAAAGAATTCAGAAAACAGAAACATTTTAGCAGGATAAAAAAAGAATTGTGGAAAGGAAAAGGTTTCTTTACTGCTAATAATTAGTAGTTTACCTTTATAGGAATAAAATCTACCTAAAAGACTACATAGGTCTAAGTAAAAATTTAAATACTATAATTTAAATAAATACATATAAATTAATATATCTATAAAATCTTACACAGTCAAATCCGTATATACACACATACATATATGTGTACAGAATAAGGTTTTTGATTTGTTCAGTTGCACCAATTTGTTGGAATTCCATTGGCATTAGATACTATTATGTTGTCACATCCTTATGCTAAATTGTATATTTCTCTTTTCAGAGATGAATGGTGATCATACTGACTACATTGGAATAGTAATGTGTAGTTGTATGCTGCTGTGGTGGCTCAGCAGGAATGATAAGGAGGCATATTCATAGATGTAAATTGTGCCAGACCTCAAAAAAGGGATCCACCATCCTGGCCAGCACCAGACTGGACAGTCAAACCTCGAGCATCTGCATTCAGGTGTTTTATTGATTCAGAACTCCTTAAGTATTCTACTGATACAATGTGCACATCATAACCAATTAAATACCCCTACAGAAATCCAACACCTGCACACAATACAAAATGCCAATACCTAGGCTAGCCCCTCACCCAACAGTGCATAAAACATTTACTTTATATATAACTAAAAATAAACTTCTGCAACAGGGATGCTTTATTGTTCCACATGCTCAACAAATTTGCTCTCTTTTTGGGCTACAGGACTCACAGACAATCTAAGAAGATTTTATTTTCAGCACATCTATTTTTCTTCTTCTGGGGCTGGAGAGATGGCTCAGAGAGTAAGATCACTGAATACCCTTCCAGAGGAGCAGACCCTATTTAACTCCACTGCCAGGGTTTTTGTCGCCCTCATATGGCCTCTATGGGCACTGCACTCAGTGCTGTGCATGCATTCATGCAGACAAGACTCCTACAGATTTAAAATATCAAGGTTTTTTTTTTTTTTTTTTTTTTTTTTTTTTTTTACTCCACTGATTTTGTATGCACTTTCTCTGTCTCTTCTCTCAATTTTTTCTACAGTCTGGAAAAGAGGGATAAGGTATCTGGTAGTGTGTCTCAAGTGTTAGTGTTAGTTTCCGATGTACATTTATTTAAGCCATTATTTCAAGTCATATATGGGAATATGGTAATTTCCATCATTCTGCATACTGAAATGGAGACAAAGTCCTGGTAAATATGTTTCATCTTAATCAGTGAGAATTGTGGAAAGTGTATTATCTCGTAAATTGGTCAACTTGTTTCATTTTAAAATTAAAGTACCCACGGAGAGTGGTCAAACAGTATTTGACAACACAGTTCTGACCCAGGATAGAAACCCTGGAAGACAAGAAACGCCTCTGCCATACTCATCCCTAAACAGCTAAACATCAGTTCATAACCATTGCCTTCTGCACTCTGGATCTTCCTTTAAACTTAAGACAATTGAAGGAGAAAACACAAATATATCACCAAACCAATCCTATGAGTTGGCCTGCTTATAGCAACTTCTTTATATGAGCCATTAAGTCTTGACAGAGTGGATAGAGCAGTCCAGAAGCAACACATTTTCCTCCACCGACATAAGCTTTACTTGCTTGTCTGTGTTGAATAAATAAAAGTGATGGTAGTAGGCCACTTTTCTCATAGAAAAGTCAGAATGGACATCTGTATTTTAAGCTGAGTGGGCTTCATTTATTTATAAAAGCCCCTTTTAAAGCCTCTTTGGAAAAGACAAATAAATCACCTGCAAGTGAATCCCCCTATATGCACATGCCTTGTTGGTATCTGTTCTGTTTCCTTTTTCCAGGGCTTTCCTACAATCAGAAAAAAGAAAGAGTAGGTTGCCTTACTCAGGAAACTGGAATTGATACCAATTTCTAGTGCTAGAGAAATTAAGCTATCAAAAGTCTTAAGCATGGCATTTTGAGAATTTTCCTTCTTCTTCCAACATATTGAAGAAGATAAGCAATGACCTGGGTAAATATATTTGTCTCAGTCAGATATCCTGATGTAAAATTTTCCATAGTAAATGATTCAGTAAACAAGATTAATATATTTCTTAGAGTTCTAAATGCTGGAAACTGAAGAAAGAGTCTCATATGTTCATGTTCTCATGAGGACTTTCAAGATGGCAGGTGGCTATGGGAACAAAAGCATGAAAGAGTACTGGTGAGTTCTCTGGGGTTATCCTCCATAAGGACAATATTCCC
This sequence comes from Cricetomys ansorgei, assembly GCA_026225945.1. Taxonomy (NCBI): domain Eukaryota; kingdom Metazoa; phylum Chordata; class Mammalia; order Rodentia; family Nesomyidae; genus Cricetomys; species Cricetomys ansorgei. The sequence goes on along the minus strand of JAMJFZ010000451.1, from coordinate 15,746,575 downwards.
AATGATGACAGTATTGGTCTCATAACCTGATCAATTCCCTGAGATCTTGTCATCTCAGATCATCAATGGAGGATAATGATTGTAAGAATCAATGAATTTGGGGGGGAGAGACACATTTAGTCTATTACATTTTGTGAACACTCCTTGATGTAGGTACTTGGAAAAGTATTAGGTGAAGAATAAAGATGTTATCTGTGAACCTGGATAACAGTGGGTTTTGCCTATTCCTGTGCTAGAAAAATTTTTGTGTTATCCTGAAGCTCCAAAACAGGTTTCCTTGGTTTATTCTATTTTTTGACAATAATAACAAAAAGGATTTCAGTTCTCCATGTTCCACAGAGCACAATTCTGGTAACTAGAAGCCTGTTAGAATTGAAAGAAATTTCAGCTCTGTGGAACAAGTTCGGTTATTTTGCTTCTTGTTTCCCCAAATGCTCTGATTTGTAAAACTGTAGCATCATCCTTTTTTTCTTGTAATTTTACAAATTGATGATTTTTTCACTTTGAGTGTGTGGGTGTGTGCAAATGAGCCTCACACACTTCTGTTAGTTTTCACACTGTTTCTTCTGTGCTCTCGCTGAGCTGCTAAAACCAACTTGCAAAATACATTACTGTTACTACATGAGTACCAAAAAAATTGTAATATCTTTCAGTGCTTTACTGAACAAAATTATATATTAGGAAGGCTAAATGCTTTACATGTTCTTCTTTTAATTTAACTATTGGGATAGCACGTGTGTGCTTCAATTTGAAGGCTGTGATTCAAATAATGCTCTAGGCAGCAGGTGTCAGGATACAGATATGTGGTAAAAATGTTCAGGTTATGACAAACAGATTTTTATACTATCATTCATTTAATTGTCCTTTGAAAGCTTGGATTGCATATTTCTTCTTGTTGTTATTTCTTATGTTTGTCCACTTCAATATTTTATATAAGAATTATTTAGGCAATTCTTGGACTTCCTAACGATGCATGAGAAGATAAGACAAGCAACAAGGTAAGACATTTAATTTCCATGTCAGGATAATTTGGGAGAAGTCTAATCTGAAGGTAGGCGATGCCTGTAAAATGATTCTAGAGTTACAATTTCCCAGATACTTTGCTCTGGGAAGATGACAAACCGTTCAGAATGTTCCAGTATCTTTTTTACAGAAAAGCAAAGAAAAATTAAGAATGGTAGGTTAGATGATGAAAATAGTTTCCTCTATAAAACTAAATTAGAGAAAAATCTAGAAATTCTCAATTTTATATCATTATTGTCAACAGTCTCTGAAACCAGAAATTCCCATTTGGAAAACACCAGAAGTTCTCGCAGGAAGGATTAGGGGCTGCGTGAGAGCTTGGTTTAAAATATGGTTTGCTTATCTGCTGTCTGTCAGAACACATGCAATATTGAGAAGGACAAACGCCACCGAGAGTAAAGGATGGGAACACACTCAAAGCATATGCAGATAGGGGAAAAGCGGCTATACTGACATCTAAGAAGTCGCTTCAAATGAGTTAAGAGAGGGACACGTTATATTGAAGAATATAAATGTATATAAAAATGCTTATACACATTCAATAATAGTGTAAAAAGAGGCCATCAATTTGAAGCAGAGTGGGTGGGAGTATATGGAGTGTTAGGAGGGAGGAAAGAGAAGTAATAAATGTAATTAAACTACAATCTCAAAAATAACAAAAAATAAGAATAAACAAAAAGGAGAGTAATACATCAAGAATGTATAACATATGTATATATATATATCTATATATATATATCTATATCTATCTATATATATATATACCAAACATCAGCAAACATAATTTCATAAAACACCACTGGTTGTAAACTGAAAATACACAGACTGATTTCAACTCAATAATAAGGGTTAACTTTAATTCTACACTTTCAGCAATACATTGGAAATTTAGATCTCACCAAAAAAAAAAAAATTCAACAAAGAAGCATCACAGTTAAATGTCAGTATAGGTCAAATGAGCCTAATAGATATTTATAGAACATTTCACCTCACTACTGTAGAAAATACATTATTCTCAACAGCCTATGGAAATTTCTCTAAAACTGACCATTTATTAGGACACAAAGAAAATCTTAACAAATACAGGAAATCTGAAATAATTTTTTCTATCCTATCTGATTACAGCAGAATAAAACTAGAGAAACTACTTAAAATGTCCAATCTTGCTGGCACTAAACAGCACAAAATTAAATGATGAAAGAGTCACAAAAGAAACCAAGAGAGAGAATTACAAGAAACTTCTAGAATTTGAATGAAGAAAAACAAACACATTATCACAGAACTATGGGATACAAAGCACATGGCTTCTATAGAGACATTTAGACCTATAAATCATGGTAGTAAAAATCAAATTATTACTTAATGATATTCCTTGTAATAGGACCCCAGACCTTAGTAGGCCCTGAGACCTTAACACAACTGACTCCATGATGGAAGTGTCATTCAGGCTGTAGACAGCACCACCTGCCAAAACTAAAACAAATGCCTAACCTATCGAAGTCCATACATTTCTGGGAAAGTCTTCAAATGTACCAACCTTGTTTTTTAGCTTCTATAGTTCTGCTTCTGGCTAACTGTTAGTTAACTTCAGTTAACAAGAGTCAACTGAAGTATGTCAATCCAAAATATGATTTTTGTGCTTAAATGCTCATTCTAAGAAAGGCTTGGGGCGACACTGGGAGCCCAAACATCCAGGGTAGTTGCTGGCTAGCTGATAAAGACTTTTAGTTCGCTTAAATCCTTGTCTGAGTAATCTTGTTTGGTGAATAGCCACAACATCCCTTAGGCCTTAGAAGAAATAGATCAAACCAATGTAAAGAGATATGTGGTGGATGGCAGAAATCCTTGCTCGCTTACGTACCTTAGAGGATTAATATGGATTGAATAAGGAACTCACAAAGATAAATACAAAAAAAATGCCTTAAATAACCCTAAGAATAAATATGCTGAAGGAAGGAACAGACATATCTCAAAAGATAAACGCAGTTAATAAACATACGAAAAATATTACATATGACTCATTTTCATAGAAACTTAAAAACATACATTGAGACCCCCATCTCACTCCAGCCAGACTATCTTTAAGAAAAAAATAACAACAAGTAATTCTGAGGATGTAAGAAGAAAGAAGCCATAGAGCATGTTGGTGAGAATGTAAATTAGTCAATTCACTATAGAAAAAAGTATGAAGGTTCCCTGAAAAACTGAAAATGTCTTTACTATTTGATGAGGCTATACTACTTCTGGATAAGGTACCTGAAGGAACCTAAGACAGTTGGAATGCATGCACACTCATATCTGTGAAACTATTCATGATATCTTAGTTATGGAATCTGTTTGGGTACCCATCAACATAGGAACAGTGAGAGAAAGCATATTATTTTGGAATATATTAAATTTGTGTAGAAGCATATTTAATCTTTTAATACGGAAACATGACTGCTCTGGGAAAGGATCACGTTCAAGGCCTGTGTGATCCAGCTGGAATGCAGCATGAGCCTTTAGGTAATCCAACTCAGAAGGTAATCTTGGCACACACTTTTAATCCCAGCACTCAAGATGTAAAAGAAAGCAGTCAGTTCAGAAGTAGGTCATGGTTCTCAGTTCAGAGTTCACAGTCAGTTCAGAGTTAAGAGCGAAGCAGTGGAGATTGAGAGAAGGGAAGGAGACTGAGCCAGAGGATGCTATTCAACTGAGAAGTAGAAAGAGCGAGTGAAGACATGGCCAGCTCTCAGAGTATAAAAGAGTCAGGCAGTCAGAGAATCAGTAAGATAAGACACAGAGACAGTTCAGGAAGAGTCACTGTCAGAAAGGAAGTGTGAGTTTAGGAGAAAGAGTCAGCTAGCAGCTTGAGTCAGTTTGATTCTTAGCAGAGTAGTTCAGTCAGAGAAGTTGCTGAATCAGCCAGAGTCAGTCAGAGTCAGAAGAATCAGAAGCGTCAGAAGAGTTCAATAGGAACAGTCAGCCAGCTCAGAAGGTCAGTTTGAACAAGTCAGCTTGGAGAAGAGTTTGAGCCATAACAGCAAGTGAGTTGAATCAACCAACCAGAAGTCAGTTGAGTTCAGTACAGTTCTGAGTTCAGAAGGAGCTAGTTATAGTGATTCCAGTCACCATTAACTCTCAGAGGCTTAAAATATTTTGGGTCCAGGCTAGCATCTTGAAGATTAGATCATACAGAGGTTGAAGCCTTCTAGATCTAGGCTTAAGATTAGATTGTACGGAGGCTGAAACCCTTTAGGACCAGGGATTGAATTAGCCAAAGTGTAAACTCTGCTCTGCCATGAACCCTCGAGAATAATAAAGAAATCAACAATTATAAATTTGTACATAGAAAACATATTTTTAACTACCTGTATTTGTATGTGATATGCAATTTGACAACTTGGAAAACTTCTATTCTCACTACAGATCCTCCTGCCTAAACACCAGACTCATGGCCTGGGTGTGCACTCAATATGTTAACATGGTTGTATCACGCTTCATGTGTATTCAATATTTGCATAGCTCCTGATAGCATTTTCCCTCTACAATCTTGGTAGCCCTCACTTTTGTTTCATTTTGTCCATTTGTGGACGCATCCTTTAGTTACTCAGTGAAAACAGTAATGTCTTGTGGGAAAAGATTTCTTCATTCAACACTTTCTTTTTCAGAAGAAGAATTTTTGCTGATGCTCAGGTCTGCACCAAACATCTGGAGAATACCTCTCCTGGCATTTTCTACTACCCACTTAGATGACTTTCAGGATGACTTTAAGTCATCCTGAAAGCTCAGGGGCCTTTCAGAAGTCTTGTCTCCTTGATTTGACTTTTTGACAGTTCTTTCTAAAATCACTAAGTAGGAACAGATTTTAACTTACTTGTATTTTGTCCATTATTCATACAGCATATTCCAGTGGCTTGCTAGATGATCATTCAAGGTCATTACAATGACGTATAAGCTTCTGGAAGTTGTTGTTCTTTTGCAGAACCTTTCTCTTCCCACCCTATTCTGAAAACACTTGCTTCTAATACTGAAATCACCCTATATTCCCTTGGGGCCTTTCCTAACATATACTTAATTGTCTCTTTCCTCACCTTCAGTCTTTATTCAAATGTCAACAAATCAGTGAAGCCTACTTCGTTAAGTTTTAATAACTTTTAACCCCACTTTTAGCAATATTAGAACTTTTTTGTTCCAATTATTATAATTATTACTAGTAGTAGTAGTAGTAGTAGTAATATTCATTAATTTTCTGTTGAAATGAATGCATTTTAACCTTCACAAAAGAAGAAATATATAATTTTGTTTCCAAATGATACACCTCAGGTATAAGAACAATATCTGGGAAGCAGCAGGCATTTCATACATCTATAAATATTAATAGTGACTGAATAAAGCAAACATCTAATACTAAAAGCAAGAAGAATATAAATTGTGGTAAGCATTTTGAGAACTCCCATGGGAATTGTACTAGGTTAATTGAGGATCAAGACAGGATCTTATTAAATATGCTTAATTAATTGATGCTAAGTCTGGATAAAATAAACTGTAAATTATTTTTAAGCCATTGAATGCAAAGCATTGGATGTTGTTAAGGTAAACTGTGCCCCATATGAGGAGGAAATATAAGAAAAGGGAACTAGTCAATATTTCTATTGAGGCTTTTTGTAGAAGTCTCCTTCTGAGGTAGGGAGCTGAATGCATGAACCCAAAGAGAAGCAAGGTTCAAGATTAAAATTAAGAAATATTAAAGCACTTCAAGAACTAACATAATTATATATATATATACATATGTATATATATATATATATATATATATATATATATATATATATATATATACAAAATTTATATGTGCAACAAATCTTAAAATACTTTAAGAGAAAAGAATGAAAATCAAATTGTGGGATGTGATGGCTCTGAAATCTTGGGAGGATAAAAGAGGTCAGAGTACAAATGTTGCTCTTTGCAGGCAGGTGATACCATTCAATAGATTCACAGAACTAACAGAAGGTTTCACCTGTTGCATATCTCTCTCTTTCCTTGTCATCATCAACTTACTTATACAAATACAAACATTGCTTAGAAAGAGCTTTTGAAAAGACTTAAGATAAATTATTTTACTTTTGGTATTTTTCCATGGGCAAAGTTAGTTCTCCATTTTCCAGGTTCATTATAATAAATAATTAATTAAAATTGCATATTAATTATAGAGTTTTGTGCTTGTAAATCCATTTAGGATTGCCTTGCCTAACTGAGTATGTTGGACTTAAACTGATTGGGTAAGACATTGGTATTTAAACGAGCACAGGCAGAGAAGGCGAGGGAGATGGCTCAGTAGTAAGAACATCTCCTGGACCAACATGAGAACCTGAGTTCAAGTCTTCATGTAGAGAGGAGGATCTCTGGTACTGGGTAACCACCAGACTATTTCTGGAATCAGCGAGAGGCACTAGTATGTCATGAAGAAATAAGGCAGAGAGTGATGAAGCAGGACACTGTATATCCTCCCAAGACCTTTGCATATGTGTGAGTAGATACAGGACCTTGCATATACATATATACATATGCCACAATATACGTACTTCACCCATTCACACCACTGTCAGGTCCAGCCTGACAAGTCGGAAAGTAACTGAATAGGGAGTGGGACTGAAGGGCATTATGAGGAGAGGGGAAAAGAGACAAAGAGGGAAGGAGATAGACCAGGCACACACAGTATCATTGAGCTCAGATGGAATGGAGCTGAAGTTTAATTTTTGTCTCAGTTTTTATACACTTTTTTCTCAAGGGTTACAAATCACAAGGAATTCAACAGGTATACAATAGGGTATCAATCGCCTAAAGACAACCTGTGTTGCTGGAGCAGGATGTTTATCCTAGGAGCTAGCTTTTCTCAGGGAAGCTGAATGTTCACCCTAGGAAAATAACTTCTCTAGGTAGAGTTAGATGCTTCTCAAGGACAATAGCCTCACTTAATAGTGCTAAATCCTTACTTAGGGCAGTAGCTCCTTTCGATGGAGCTGAATGTTGAGCCAGAGAAGGAATGTTCCTTTAGGTAATCTTTGACTTCCTCGAAACCAGCCGCTCCTAGCAGTAAATTTAGTGACTCAGTTTTGCTCAGAGAAACTCCCAATAAATGAATAGGCACATAGCCAGAGGCTCACGACAGAATCTAGGCCTAGAGTCTTAGGGGCTTACCACACACCACACACACACACGCACACACACACACACACACACACACACACACTCACACCATCTTCAAACTCTTTGTAACCTGTATCATATTTAGCAATGGTGGGTGTGAAATGGCTAATTAAAAGCAATGGTTGAAAAAAAGTTATACAAGACATATATGAAATTATCACATTTGTTTGAGCATCAATTAAATCTATAAAATAAAAAAATTCTTAGATGTTTTGCACATGTCCAAAGATAAATGAAAACAAAATATATACCATACAACTCAAGTTTGCACTATTCCTGCCAAAAATTTAACTTACCTACAATTACAAAGAATACAAAGAGTTATTTTTATGTACAGGAGCTTATTTACACAGTTTTGTATAAAACCACCATGATACATGATATCTTGTAAGCAAATTTGGGAAGTAGAAATAACAAACAATAAGGTTTGCATAAACTTTAAAAAATTAATGTTAAAATGTATTGTTTTAATGTGGCATGCCCACTTTTAGACGTGGCTGAAAACTGATTCGAAGCATGATGTTTTCTGTTTCTGAGTGCACATGTTCAAGAAAATATGCAAATGAGTTGAGAGGATATATTCATGCAAAAAGAGAAACAGGGGTGTCACTCAAAATTACTGACCTTTAGCAAAAGCCCAGGCTTCCATTGTTAAATGAATAGAACATAAACTTTGTAAGGAGTAAGAGGACTTAAAAATCTCATCAGTACTGTAGCACTCAGCTTCCCAGATGATGCCCAATGGCTACATCTTCAGGGAGAGTAGGCTACCATGTTGTAAAGATACACAGGTAACCTGGAAAGGCTCAGTTGGTAAGAAATTGGTTATTCCAGCCAATAGCCAGAGAAGCCTGGCAGAAGTCACGTAAGTGAAGTGAACATGCATTCACCTACAGCTCAGCTTCTAGGTATTGGCAGCCCTGGTGGACATGTTGACAGGAAATTGCAAGAAATTTGAAACTATGAGAACCCTGCTATGCTGCTCTCAGACTTGCAACCCACAAATTCCAAAATAATACATGTTGGAAAAACATCTTAGATCTGAAATGAACAACCTTAGATTTGGAAGTAAACAATACTTTTCCATTACTTATTTTAGGTCATTTGATAATAGTAAACAAAAAAACATCCATCATCCAGATGCAGATGGAAAAGAATTGTTATTCCAATGAAGGAAGAGAATAACTCTATATGAATGGCTGAGTCAAGTACTTGGAGTATGGAAATGGCTTTCGAATATCTAAGGGAAAAAGTCACTCCACACATGCAACATTGAGTGTTAACAGATCAATTGACAAGTAACCTTTCCTAAAGGTATTTTGTTTTAATAATGTACATCCACATACTCATTTATTGCCAATATATATGGAACACTGGAAATTCTCCCAGAAGCAGTAATTCACAGATTATTTTTAAACTTCTAAAGTAGTCTAGTTAAATTTAGAATATTATCTTCCATGGGAATGGCAACTATGTGTGTGTGCGGGTGTGGGTGTGTGTGTTTGTGTATGAGTGTGTGTTTTACTACAGTTCTAATTCCATCTCTGTTGCTGTGACAAAACACCATGACAAAAGACAACTTTGAAGAAGGAAGGATTTGTTTGACTTGTACCTCTAGGACATGGTGCAACCTTGTCAGGAATCAGGGAAGGCACTCGAACAGGAACCTGAAGAGAACGCATGGAGGAATTCAGCTTGATGGCTCATTCATAGGTTGGCTTATACTTAGCTAACTTTCTTATTAATCAATATCACTTGCCTGAAGATGGTACCATCCAATGTGGGCTTTGGCATTCTACATCAAACATTAATGAAGAAAATCCCCCACAGACCAAAGGTCAGTCTGATTTAGGTAATCCCTTAATAAGGGTGTTCCTTTCCTGTGGGAATGGATGACGTCCTGAGTGCATTGTGTTGTTGACATGGTCATGTTAAGGGCTCTAAGGTCTCAGATCCACAGAAATGGCAAAGCCTTCCTTAGGTAAGGATCAGTGGGTGGCAACCCTCTGGTCCAAGTATAAATACTGACAAACGATTGGCCTTTTACTAAAACCTTTTATGTAGAAACTGCAGACCACAGCTTCGTTCTTCTGGACGTTGACAGTCTGAGACTATTTCCCTACAAAGATCTTCCATGGAGACTGATAAATCCTTCTCCTTGTGCTGTAAATAGTAAACAGGCTGGGTTTCTGGATTGAAGAGCAAGTGTCCTCTGTCAGAGTGAGTACAACCCACTCAATCCCAGCTTTTCTGCATGTGTTTCAGTCTTTTCTTCATTTCCACATCATGCCAGTCAGCTTTCCAGGACTAAGCCATGCTGGATGTGGCACTATGCTTTGTCAGGCTGATAAAGAAAGATAACTAGGGCACACACCTAGCCACACCCCCACACACACATGTGTAGAAAAGTATAAATGTATGATATACACACCAGCTGTATGTAATAGTTTGGTGTCATTTTGAAGTTTGCATAAGACTAGTTGTGAGTAACTGTACAGAAAGACAACAAATTGTAGGTACTGAAAAGGAAGGTCAAAACAACAAAGAACTTGGTTTGTCTCAGCTAGTCAATGGAATGGTTCTTATAGACAGAAACAATAGGAATTGCCATCCATAATGCCAGTTTTGTGAGCTTGGAAATTTTAGGTAAATACTGATTCAAAGCTTCTCACTTACATGTGAGGATAACTATCCGTACACATAACAAGAAGGATGAAGTGGGAAAAATGTTTATAATGGACTCCATCACCAGGACTCATACAAATTAAGTTCTCTGCAAATGGTGATAATTATTTTTCTCCATTAATTTTCTGATGGTTTCACTAACCTGGGAAATTAAAGTTTAGAGTGTTTTAGAAGCTGAAAATTATTATTTTCAAATAGCCTTTATTGGGTTTCATATTGTGCAAAGAGTGAGGCAAACTCAAGGAAGAAGATAAGGTAAAGAGGAGAGGAATATTCTTGCTTTTATCTTTGAAAATATACTTCTATTGGAAAGAATACTGCTATAGTCATCCATATTTATGAAAAATAAATTGAACATTTAATACTGCATCTAAAGTAGTTGTGAAGGCCCTGAAATAATTATGAAGGACTCTGCCTTCTGTAGAGAAATAGTCTCAGAGGATAAAAAGGAATCAGTTCCATCTAGCAAAAAACAAGTTTTCTTAAAAAGCTTTCAAATTATGCTCACTAAAGTCCTTCCATGTAGTAAGGTCACAATCAAAATAATTTTAATTTACCATCTTCTATAGTTAGCACATTAATTTAAGCACAATACAGGCTAGAGTGAGACCTTTGCTTTCTACACGTTTACTGTAAGCACATTTTAGGTTTTATAAACCTTTGAAATGCCAAAAGAATTTATTTGTAGAACTCATTGTGAAAATTTGAGTGCATGAAATATGTAAAGGAGGTTGAGACTGTATTTATGTTTGAATTTAATACATATGTGGTCAATGTTACTTTTTTATATCAAAAGTTGGAGAGAAAATGAATGACAGATAAATTCTTAAGTAAATTTGAATTTTAAAACTACAAATATCTGTAGTTTTTAAACATACTTTAATTATGGCATCAGATTTAGCAGTTTAAAAGAATACATACTTGCAAAGTCAGAGCAAAAATATACTTTACTTTTAAGACAGGCTTTTCCATATATTCTTAAAATCCAAAGAGCTCTCCTTCTGACTAATTGAAGAAGGGAGGTCTAGATTTTCCCTCAGCTATTTAAACAATTAGAGAACTGTAGAATAACCATGACAGAGGTGTGCACACACTGGACAAAGGGCTGTACTGAGTTAGCATCACTGACAAAAAGAAGCATACAGTTGAGCATGGTGTTGCATGCCTGTAATGTTAGAACTTGAGAGGCAGAGGCAGGAAGACCGGAAGCTCAAATCATCCCAGAATTGAAGGTCAGCCTGGGCTACAAGAGAGCTTGCCTTAAAAAAAAAATTAGATTACAAAATAACAGATACTAACATAGTTAGCTACTATTTCTACTGTCAGAAGGGAGGGCACACAGAGAGACCGAGGTCTCCTTGAATTGAGAAAACAGAGGTCAGAGGATGAGATAGGAGGATTTGGAGGATCAGTAGGAGACTGAAAAGAATTGGGGATAGAAAATGAGCAGGAGGGGAGCATTCTTATGTAGTCAGACAGCTGCTAAAGGATGCCTTCAGGAGTGTCTCAGAATTGATCTAGGCATGGACAAACAGAAGTTTCTAGAAGCTTGGTCCAGTACCTCAGAGAAACTCGTTGTTCTTTAGTGTGGCTTTTCTGAATCTGAGGTCTGGATAAAAAAAATCTCTATCATCTCTTGAAAAATTCTGCTGCCAGTGAGTTCTCTCAGTTTGCAAATATCTGCTTCCAGTGGGTGGTTCATGTGTTCATTCTCTTAGCAGTATCTTCTGAAGACTTGACAAGTTTCATTGCAAAGAAGATTAATTTATCATATTTTTATATTAGTTTTTTGTTTTGTTTTGTCTTTTAGTTAAGAAATCTTTGTGAAGCAGAAGACTGTAAATATTTCTTCTGTTTTCTTCTAGAGTTTTATAGTTATATCTCTGACATTTATAGCAAGCCCAATTCAAAGTAGATTGTTGGGAGTGTGGTAATGCCCCCCCATGCCCCTCTTTCTCTCTTTCTCGTTCCGTATGTGTTTCTGTGTTCATCTCTCAGTATCTGTCTCTGTTTCTCTCTCTGTCTTTCTAGCGTTCTAATTATTTCCACATTTGTTTAAAAAAACTAATTCTTTTGCTCATAAAACATCTTGCTCTATTGTTAAAAATAACCTCTTTGTATATGCATGAGTGTGTTTATGTTTTCTTTTCTTTTTCAGTAAATACCATGTCACTTCTTAGTTACTACCTACAGTGATGGTTCATTCTCATTCCTCACATGAAAGCTTTCTGTCCTTACCCCCTTTTTGCTGATTATCTTAGCTATTTGTTGAATTATTGATGTTTTTAAAGACTAGCTATTAATTTTTCTTTTTGTTTTATTACTGTCTTCCTTAATCTTGATGGTTACATGTGTTACAAGTACTTTAGGCTTAACTTAATAATTGAATTCTTTTAGGCTCAAGGTAAATATATAAAATATTTACTTAAGAATTACTGAATTTTCTAACAACATATCTTTTGAATTCATAAAGAGCTGGATGAGGTTAATGTCCTTACCTGGGAGAAGTAGGTAGAGTTTAATCCTACTGAACTCTTTCCCAGGTTCTGATTCTCAGCTTCAGAGTAATGAATGCTTCCCTTCCTCTCTGAGACCCTTGAGCTAGCAGAACTCGATCCAACAGATTTTTCAGAATTAATATTGTAAAGGAATAAACATTACTAAACATTCAAAAAGTACACTTATGAGAACTAGCCTTAAAAATGACATGAAATCACTAGGGACACAAGATGGTGGAATACTAAGGAAAGTAAAGAGGGAAATGGAGGGAGATATGATCACATTTCACAACCATGGCTGAGCCATCTTTCTAGCCTCAATATGTTGTATTATAATTCTTCTATTTGACTCATTTCTGATATCCTTTACAGTTTCTTTACACAGGGATTAACTTCAAAATATTTGGGAAATTTATACTTGTCATTCTGTCATTAATATCTACTCTTATTTGTGCCCAAGATGCATAATTTAAACTCTTTTAAATTTACTGAGATTTGCCTTATGTTCTAAAATATAACTTGTGTTTATGAATATTCAATAAATTCTTGTGTACAATATTTATTCTCCAGCTGAAAGATGAATTTTTTAAAATTCAGTTTGGTATAGTAGATCATTTTATGAGTTATCAAATTTCAGTTCAGTAGTTTATAAATTATTAGGGTAGAGCATCACATTCTATAGTTACAAATTGGGATTTCCCTATTTATTCTTTTAGATATAAGCTTTTGTTTGTTTCATGTATTTTGAAACTTTGTTGTTACATTCATAACTATTTAATAAAATGTGTCTTTTGATGAATTGGCTAATGTTCCAATGTTTCATTTCATTGATAGCAATATGCTTCTTAAGATACATGCTATTTTTATTTCCTAAGACACCACAATGTTTTAGTAATCCTGAATCAAATATTGTTTATTACAACTGTAAAAAGTAAACAAGCACATTTTTCTTTTTATGACATACATGTATTGGCTCTGTCTTGTGCTTCCAGGAAAAGGTGAAGAGTTCAGGGAAAGACCTGAAGAAATAAGAGTCAAAACAAAACAAAATGTAATGAAAATCACAAACTCAAACACTAAGAAGCTCAATGAATGTTCAGCACAGAAGAATCTCCAGAATCCTCTCAAGAAACACCACAACTAAATGGCACAGAATATGTGATAGGATGTAAATTTAAAACAACCAAAGGAACAATTCATAGAGAGGGACAGAAACAAAAATGACCACAGATTTTACAACAAAATTGTGCAATTTGCAGGTCATGGATTGATGTACTTGCTTGATCTATGAATAATGAAACTATATTTCTTTACCTATTGAAAATATTAATAAAATAAAAATGGAAATGTTAGCTCCTAGATTCAGGTAGAACTATTACTACTTAGAATAACTTTATAACTAAAAATACATTAAATAGGTTTTCTTAAATATATGAACTACTTTTTTCATGTAAGTGTTTAGTAACTAGTTATCTATAGCATTGTACATACACCTAACCCATATTGGTTCTCACCAAAGCAAACGGAAGTATCATCTGACTTTCCATCCTGACATGAATTCTGTCCTGTTATCTAGTCATCAAACTTACTTTTTAGCAAATATATCATTGTGGTCATGGAAGCTGTTAGATTTCTCCTCTATTTACCCCCAAAGACAAACTTTGTGCTGGGCTGTGGATCTGTGGCATCACTCTTGCCCTCTAGGTGAACTGTGGCTCCTCAGGCTACAGATGATACCTCCAATGGAGAACCAACCTCTTTCTCCCTCCTGCTGTAAGATCTGTGCAGTTACCTATCTGAAAGGCACTCTACCTATTTCCAGGATGCAAACAGGTTCTTGTATTGGGTTGTCTGTTTGAGTTAAAAATGCCAGTCTCGCGTTCTCTGCAGAGCATCCAAAGTGATGTTTCCTAGGGGTGTAGAGATGATTCCTCATTGTTCAGGATGACACAGAGGCTAGGACCAGGGCATGGGAAGTGCTCTTGGAAATAAAGTTTCCATAAGAAAATCTAATTTAAGAGATCGTATGTTTCTGAGTTATTAATAAAGTAGATTTGCCAAGGTTAGAGAATAAAATATTTATCAACCTTGCTTTGATCTTATAATTTTAAATAACCATGCATTCAATTTTGGAAATTAAATATATCCCCTAAGTTGATTCAATTCAATTGATTCAGTCAGGCTTCATGTAATTATCAATAATTTTTGGAACTATGCTTATCACAGTGTCAATTGTGAATATTTACAATAAACAAAATAACCATCTATTAGGTGTTCATATTCATACAGTTTGTGGTCTAATGAAGAAGATCGTGTGTGAGTTGTAAAATTGGAATACAAGCTATAGAATAGGTTGTACGGCAGATAGCATCACCTGTCTGAAATTTAGCTGATTTAGCTAGTATTGTGATGCGGGGTGATTACCTTTTACTCATTTCTGAATTCTTGAATAGTCTTCCTTCAAGTATAAAACCTTATTTTACTTGAACTGTCAGGTTCAATTTTTTCCAGTTTAGATCTCTTGCCTTCTTAAACACAGAGCTTTCCTATATGGCTGTACTCTTGGTTTTACATGTAGAAGTAGTTTCCTTATTATCAGCAATTTGGTGGTTTGGAGTCTGAACAGTTTTTCTTTCTTTCTCTCTTTCTTTCTTTCTTTCTTTCTTTCTTTCTTTCTTTCTTTCTTTCTTTCTTTCTTTCTTTCTTTCTTTCTTTTTGTTAGACATTATTTCTAATTTTCCAAGATTTGAGAAAACTCACATGATTCCTCACCCACTATAATTGAAGAGACGTATAACAGAATATTAGCCTAATCTCTCTGACTTGTAAAGACTGGAGACTAGCAGGCTTGTTAATAATTAGTGGATACTTTTGTTACATTTGGGTTTTAGCCTATTTTTTACACAGGTTAGCTTGGGTAATATCTGTCCTTTGCATAATTGGGATTTACCACGTACCAGTGACATTAATTTACAGAGGAAATTGGTTTATAAATAATCTTTTTTTTCTTACCCATGAGACTCTACTCTGAAACCAAAACTAGACAAACAAGGCCTATGAATAATTGAGAGGCATTAGTTTTGAATTGCAGTGGGTTAATAACAAACTTAATGTATGGGGAGGCCAACAGGGAAGATAGTTTTCTTTAAAACAATGGGTGGTTTCTGTGAATCTTAATTATTTGTGTAGTAGAATTATTACTACTTAGTAGTGCATTTGAAATCAACTGAAAGACACAGGTTTGGGAGTGTCTGTGAACTGAACACAATTGCAGGTAACATAAGCTGAAGTGAAAGACCCTTGCCCCAGAGTGGCAGCACTTTCCAGTGGTGTCCTGATATAAGGGAGGTCTGGTGGAATGAAGGCTGCTTTGGCCTGCCATCTTTTGGTCCTTGCTTGTGAGTGCATCTACTTTGCCATTGCTGGTGCTGCTCCTGCTGCAGAAAGTGGTGGTTGTGGTGCTGCTACTTCTATTGGTGCCCTCAGAGCCAAACTTCTTCAGCTTTCTGAGGTAGACTGAAGCCCAGCAGTTCCTCATTGTGGCTGCTACAGGATCCGTACTGCTGGACGGAAGGCTACAATATACTCTGCCTTTAGTATGCAACAGCCATTCTTGAACTACACAGACCTTACGGTTTAAGTCGATCTAGTAAACCCTCTTTGAAATGTATACTCATTCTATCTGTTCTCTCATTCAGGAGAATCCTGCCTAGCTCCATTCTGATTCTCAACAGAACACTGGCTCTGCTCCTCTGGGTAGATTCACAGAGCAGGAAACAGCACCAGGACAGCCACAGTGCACAGGGAGTTGGAGGGACTGTAAATGGCTTTATGTGGTTCTCGAGGAAGGAACAGGCGAGGAAAGCCAAGCAGACACAGAAGTGATTCTGTTGAGTAATTTCTGAAGCCTCTGGGATTGTTATGGTTTGAATCTAGAAAGTCCTCACGTAATTATATTTTAATTGCACTGTCTTTAGGTTTGCAGACTGAAGAGCTATTAAACATCAGTCCTAGCTGAAGGAAGTAGGTCATGAAGGTTGGGGTTGAGAGTGTGCGCCTTGGACGTTATACCTGTTCCTGGTTCCAGCCTGCAGTTCTACTTCCTGTTCCTCTGTCCACAGGGGCTGTCTCTACAGCCTGGCTTCCCCAACAGGAGAAATGAATCAAAATAACTAACAGAGAGGCAGTGTGTGCTTGTCTAGAGCCTGGTGCTGAGATAATCGGTGACGAGAGGACATGTGAGTAGGTAGGGCCTATAAGAAGGTGGCTTGAAACTAAAAGACACTCCAGGAAGAACTGCCCAGGAAGAGGGAGGAGGTGAAGACAGGGAGCTAGTCGTGGGAGATTATCCAGGCATTTGGTGGTGGCTTTGCCAGAGCGAAGCCCTTCCACCCTGTACTTGTGGGGCAGATGCTGAAGCAACAAGGTCACAGAAGCCAAAAACACAGGTGACAGCACAGTCTTTAGCTGGTGATGGGATTTGAAATGTGAAGGATAGAAAAAGGCATGCTTTTATTGATCTGTTATGATGACACCAGGGTCTTTTCCCACAGAGTTTACTTGAAATCTGTCAATGTGAACAAAGTGTTTAAATTTTCTTTCCAAGCTGTGTTACATCCCATACAGCTGGAGTAAATTCCTTTCTCTTGAACGTTTATCTCCCTTTTGAAATTCCCACCATTCCTTCTGGGACTTCTCATGTCAGTTTTCTCGCTGTTTATTAATTAAAAGATGGACCTGTGTATTTTCTAACATTGTCTCTCTTTATCTTTCATGGGTTTATTTCATAGACTCAAACCTCTAACATACTCAGCACTCTACTTTGTATTTATTTCATTTGCTTCTCAGGTGGCTCAGGTAAGCATGCTTCTACTTGTATATTTCTTTGTGTCACTACTCAGTTCACATACCCAATTCCTATGCCTATGTTCCTTTCAGATCATCCTTAAAACTTCCTGAGATCACGCTGAGATCACTAATTAATCACTAGAGATGTATCAACTTTAATGCATTATTTTAAGTTGTGGTGGAAAGACTTGTCACTTTACTCTGACTATTTTAGAAAGTTTTTAAAGTTTTGCAAGGCTGGAGAGAGAGCTCAGAAGTTAAAGGCACTTATTGCTCTATCAAGGGATTTCAGTTCCCAGTCCCTACACAGAATGGCTCAAAACACTTCTAACTACAACTCCAAGAGATCCAATTCCCCATCAGGCCTTGTATATGTACACATAAACACATTAAAAAAATCAACTTTTTAAAAACAGAAAATACATTTATGAAACTTTTTTTTTTTTTTGGTTTTTCGAGACAGTTTTTCTTGTTGTAACTCTGGCTGTCCCAGAACTCATTCTGTAGATCAGGTTGGCCTTGAACTCACAGAGATCCACCTGCCTCTGCCTCCTAAAAGCTGGGATTAAAGGCATCCACCACCACTGCCCAGCTATAAAACTTTTATTTACAATGGCAACAAATAGTATTTATCCATAAAAACAGAAGTAATAAATGCTACAGATTTTGATTAATAAAAGCATGCAACCAAGAAACCAAGGTTTATAAAAATGTGTAAACTCTGATGTGCAAAATTCGTCTGGTTATGGTGGTAATGTATTCATTTAATATATGAATTCTCATTAAAAGTATTTATTCCAATTAATTATTTATTGTCAACTATCTTTACAGTGTGTTTTGGACACTGATTGCGCTAAGCAACAGAAGTAGCATAAACAAACATTATAATCAGGGTGGGTTAAAACTCTGTAATTTAACTAAAATTTAAAATCTGCAAAATTGTTTCAAAAAATTTTTCCTTAAAAGTTGAAATATTTATAGCATTTGTTCTTTCATGTAGGATTCTGAAATGACAGAATTTAGCATCACGAATGAAGCAGAAGTGTGGTACAATTGTTTAAAAAACTGGCATTAGAGGGCACTATTGGATGCCTTGTAGGGAGTACAAAATAGAATGCACAGCCCATTTGAGGAATTATTATGGGGTTAAGCTGTAAAGCGTTTTATTTTTTAAATGTACACATAGAACTAAAGACTATTTTTGCCATAGAAAGATGAGAGAGGGAGAGGGAAAGAAAAAGAGAAAGGGAGCTAGGAAAAGAAGAACTAATAGTGAGAGGGAGAAAGGGAGGGAGGGAAGAAGGAAGGAAGGAAGGAAGGAAGGAAGGAAGGAAGGAAGGAAGGAAGGAAGGAAGGAAGGAAGGAAGGAAGGAAAGGGAGGGAAGAAGGAAGAAAGGAGAGAAGGAGAGAAGGAGGGAAAGAAGGAAGGAAGAAATGGACAAAAGAGGGAGGGAAGAAAGGAAATGTTTATTGGAGGAACTGCATTGACATTAGAAACTGAAAAGGGAAAAATGGAAGATACAATTGGAAAGAACAAACCTTAGAAATATCAAGTTTCTGACGAAGCTAAATGTATGAAGATAGAGTAAAACAGCCAGGACACTGCAGTTTTAGATTATTTGCATGGTTTTTCCTTAGAATCAGAATGTTTTAGGAACAAAGAAACCACACTGTCAGAAGGTCACCTTGAACATCATCCAGGGTGCAAAACAGCCTTAGAAAAGGCTCATTTTTCATAACATTATAAAAATAGCAATATAACTTTTCAGTCAGGTAGTATTTACATATTTCCTTGATATTATGCTTGGTATTTGGTCCCTGTGATTAAAGAATATATAGTTCTTTTGACTGTTCATTCAATATTATTACCCAAAACAACTCTGGGAGAAATGATCAGGCCCGCAAGTAAAATTTTCTCTAGTAACTAATAAGGACATTCTTATAAGTACACTAAGTTGAAACTGTCACTAAGTGGAATGAGAAGCTAGAAAAATGTTTTTTACATATTTGGGCAAATCATGTTATCTTCTATTCAATGCATTGAAATTGTCTATAATCTTATTATTGGACACAGAAATAAAATGTCTAAAATACAAATATGATCTATTCTACTTTTGAAAACATTAGAATATGAGTATTTCAGCATGGAAACAAACTGGTCTCAAAAAGTGCAAACACAGTTTTCACAGGTTTCTTGCATCTGAGTCTACGGCTTCTCCTTTCAGACAGGTGTGAGCCTAGCTGTCAGCATCGGAGTACCTGACACACATGTAACTGTTTGCTCACTTTCAGATTCTTAAGGATGTTGGGTTTGTTTTCTGTTTGTCTTTAAAGGGGTTAGCATTTAACTCCATACTTCTATTTGGTTGATCAGAGAATTGGTAAATTGCACTTAGGAAAATCTGTTGAACATGTTTTTGTGTAGTTCTGTCTTTGGCAGCGAAAACTAATTTCTCCACTGCATCTTAATAACTTTGTGGCTTGTAAAGAATGCTTCTTCACAGACACTGGCTTCAGCAACAACCCCATGGATGGTTTCACTGGGACACTTGATCATGTCTGGTCAACAGGCCATGATGTTATTCCTAAACTAATTGGGGAGGATGTGGGAGAGAACATGATAGAGGCTCATTTTTCTAGTATTCAGAATATTTTATTTTCTAGTTTGATTGCTAGAAAGACCATAAATAGCCGGATATGCTTTGGAGAAATAATGAGAGCCTGTGCATATATTTGCACCATTTTTATAAGTTTTCAATAGAGTTGGAGCATAACTTATTCCCTGGGAGTCTGCTTGCTATTGAACCTTAGCACTCCATATGACAATATTGGGAGGTGCCCATGTTTTTTTAAAGTATGACACTGAGAAGAATCCATTTCTTCCTCTAGGAAATGAGTTCTTGCTGTCATGAGAATGAATTAGTTACTACGAGAGTGGGTTGTCATGCAAGTCTTCTCCTTATGCTTCATCTCATATGTCTGAACTAACTTGCCTCTCTGTTTTCCACCATGACATGAAGATGGGATCAGCCCAATGAGCTGCATAGAAGCCTATGCTGGCACTGCACTCCTGTTTTATCTTCTGGTTTTTATTCATCACTGTGGTTTTAATTTTTTAAATTATTGTATTTAATATAAAAATTCTGTAAGTAAAAAACAGTGTCATCAGGACTGCTTTGATTATGAAGATTGCACATTATGAAGTTAAAGACAGCATGGATTCTGGGTTTGTCTTTGTTTCCTTGTCAATATACATCTTCTAAAGGAAGTCCTTGGCATGAGAGGCAGTATTTATCTGTCTAATAAGCATGATTTTTGTTTATTAATAGCTGTGGAAAACAAAGTAAGGACTTGGTTCATGAAATTGCTTTCAAGGAAACAAATTACAGTTTGCTAGCCTGTGCAGCCTTTTTAGCAATTGAGGAAACAGGTCAATATGGTTTCCAGGGTGGTGTATTCCAGAGGCGAGGACTACAACTAGTAGCTACAAGGAATTATTGACCTGTCCCTAAACTGATACACAAAAGCAATGTTGATGTCATATCTCTCACCCATGTATGCATTCTAAATACTCAGTTTCCAGTGAATTAAGACCCTTCTGGCATTCAAAAGTGGAATCAGTTAATATTAATTATGGTTTCTTTAACTTCTCTAAAACAATTTTTATTTAATATTGAATAACATTTTTCAGTGTTTATTTCAAAATTAGTTAAAGGTCACCTTTCTACAAAAAAAAGGTTTATGTTTATCTTCTTTATAGAAAGCACTAAATTCTCTACTCTTGGTTTTTCAATCAGTGCAATTAAAAGTGTTTACCAGAAGAAATGAGATTAGCATGAACACTCAGGCCTTTGACTCTGGAGCACAGACTTCTCTTCTTCATGATGCTCTGATGTGCAATGATTGTTTAGTCATAATGATTTTATAACTGGATGCTTGCTATTCATCTTTTGTTAAAAGTGCATTTTGTTAGCTAACAATGCATTTTAGTTCTATTCAATAATTTATTTCAAATTTGTGTTAATTGTGGGAATTTAATTCTTACATATTTATCGAATGCCATAAAACTGAACAGTAAATTCATTCAATTAATGTAATGCAAATGAGGTAAGCCAATTATTGGAACAGGATGAAATATTATGTAGGTTTGTTTTCAGTGTTCATCCAATATTAACTTATATTCCTTTTACATTATGTTTGTTAGTATTTGTGCATTGGAAGTTGTTCCAAAGGCTAAGATTACTGGTAAGGACTTTGTTCATTTTAAAAGAGCCTCTCTCCTTTACTCTCTTTTGCCAGATCTCACTGCACAGTGAAAATTACAAATTACCACTCATTTTTGCTCATGAAAAAATAATAATAAAGCTAACCATCCCTTGGACTAAATTGTTTGCTAGAATTAGCCCTACATATTATTAATGCCCTGGTAGTGAGACAGATTGCTCTATTAGTTATACTTAAAAACGAGCAATTTCCTTTACATTGTTTGCTTAGTGTTGCTGATGTAACAGCCTCGGTTCTATTCTGTAAGTGGACCACCACTAGCTGACATTTATTAGGCTCAGAGTAGAAATACACCAATATGCAAACACTGTAGCTTTTACCCTCTGCTCTCACTGTCCTTTATTTCCCTCTACGTTCTGTGTATTCTACAACTAGCTGAACAGCTTGAAACCCTTCAAACCCTTAAAACCTTATGGAGCTTAGTTTTTATTTTTTTTGTGATTGGATGGAAGAACTTGTGATATTACATTTTTTTTCTGCAACCAAGGTAGGCAATCATGACCTCCAAAGGCCTTCATCACAAGAACGAAAAGATATATCTATTGCAAGCCATGTGTGGAAAATATAACAATTAAATAACAATTAAAAAGGGCCTTAATCTACTTGATGAAATCATGTTTGAGTGTTTCTGAGAGATGATGTGCAGGACATTTTAGAAGCAAAAAGATTGTTTCACAAGGAGGCATAGAATAATTCTACCCAGACTACTTTTGCCTTATTGTTGTTACTATTTCCTTTCCCTCTGTACACGGCAATACAAGTCTAAAGAAAATAGAAGTTAAGAGACTAAAAGTCCATCTAAAAAATGAGTCATCAAAAGTTCAGAAGGAACTTTTATGTACTTGCAAATGAAAAAATCTATAATTTACACATTACACTTTTAGGTTTCTAGTCTCTGTTGGAAATCTGTAAGTCATATTATACCTACTTACATTTTTTCTATTTTATGAGAGTATATAATATATATATATATATATATATATATATATATATATATATACATCATATATATGTATATAATCATGGTCTCTTCTTCTATATGCAGGTCAGTATTTTCTAGAATATATATCCAAAATACAATCTATGGGTTATAATATATATTGCTAGAAGTTATATGCAATTTTGTTAAATTGCCTTCCACATTGCTGTGATTTCATTTCACTTTCTATGAAAACGCTTACATTTCTACAACGAAAAATATATCATTATTATATTTTACAGTTTTGCTGATGTTATGCATGATGTTTTTCACTTTTGATGTTTCAGGACTATGATCTGAGTTTTAAATTAGTGGGAGTTACTTAGAAATCCTCAAAAATAATAAGTAACTTCCATTGATTGTGGCAACTTAGGAAAATTTTATCATTTAAATTCCAAACATAATTACCTTATTTTAGACTGGAGAATGACTTAGTTGTTTATCTTTTATCTCAGTAAAACTAATATTTGAGTATCTGCATTGATCTTTCAATGCATCCTGTTGAACAAAGTTAGATCTTCAGCATTGAATTCTGGTTACAACAATGGTCTCTTGACCACTAAGTTCTTTTACGGTTTTGAAGCTTTGTGGAAATATAGCATTAATTATCCTGAATTTAAAGCAAATTAATTAATACACACTAAATTTCTCCTGAAAAAATATATAAATTATTTAAAATATTTTTATACTGATGTATTTATTTTACAGTTCTCACAGAGAACTGATGAAGGTCAGAGGAAAACTTGCTGGAGTCTTTCTTTTTCCATATAGAGTCTAAAAACTCAAGTTGTCAGGCTTGGTGGCAATCTTGATGACTTGATTTGCCATCTAACTAGCTAAAGTCTAGAAACTTGAAATTATATAAAGATCTCAGATGAACTGAAATTAGATGTTGAAAGATTTAGCATCACAACTTAGTGTAAGGTTAAACTCTTAGTATATCTGATCAGGAACTTTGAATATATCTTCAAATTCATATAACATTTGCACTGAAGTAAATACATATTATACACACACACACACACACACACACACACACACACACGTATGTTTTTATCACACACACACACACACACATACACACACACACATACACACACACACATGATTTATTAGAGTGGCTTAAAAAGCTTACATGGCTGAGTAATTCCAACAATAGCTGTTTTCAATGGAAAGTCCAAGAATCCAGTAGTTGTTTAGTCTACAAGGCTTCAAAAGCAGTGAAAGAATTAACTTTCCAGTAAGAGTGAGGGCAGGCAAGCAAAGAACAACCACTTCCTTTTTCCATGTCCTTTTTATGGGCTGCCACCAGAAGATGTGGCCCAAATTAAAGGTGGATAATTCCACTTCAAAAAATCTGGATTTAGGGTGGGTCTTCCTACTTCTAATGACCCAGTCAAGAAAAAGACTTCACATCTGTACCAAGTTGCTAAGATTTTACATGATTTCTGATGTAGTCCAGTTGAAAATCAAGAATAGCCAGCACAACCCACAATATATGACAGTAAAAATGATTCCTAATAATTTTACATATCAGAGAGGAATCTATTTAAAAGGTAGAAATACACCTATACCTCTATTTTCATCTACATATCCATAAGTATTGTTGTGTATAAGTATTGCATGTAGCTGTATATACATGTGCTTGTATATGTATTAAATAATAAACCTTTTCCAGGAAGTTGATTGACTTACACAGCTGTAGAGGCTGGGTAAGGAAGATCAAACTGAACAGAGCTGTCATCCTAAAAGAATAAACAAAGTGAAGAGAACTCTATGGGTACAGAGGATGTTGATTACATCTTCAATTTCATATAACATCAGCACTGATTTTTTTGATTGATCATAAACCTGGGACTAAACCATGCTGATCGCTCACATCATATCCCTTTGTTCTTTTGAACCCCTAGTATAACTATAAATCTGATCGCTTTTATTCAAATTATCATATACTTTTCCAAGGGGATATAAATGGTGTATTTTATCTACAATTGTGGGAGCGAGTATGGACAGGAGCTGGAAAAGAAGCATTCAATTACATTGCTTTTTAAAGGCAAGCAAGGATCTTTCTCATTGTTGTACTGTGAAGCAATGGTCTTCCATTAAGTAATATGTAGGGATAGTAAAGAGGCTCAAAAAACAATAATTTCCAAGCTTAATAACATTAGGAATTACTAACAGAGGTTATACTAAGGCCATGTAGTTTCAGGAAAATGTCTTTCTTTCTGAGATATTGAATGTTTAATTTTTCAAGCAGTCCATGATTGATTCATAAGTTTCAATTGACAAAGAGAGAAATTTTACTCTATGTACATGATGAATCCTGTATTTGATAGATCAGATACATTTATTTTTCCTTGGAAATGAGAAAAATTAGAAAAAAATGAGAAAAATGAGAAAAATTTACAATGATTGTGGGTTATCTGATGTTCTCACTGGAGAAAAGAACAATCCTGGGCTAGATTTTAGGAACAAATACATGCTCTTTGGATGGAGAAGGAGAATCTGACCTTGGAATCAAGGCACTAAAGTCTATACTAGCGAAACTTCTGTGGATCTGGCCATTCTGAGTAGTTTAATTTGGAATTGAGCATCTTATTATTCTCCACTTGAGAATTCTTCTTCATCAGTTACTTCATAATCTGAAATAATTTTTACTCTGCTTCCTCCACTCAGTTCATTTTTTTTCTCTAACATGGTGGCATCATTGTATTGTAATGAACTGTGACATAAGTTATTTTAAACATATATATAATATATATGTGTGTGTGTGTGTGTGTGTGTGTGTGTGTGTATATATATATACACACACATATATATCAGGATTTAAAATTCAGAGTTCAGTGTTTGGGCCTAGAGTGATTATGCATACTGACTGCTTTTCCAGAAAGCCCAGGTTTGATTCCAGCACCCACATAGCAGCACACAACAATCTGTAACTCCAGTTCCAGGGGACCTGCTGCCCCTGCCTGGCCTCTTTGAGCATTGCGTGCATGTGGTATGTGTATATATATATATATATATATATATATATATATATATATATATATATATATATGCAGGTAAAACACTCAAACGTGTACAAATAAATAAATCATTTATAAACTCAGTGGCTGATAGTTATTATTTCTCTAAAACAGTTACTGTTTTATTGAGATTTAAAAAATTAGTATAGTGGACAGATATTTTAAGATCCAAAATATTATAATTTTAATCACTTAGGCTCAAACATGTAGTTTGTATACTAACTAACTAAGTAAATAACTAACCAACATTTGAGGAAAGATTTCCTGAGCAGGTGAGATTTGTATTCAAATGTCTCAGTTTTATTGAGTATGCCATTCTTACTTTCCACTTGGATGATCACTAAAGCTTGTAAACCTGCCATTAATTGGTACAAAGATCCTGTGATATTTGAAGACAACAAAACTAACATTTCTGTTGCTGCTAAAATCTTTCTAAACTTGCACAAGAAGAAAAAATAATTCTGCATGAAAACTAACCAGCTACTTTTTTTTCTATGTGTTTCAATGGCTCATAAGTTATGTTCCAGTGAATTTACTACATCGTAATCTCAAGACTTTTATCCCTGTGAAGAATTCATAAGGTAAGAGTGGAAGGGTTTGGAGCACACATAAAGAGTCCTGCATGCCAGCTCTCTGACCAACATCCACATGGTTCCTGTAAGTCACGGTGATCCTGAAAGGTGCCCGGTACAAGAAATAATGTAGGGACATGCTCTTTCCTGCAGTGTCCTCTTCAGATTCTCTAGGTATGACAAGTGCCTCTATGAGAGGACTAGAACCTGTGGCTCAGCAGTGCCCTCTCTCCATTTCCAGAACTCACCCCCATGATCCCAAGGAGGTCTTTGACTTCCTGCCTCTTCTAATGTAGCAGAGCTTCATAGGATCTAAGCTACATGATGACCTTGCAGACTGTGGTCACTCTTGTCCTGGTTTGCTGCTCTGGTTTGCTGAGGTTTCAGATGCATCTCCACTCCTGTGTACTGCACTTCCTTACTCTTCTCCAACTGTGTTTCCTAACAAGGCATAGACTACAGAAGAGGGCATTTCCATGCCTCAAAAAATGTGTGTGCTGGTAGCTGGGGCAGTGAAGTTACTCCTCAGTACTCTTCAAATCACCAGTTTCCAGAGGCAACTGAACTTCTGAGAGAAGCCCAAAAGCTATATTTTCTTTTGACTTTCCATCATAATTATTTTGGTTTTCATTGTGTTTTTTTTTTTTTTTTTGTTATTGTTTTTTGAGACAGACTCTCATGTCGCAGTTAGTCTGGAACTTGCTATGTAGTCCAGAATGACCTTGAACTCCTGATCCTTCTACCTCCATTTCCTAAAATGCTGAGATTACAGGCACTTGAGACCCCAGGAGGTGGTAAAATGCATTTTGTGTGTGTGCATGCACATGTGAGTGTGTGCTCATGTATAATATATATGTGTGTGTGTGTGTGTGTGTGTGTGTGTGTGTGTATGTGTGTGTGTGTGTGCATGTACAAACCTTGCCATGCATGTTGATGTCAGAGGACAATTTGGGGAATTGATTCATTCTTCAACTCAGTTCCTGGAACTCAGGTTGTCAGGTGTAGATGTAGATTCATGCCAGATGTAGCCACTGATTCAGAGAAAAGACTTTTATTCTTTTCCTAATTAAATCATTGGTCCTTAGTATTGGAGCCCTGGAACATTTTGGCCTCCATACAATCTACTCTTAATCTTAGAACTAGAAGACTTCAGCCTCCATACAATCTAGAACTTTTCAGCTTCCACTACTGACTGATCCACCCTGACTAGTTCCCTCTGAACTCAGACTCTTCAGACTGCTTCTGTGTCTCTGTGAGCTCTCACTGCCCCATTCTGCCTGCTGTAACTGGCTCTTCTGTAACTGACTGACTAACTCCTTCTGAGCTCTGCTTCCTGTATCTGCTTCCACACTCTCTTTCTGTCATAGGGATTAAAGGCATGGACCACCACTGCCTTCTGAATACTGAGATTAAAGGTGTGTTTCCATTCTATCCTGACCACACAGGCCTTGGGATGTAGACCTCTGGAATACAGACTCTTTCTAACTTTCACACAGGCCTCTTCCTCCCCAGTCAGGCTTCTCCTGCAAGTACTTTTATCCATCAAACTATCTTACTGGCAATAAATGTTTTTTTTTTTTTTAAATTTCTTGTTTCTTTATACAGGTAGGATTACAGTGGCCTTTTACGGTCACCACATTTGTTTACTCATTGATGGACACTGAGCTCAATCTATAGGCCAAACTGCTTCATCTTTCCATGTCACAATCTTTGTTAGCATTGGTGAATCATACCAGAGCTTAAAACAGAATTAATGTTTTTAATGAGTCATTCTTCTTTGTAGAAAGAGACTTAAGGCCTCTGAGCCCCAAATTATAGGCATCCTTTCTCAGTAACTAAAAGACCAAACCAAAACACAAACTGCCTACAGCTTTTAAGTTTATGTGCATATTCACAGTCCCTTTCATAGAGTTTGAGTGCAAACACCATATGTACCAAATTTTAGTAATGGTGTGACTGCTTTAAGAGTCTTCGCTGTGAACACTTGTGATTTTCTCTGACAATGTAGTCAATGCACACTTATGTAGAACATCCTTACAGCAAATGTAAAAAAAAAAAAAGTCTGTTTCAGAAGAGTTTACTTAAGAATGAAAAGATTAGCATATGACATGTTGGACATCCTACTCACTCCTACGTTACTTCCATCTCTCTTAATCTTCATTTGTTTGTTGTTGTTTTTTTTTTTGTTGTTTTGTTTTTTCCCCCTTCTTTTATCAGGGAACTTAATACACACTCAACTTCAACAGAAATGACATATTACTTAAATCAGTATTTAAGACCATATGAACATGGTTGTGGAAATTGTTCTAGAAACAAGAATAGTTGCTTCTTTTATGCTAATTACATTAATCTCCCCTTCATAGTGAATAATAGTTTGCATATGAAGTGATATGAAAGAGACAGGACATGCACAGAAACAGTAGACATATATATTCATTTATTCATAACCACCTAAATATATGTGACCACATGAATATATATTTGATAAGAATCATGCGAACACTTAGAGAAGAGGTCCAACAAGCAGAGAAAGTTCTTCCTAAGGGATGACTGTTAAAACCACATCTCCAAACCACCAGAAAATTTGCATTGGTGACACAGCAAATATGAAAACTGATGGAAATGTGCTTGATCAATCAGAAAGGGAAAAGCAAGTCACAAGACTAGCAAGGCTTCCAGTGGTGGGCCCAGGACACCATCCTAGCCATAAAACTTTCAACCTATAATCTATCCTGTCTTCAGATTCTATGGGCCAATGGAAGGGCAAAACTCCACATAAAAGGAGGGAGCCCATGACTGACATTGCGAAACAGGCCAGAAACTAGAGACTGGAGAGCAGAACATGATTTCTAATGATATCCTGCTCTACTCATAGACCAGTGCCTAGCTCAATGCTCATCAGAGAAGCTCCCTCCAGGAAGCTGATAGGGGTAGATGCAGAGTTCCAGGGCCAAACATCATATGAAACTTGAGGAATCCCTTGGAAGAGAAGGAGGAGGGATCATAGGGAGAGGTCAAGGACACCAAGAGAACAAGCTCCACAGAGTCAACTGACCAACACTCTTAGGGGCTGAACCAGCAGACACGGATCCTGTAAGGTTTCTTAAATATATATTATAGTTGTCTGGCTTGGTGTTCTTGCAAAACTCCTACAGGTTGGAATGTGGGGATAATCTCTGACCCTTTACTTAAACTTGGTGCCCTTTTCCTCCTTCTGGATTGCCTAGTACACCTTGATTGATTCATCTTGTTATGTCCTGTTTGAGTGGTCACCCTGGGAGGACTGTTTTTGTCTGAGGGAAAGTAGGGGGTAGATTTGGGGCAGAAAGGTGATACAGGAGCTTTGAAAACTGGAGGGAGAGCGGGGGTGGGGTCAGGATGTATTATATGAGAGAAGAAAAATAAATAAATTTAAAATTTCTATATGAATACATATATGGAAAATATTGGGAATTTATTTGCATTTTTGAGTTAGGTTTCAAATATAGTGTAATGATGTGGTTATTTAAATCTCTGACATGCATATTCTTTCATTTGACATTGATCAAAGCTCCAGAGTTATTCATGTTACAGACATTAATGTCCTTTATTCATGCATTCTCAAATCAATTATATCCATGGGCTGTATCAAGATCTTTGAAAATATTTGAATAATAAGCTAGCACTCTAAACAATATTTATAAAATATTCTATAACAATCCCCACTTTAATGATTATTTTAAGATGAGACTAAATATATTTTCAAAAATTACATGGTTCATGATTAGTGGAATCTTGAATTCAAACTTAGGAGATTAGGAAAGATAAAGGAAACAGGAAATATGAAAGAAAGGCTTATTGGAGGCTTTTTAATAGGTAGATATAGATTGAAAAATATCATTTTTAATTAACTCAGAGGGACAACTGTGTTATCATTGCAGTGGCAGTTGGCAGGCACAGGTATTCAGGTTTCTGTCTTCTTGGGAAGATTCAAGGTCATGGACATTGTCTTTGCCTGAGAACAGTGCTGTGCCCTATACTGCCCCTGTCCTATACAGCCATTCTTATGCAATTAAGTTTTACAATTATATATTCACACTGAGGGAATTTCTATCCATTTCTTATCTTTTGATATCTTTCCATCGGTCACTCCAGTATGAATACGCACAGGCACATGAGTATGAACACACAGGTTCACACCACACCAAATCTTTTTAGAAATAAGCGCAATTCAGAATAACAAAATATAATTTCCTTAGGTGTCCATTTTTGGAAACCTAAGGTACTCCCCAAAGAAAGTGAGATAAAAACCTCTGCATTAACAAGAGTAAAGTATGTCATGGTATTTCTTGTGTTATTCTAATTAAAATCGTAGATCATATAATCATCTCCTATTAGGTGCTGAATGATTTTGTTGATCTGTTTTTGATTTGGATTTAATCTGGCACTCTATAACCTCAGAAGGGTAGATGAGATGCTTCTAGCTCAGTATTAGTTACCAAGATAACCATCCAACTAAGTGGCAGGTCATCTGGCAAGTTATTTACACATGTTCATTATTGTATTTTACACCATCTTTATAATTCATATCTTCTTTTCTCATTGACATTGATTTTGATGTTTTTTTAAATGCATTTGAATTTAAAAAATAGTTTACTTACATATGCATTTTTGTGCCATTGTATGTGGGCACATGCAGGCACTCTAACAGGTTAATGTTAGGGTGTCTTCCTCTACTGCCTTTCCCCCTTGTTTTGAGAGAGAATGCATTTGTTTTAGCTCTGCTATTTTATATATAGAGAGTTAGGATTTCATATATACCTGTTGAATTGTCTCCTACATTTTTTTGAAGTGTCCATGCCAGCTTTCTTTTCTCAACATATTTCTCTATTCACTTTCTTTTGGGTTTACGAATACTTGTATGCATAATGCTCATCATTTAAACAACTGAAAATAAATTCTGTTTCTAAAAAATAAATTTTGTCAGCCATAAATGTACACTGGAAGAGTCAATACATTTATTCTAAAAATTTGTAGTTGTACAAGTAACATGATGCTTACTATTTTCAGAACTTTAAATTTGCAGTTCAGTGGGATTTAACACATTCATATTCAACTCAATTAAATCATCATAATTCAATTCAGCATCATCAACAAATATTGTAATTCTATTATCAACACCAGTCATCTCCACATCTTCCATCTTATCAGATTGAAACTCTACCCATTAAAAAAACAAAAGACAACAACAATAAAATAATCATTTCTTCTTCCCTGTTCCTGGGAATAATTATTCTGCTTACTGCATACATAAATTTAACTATTTTTGTTATATCACCTAAATAGAATCATACGAGATTATTTTTGTGTTTTTATTACTTAAACTGTAATGTTTTCAAGGTCAATCCCTGCTGTAAAATGTGGCACAGTGTGCTTCCTTTTTAAGTCTGAATGATGTACCTGTGAATAAATACACAGTATTGTATTTATACATTCTGATGTCAATACACATCGGGTAACTTCTACAATTTAGCTATTGAGAATGATGCTATTAATACTACAGGCATACTGGTAAATTTTTCAGATGCTAGTTTCAATTTCAGGAGTGCTACATGACCAGAAGTAAAGCCATTGCATTACACAGCCATTCCATTTTTAATTATTTGAGAAACACTGTCAAGTTATTTTTGTCAGTGCCTCCAGAATTTGCATTCCCAATCAGTAAGGGTGACAGGCTTAGTGATTTTTTTTCTTAATGAAATTAATTACCAAGTTATTAAAAATTGCCTGAATTTACCTAGCTTCTGTTGTAGTCTCTTATTTACTAGTTGATAAGGGAGGTTCTTCCACCTTAGGGTTCTGGGGATGATCAAATTCACAACACCTTACACTAGAGCTTAACAACAGTTTATTAGTCTCAGAAGATGTACATCTCAGGAGAAAGGACAAGGTATGCACACAATATCACTAGTGGGTATACTAGTGGAGTACCACGAGAGTCACTAGAAGCTAGGCTTTGTAGGGTCAAGAAATTGAATAACCTCTACTACCCATGAGAGGACGTTTACTTTACTTGAATAATTCCACTATTGAGAAAATGAAACTCATCATTTAGAAATAAGTATTCAGTGTACAGGAAACCAATGGTACAGACCACTGTCTTGGTGGGAGAATTTATCCAATGTAGCAGAACGGGAAGAAGAAGAAAAAATGCAATTGGGCAGGGTTGTTGTTTTCATTAGATAGGTAATCAAACACATAAATACCTGATGAGAATCAACATAAAGGAGGAATGGTTTACTTTGACTCATGGTTGAAGGCACAGACTTATAACAGCAAGGAGGGCTAAGCAGCAGAACTGACTCTTGGATATGGCAATAGGAGCATTGGGCTGCTTGTGCACAACTGGGTTGATTAGAAAGCAGGAAGTGGTCAGAAAGAGACAAACATTAAAATTTCAAGTCCTGCTGGCAGTTATCCACTTCCTTCAGCAGAACTCCATTTCCTAAAAGTCATACACCATCCCTAAACAGCACCACCTGCTAGCAGCAGGGTTGGGCCAAGTAGATAGGCACCTGAGCCTATGGGAAACAGTTCACATTTAAACCACTACAGCACAGATCCTATCACACACCAATTCAGGCTTCAATCTCAGTGACATTTGGGAGAGAATTTTCTCTGTGTTCTTTGGTAACAAACAAAATTGACGTTGAAATATTTAATCTTGAGTCATGTTACAATGACTGGGTAGAAATGAACATTTCTACTATGAGAGCAAGAGATTAAGACAGTTGCTGGTCTTAGCACAAATAAAAGTGTTAGCTTTAAGATGTGCATACGGTTATTGTATACATCTCACATATTCACATTGTATTCTTCTGCGCATTTACATAAAAAGGAAAATTCTACTTAATTATATTCATTCCATATTAACCTTCAGTGCATGCACACACACACAAGCACACACACATGAAATATATATATGGAAACAAATTGGATGCCCATCTTAAATATTTCTCTTTCATGCAAAGGTATGATTGCTACCTTGAGGAAGGTTTGTGCTATTATGAAAGTTATTAGCTATATTAGCTTCGTTATTTTTCTCAAACTTCACTTTAATTTGGAAGAAATGTTGACTAAAAGATGCATTGCTCTTAAGAATGGAGTGATTAGAAGATACTCTGTCAAAAGTAAATGGAGTAGGAAGATTGGCATAGTTAGTAGTTTAGCACCCACCATGCATACACAAGAACCTGGGTTTGATCCCCAGAACCCATGTGTAAAAGGCAACTGTGGGAGTGCACCTTCATCATGTCAGTGCTGAGAGGCAGAGGCTGGCTCATCCCAAGTCAGCCAGACTAGCAGAATTGGCAATTCCAGGTAAAAGTGGGCGAGCCTCTCTTCAAAACAAACTTGAGGATCAGGAGAGATGGTCCAGTAATTAAGAGCACTTGTTGCTCTACCAGCAGACTCAGGTTCAAATCCAGCATCCACAAATATTCCAGTGATTCAGTGCCCTCTTCTCATTCCCATAGGCACTGGGCACACATGTGGTACATAGACATACATGCAAACAAAACACTCAAACACGTAAAGTAAAAATTTTAAAAAATCTTAAGAAACAACAGCCAAGGCTGATGGATCCTAAGGAGCAATTCGCAGTGCTGAGCTCTGACACCATGCACAGGTAGACCAGTGTGTGTGCAGACACACATCGATAATATAAAGGTGAGTAAAAGAAACTGGCCACTTCAAAGAAAAGAAACACTAGGATTTATTCCAGGAAAGCGATCAGGATGGCAAGAAAAGCTTTTGAATTTGGAAAACTTACATCTACCAGTGAAATCTTGACAGCTCTGCAATATATATAGAATATTCTAGTGAGAATGATATTTAAAATGTCATTTTTTTTTGTTAGTATATGAAACATAGCAACCTTTAGAAAATCTGGGTAACTTGGAACACCAGGGATTTTCAATACGCTTTTCACAAGCACATACATATAAAACACCCATTCAGCATGCACAGTACACCACTGGAGGGGGTATAATGAAATTCAGACCGCTTACTGCTACTGATTTTTTAGTCCCCACTGAAGTTAATATTTAAGGCATTATCACTTAAGTTTGAATCCAGTGTAAAGAGTGATATAAACAACCACCTAGGGTGACTAAGAAAATCCTCTTCTGTTTGGAAACTATATAAGGCCATCTTACATATTTTATCTGAACCTAAACAACATATTTCAAAGGGTTAAATACAGGGCCAGACATAGTTATCCAGCTGCCTTCTGCTAGGATACATGTTGAAGAGCCCAGAAAAAGTAAAATAATCACCATAGTTATTTAATATGTTTTCCATAAGAAATTATAACAATTTATAGTGAATTTTATTACTATTTTCCAAGGATGAAAAGATGAATGCACACTTCCAGTGCTCTTTTTCACATCTATAGAAATTACATCGATAGTTATAACCCATATAAACAAGCCTCTCAACCTCCTAACCATGTATTAGAAACACAAAATCTCAAATAAAAAAATGTGAGAACTGCTGTCCATATGTTATTTCTGGATATGAGTCATTTATATTTTTACCCATTTGATACGTAAAAATTTTAAATATCTACTTTTTGGAGGTAGACTTTGTGTGATTTTGATTTAGCATAATGTACAATGATAGCACAGGTTGCTATAAGTGCCTTGCGTTTCACGAAGCATGCAAATAAGAAACGTGTACTTGATTGAATTATATCTCATTCATGCATCCGTCAGATGTTTATTCAGTGCTACAATGTGTCAGTCAATCTTTTAGGTATATGACAGTCTCGAAGAGAGCAGGTACACAGTCTGATTTTGTTGGAAGTTGTTCCGGAAACCATTTAGTTTCTTTTCCTTTTTCAAAAGGTTATGCACCCAAAGGTCTGAGGTCTGGATCTAAGCATGGCCTTTTAAAAGCAAGTGGACAAATTGCAGACATCATAGAGATACTGTGGTTCACTGGCTTTGTAATGGCCTGATAAGCAGAGCTTTACAGTGAGGAAGAAATTCTGCTTCACCCGGAGTGGACCTTTCTTAGAAGGAAATTCCAACCCCTTTCCTTAATATGGTCTTAGTTAGGAATTTTGGTAAGACAAAGATCAGCAAAGAAAAGTGACCTGAGCACATGGGCTCTGAAGAGCTTCCTGTGTTAAAATGAAACCCTGAAATGTAGCTTCACGATTTTGAAGCATGGCTTATCCCTTCTTAATCTCAACTTCAGTTTTTGGTGGAAACAAACACAGAGACTCACAGCTGGAAAATGCACAGAAAATGTGAGAGGCCTGGAACACTCAGACACAAATGGGATGCTTCCATAAAATTCCTTCCCTTGGGACTCAGGCAGCCCTTCAGAAGAGGAGGCAGAAAGAATGTAAGAGCCAGAGGGGATGGAGGACACCAAGGAAACAAGGCCTTCTAAATACAGCAGGACTGGTGCACATATGAACTCACAGAGCTTGTAGCAGCATGCCCAGCACCTGGGTGGGTCTGGCTCTATGGGGTCCTATCACCAAGTTGGGAAGTAGACAGAAGACATATTCCCTAACCTTCCAAAGGAAAATTTAGTTTTCTCTAACAGTTTCACTGAGTAGACAAACCATTCTTAAAGACAGACCCAAGCAGTAAGTAGGCAACACAGAATCAATTCAGTGACATTTTTGGAGGTTCTTGGAATCATAATGCTTTGTCAGGGCCTTTGTCTTTTGCCTTGAAGGTTTCTGATTTTTGTGTGTTTCTGGGATTTCTGTGTGTGGGAATATATGTGTCTATGTATACTTCTTATGAATTGTTTTTTCTCTTTTTCTTCCTTTTTTTTTTAAAGCTTACTTTGTCCTGTTTTTCCAGTTGTTTGTTTTTGTTTTCTCTTATTTTATTCTATTATTATTCTTTAGATGCCCATTTGTTTTCTAACTACAGAGAGAAAAGGTGGAGATTAAGATTGGAGGGGAGATTGGGAGGACATGGAAAGAGTTGGCAGTGTAGAAGTTAGCCACTGTGTAGGCTCAGCAAGGAGATACTAAGGCATATTTCATAGGTGTAATCCCCTCCAGACCTCAGCAGAGGGAACCACCATCATGGGCAGTGCTATATGAGACAGTGGAACCCTGAGTATATGAGTTCAGGTGTTTTTATGGATTCAGAACTTCTCAGATGCTCTATTGATAGCACAGGCAGGTCATAAGCAATTGAACATCCCCCACATTAATCTAACACCTGAAGACAATACTAATTGCCAAGGCCTATGCAGCCCCTCATCCAACAGTGCACAAAAATAACTAAAAATAAATTTCCACAAAATTTATCCTTTTCTGTATAAGACCAAAAAAATGCTTTATCTCTACAACACAATTTAACACTACAGCAGTAAAACTATTTAAAAGAGGAACAATTATGAGACTTCTTATGCACATGACCAAATGATACCAAACATCTATCAAGCTTTTCACTATGTCTTTGGACAACAGAAAAACATTGTCAACATACAATTTATCTGGAATTTACTCACGATCTTCTGGGCTCTTCCAAAGGGCTTGGGTCACTTCTCTGGCTCTGCCCTCTGCAGCACACACAGCTTATCCTCCAGATTCGGACTGGTTCACACCACTGCTGTTCTTGGTGGTCATCCCATAGTACTGGCATCTTCAGAATGCTGGGATCCCTTACTGCAACTGAGCTGCACTTTCTCCAATAGTCTCTTCTTAGGCTTTCTTCATGTTTCTTGAGTTCTTTACATGACTCCTTCAATTTGAACTTTCAACTGCCACTAAGGCTGCACCTTTGTTAATAGCCTCTCCTTGGCTCTATTCATGGTCTCTGCACGATCTCATTAATCTGGGCCTTCAACTGACACTGAGGTTGAATCTTCACCAATGGCCTCTCCTGACCTCTTAGAGTGCCAAGCCTCAGCTGCTCTCCAAAGACCCCGTTATGCCTTCAAAACCAGCACCACCTGGGTGACTCTTACAGTTGGGTTGTCAGCACGAGATACAACCTAGGCCAGTTCTGGAAGACAGCTTCTGTGTACTGACCCTGAGAAAACACTTTCCAGATCTTAATATAGAGCCTGGTTTGCAGAAAAGTAACTGGTAAACTTCTCTACAGGAAGAATTTCCTCCTGGGGTGGAGTTCTTATCAACATAGCAGATTTGTTTTGTCAGGACTGCCTCACCCACCAGTAATTTGCAGAAAAAAAAAAAAACACAGACTCTGAAAGTTCTGTAGTTTATTTCTCCTTCTTCCTTGTCTCCATGTAGCTGTTAGCTGATGTGGTAGCTCACCAAGGACAACAAGAAAGCAATTAATTGCGGCATACCCTGCTAGATCTCAGCAGAGGAAACCACTATCCTGGCCAGTGCTATACTGGAGAGTGGAACCCAGAGCCTCTGAGCTCAGGTGTTTTTATTGACTCAGAACTCCTCATGTGTTCTACTGACAGCACATGCAGATCAAGAGCAATCAAACACCACCCCCAATTAATCCAACACCTGCAGACAATGCAAAATGTCAGGGCCTATGTAACCCCTCACTCAACAGTGCACAAAACAATTATTCTATGCATGATTAAAAATAAATTTCCACAACATAGGGGAGGAGAAGCATAATCATAATATATTGTATGAAAAAAATCTAGTTTCAATAAAAGAAAGATAG
The DNA here is from genome assembly GCA_026225945.1 of Cricetomys ansorgei. Taxonomy (NCBI): domain Eukaryota; kingdom Metazoa; phylum Chordata; class Mammalia; order Rodentia; family Nesomyidae; genus Cricetomys; species Cricetomys ansorgei. The sequence continues at coordinate 15,708,802 of JAMJFZ010000451.1, read as the reverse complement.
ACATTATACCTAAATACTATATAAGTGCATGATATAAATAAATAAATAAATATATCATACATATATACATCATATATATATGAGATATATATATATGAGATATATATATATGAGATATATATGAGATATATGAATAAACAAACTATATATATATATATGAGATGTATATATATATATATATATAGTTTGTTTATTCATTGTAAATAATTAGAGCACACAAATATTTGCTTCGGTATTTGTTTGGGAAATAATTATGCCCTGTGAGTGCTATACTTAGAGGAGAGAACAAACTGCTGAGTACATTTGAAGTGCTTTCACCCAAAGTCTTGTTGTATTGGCTGGGCTGGGCTGGAGCTTGTGACAGTCTCAAGCCTCAGTCTCTGAGGTGCTGAGATTACAGGTATATACCACTACATCTGTCAAAAACATCACTCTTGGCAACATTAAGTTAACAGATAGGCAGTAATCCTGGGGGAATCTTGTGCTAAAAGAAATGACTGCAATTATGCTATGAGCTTTCTGCCACTTGACACGGACACTTATCAAAATTGTAGGTGACATAAAGCTAAAGATACAATATGCTGGGTAAAACCATTAGTATCTAAAATAATCTCTATAGCTTTAATATTGGGTCAAATTTGAAAGAATTAAATTTAGTCTAAAATGTATATTTTACATTTGAGCATTAAAAGATGCAATATGTATTTGAGGAAGTTTATTGATTATCAGCTTAATACTAGTCAAGCGATAAGTCACAAAACTTCATCAATATGAATTCAACTTTATTTTTAGTACCATAATGTCTTTGTCACTTAAAATGATGGCCCTTAATTGAAGTGGCAATACTCCATGCTACTTTCAGAGAACTTAAAAGTAGGGCACATTGCCATAGAGCAACTTTGAAACTTAGTGTTCTTGAAACTGCCAGATTAGAAGCTGAGGAACATGGAGATAGTAAATAGTTCTGATCCTGTACTCTCTCAAACATCTGCAGCCCTCTTACAGTGTGTGGGAAGCAGTTATACCAGGAAGGATGGCTACTGATTTCCCTGTTTTTCCTTTTGTTTCTTTACTTGATCAACAATATTGAACATCCTTCAATTAGTCAATTTTAATTTCTTTAAGATTAAAATTATATTTATGTATGTGTTTATGTATGCTGCATTTATACTAGTGCCCACAAAGAGCAAAAGGGGTCATCTGATCTCCTGAAGCTAAAGGTGTACCAGTGGTAAGCTGCCAGAAGAATGTGCTGCACATTAAACCTGGGTCTTCTGCAAGAGCAATAAGTGCACTTAAATGCAGAGCCATCTCTCTAGCCCCAAGTAATCCTCATCAAAAGGGGAATTTAATTCTTGGATCCTACTCGTTATCAGATTTTAATTGTATTTGACCTTATAGATTTTTTTTGCCTCAACCATCACAGATTAAATTCAAGGAATTTCATTCAGACTAGTTGGAGAAATGACTCAACTTCTCTTTGAGGTTCAGACTCTGAAAACTTGTTAGTAATAGCCCTTAAGGGCAAATCTAAAATGCAAATGAGATGATTAATAGAAGGCTCTTATTAAAAACAACTTCCTAGTAGCTAAAGTCTTCTAATGTGATTGGAATGAACCTTCTTACGGACTAAGGATTTTCCCACTTCTGCAGGTTTATTAAGAGAGAACTCTGTTTATGGTGTTCTTGAATCAATACTTAATTAGGAAAATAAGATCTATTATTCTGATATGTATTTGCACTTCTCGAGTATAGACACTTCCCTGTAGCCACTTTCATACTGATCATTTGGAGGATGAGGAAATAGGCAAAGGGCCTGGGGATATAGTCAGTGGTAGAGTGCTTGACATGACTAGGGCCATGTGTTTAGTTACATGGTTCTACAAGTAAAACAAAATAAACTACAGAAAATTATTTCTATTTCTTAGGGACTGAAGTGATGGCTCAGTGGGTAAAGTACCAGCCCAGCAAGCATGAGGACTGAGCCAGGGTCCCTAACACCTACATAAAAGTCAGGCACGGTGATGCAAGTCGCTTTCCAAGCTGGGGCACAGGTGCAAACAGGTGGTCTCTGGGTCTCATTAGCAAGCCAGCCTTGCTGAAACAGTGATCTCCAGGTTCACTGAGAAACATTGTCTCAAAAAATTGAGTGTAAAATTTTATCGTGAAATAGTGTTGCTCTTACTAATTGTCTTTAGATAGAGGTTAATAAGCTTTTATCTCAAAAATGGACTCTTTCAAATAATGAAATTAAGTGTAGAAGAATATATCAATGTGTAAAATATTTGCCTTTCATCTTAAGGACCTGAGTTTGTTCCCCAGAAACTGAATAAAATGTTAGATATGATGATGCATGCTTGAAACCCCAGCACTGGGCAAGCAGAGACAGAAGGATACTCAGGTCTCACTCAGTAGCCAGTATAGCCCAATTTGTAGCTCCAAGCCAACGGTACACAGTGTCTTAAACAAGAAACCAGCATTCCTGTTGTTAGCCGAGATTGTCCTCTGGCCTCTAACACTCTTGTACATATGTGAACATGTATACAAACATGCACGAACACAAACACACACATACACACACACAAAACAGTGATAAAGCTAGCTATCAGGAAAGCAGCACAATTTAAATTATAAAGAAATGTAACTTTTTAGGATATGAACACATTTTTGTATATTATATTATGTATTACAGTCATGTAATGTTTGCTCTCTTTTGAATCTTATTAAGTCTCTAAACAAACCAGGCAAGGCTTCCTTCCAGTGGTGGAACTGGGACACCATCCTAGCCACAAAATCTTCTACCCTGTATAAACTCTCCTGCCTGCAGGATCTGCTGGGACAATGGAGGGACAGAACCTCACACCACAGGAGGGAGCCTATGCCTGACATTGCAGGGCAGGCCAGGAACTAGAGATTAGATAGACTGGAGATGACTTCTAATGATATCCTGCTCTGCTCATAAATTGTTGCCTAACCCAATCTACATCAGAGAGGATTCCTCCTGAAGCTGATGGGAACAGATACAGAGGCCCAGGACCAGATATCAGGTGGAGCTTGGGAAATCTGGCAAAAGAGATGGAGGAGAGATTGATGGGACCAGGGAGGTCAAGGACACCAGGAGAAGACACTCCAAATAGTTAACTGACCAGGACTCTGAGGGGCTCTCAGAGACTGAAATGGCAGATAGGGAGCCTGCAGAGTCCAATACATATATATCTTATGGTTATGGTTTTCTGGCTTGGTGTTCTTGCAAAACTCTTACAAGTTGGAGGCAGGGGTGGTTCTGGGACCTTTTAACCTGCTCATGGGACCATTTCCTCCTTCTGGATTGCCTAGACCACCCTTGATGTAGGAGTTAGTGCCTGGACTTATTCCATCTTGTTATGTCCTGTTCAAGTGGTAACCTGGGAGGACTGCTCTTTTTTAGGGGGAAATGAGGTGGGTAGAGGGGTAGAGCTGGGGAAGAAGGGAGATTGAGGGGTACTGAGAGAGAGGGGGAGGGTAGGAGGAGACCAGGATGCATCATACAAGAGAAGAAAAATAAATAAATAAGTTTAAAAAGAAGTCTCTAAACAAATTAGTATATTGAAATATTAAGTTCAGATTAAAAATTAAGGAGAAATTATTTTATGAGGTGACAGTTGAAAACATGAGTTATAGAGCGCTGAAAAATATAGAATTACAAGAAATCCATTTCTTGAAATATCTTTAGTCACACCTAAATTGATTTTTCTAAATTAGAAACTACATGGATATGTATCCCTTTTATGAAGTAAAAATTAATGGTTCGCTAAAGCTTTTTGTCAAAAGTATGTGAGTTTAAAGTTGTGATTTCCATTTGCTCTTTCATAACTTTAAGAAACAATTGTTAGAAACTTCTCCCAGAAGACATGAGTTATTAAGTAAATATCTCAGCGACAGATGTGGCATATCTTCCTACAGTTTTTGCTCAAGGAGGCCCTAGAGGCCCACAAACCAGCAAAGACTATTGTTACTGCTTTTAGATGTCCACCATTACCAGATAGCTCAATGTTATTGATGAAGGCATAACCAATCAGTTACAGATCATAAAGAAATAAATAAGGAACTGTCCTGGAAACTTTCTTGCTGATGGCTGAAGGTACTATGCAGAAACCTGGGGGGAAAAAATCTGTGAACAGATCTACCTAGAATGGACTCTGCATGCTATAATACTGACCTACCAGACAAGATGTACCTCAAATGCATTGGTAGCATAACTGTTATGAGAGTAATCAAATGCTTTAGATTAGATTTGGATTTGAGATGTGCTCTACAGGAGGGCATTCATACCTGGTATTGTAAACCTTATCAAAAGTCCAATGGCTGGGAAAGATATAAAGCACACTATTGATTTACTAATTGGATATGTTGTCAAATCGCCTTTTAAATATTTTTTTTATACTCACAGATTAGTTTTGCTTTCAACTTTGGCAGAATTTTTTTTTTTTTTTTTTTTTGCAGTTGGTAGCAATCAATGGCATGATTTAGAACTGATAAAAAAAATCCTAAGAAGAATATGGGTTTGTAATGCTCAGCCCTAAATGAGACACTGATGACAAGTGCAAGGCTCATAAAACATAACAACAGAGGGGGCATAAAAGATGTCAAACATGGAAGACAGGGATGAACACTATGAAACGCTGTATTCTTGACAAGGAATGGCAGTTTTACCCACAAACCCATAGCTTCTGGTTACTTGAAAAAAACCTGCATAAGATTAAGCCAGTCAATAATTTCAGGATGAATGAAGGATGGTTTCATGAGGGTCTGCCTGTATGGTTATTGTCTAACTGATGATGGGAATATAGATTCATGCAGACAGTATTAATTGAATTCAGTGGGTGATAAAAAGAGTAAAAATGAAAGGAAGGGAAGAGAAAGAAAGAAAGAAAGAAAGAAAGAAAGAAAGAAAGAAAGAAAGAAAGAAAGAAAGAAAGAACATGATGTTGGAAGAGGGTATATTGGGAGGAACAAAATGAATTGTTTGAAAAATAAATTTAAAACAACTACCAAGATGTATTGTACATATGCATGACATTGTCAAAAAAGAATAAATAAAATTATTTTTAAGGATAATTTATGTCAGAAGTTCTTTTATATGTCAGATTTTTATTCTTGAAAGCACTGCCCAGAGCTCTTGTTACAATATACTATTTTTGGCTCTGCAATAATTCAAAATTTAAGCTGCGGGGCTTTAAAAGGAAACATGGATAGAATTATTACTTACAGCAGCTTCTAGGGGGGAAACATATATGTATCTATACATATATTTATGTGTTGCCTAGCAACCTTGAAGGGCTGAACCTGTTTATGACAGACATTTATAAAATTATAATATAGCACTGAATGTAGGCTATACAACCTAGGTTATTGAAAGTATAATCTATGGTTTGTCCCACAACAGTTTTATACTTCACTACACATTTCTTAGAATGTTTCTTCTACTACCATGTACACAGCATGTGTCGTTTCGGTGAAATTAGCCTTGCCATAATACCACTTTTATTTCTCTAAATAACACTGTGGTTGTTTATTCAAGTCTTTATTACCTAAGGATTTATAACTGAATTACTTGTATCTACCCCAGTATCCTTGTCTAACTTACAACCCAAGGTCATTATTTGGTAGATACTGAGACAGAAATATTTTTCTTTAGTAGAGCTTAACAGCTTCGATTTTGTTTTTCAATTATTATGTATTAAGTACCTGCTTAGCCAAGCATTTTACTAAAAACTGAGGACACCATATTGACTATAATGGTTAATTTTGTGTGTCAACTTAGGTGGCCCATAGAGCCCATATTTGGTTCATACATCATTATAATTATGTGTCATTATTCTAGATGTTTTCATGGGGGTAATTCAGATGTAATATACATTTAAATCAGTTGATTTTGAGTAAAGCAGATTGCTTTCCATAATGTGGGTGGGCTCTTCTAATCACTCAAAACCAGAATAGAACAAAAGGCTGACCTCTCTCATGGAAGAGAGAATACTCCAGCAGACGGCCTTCAGACTTCGTCTGCAACATTGGCTCTTCTCACATCTACAGCAGATGTTCGGCCTGCTGGCCTTGCCTATCATACTTCTCTCTTACAAGCCTTCTGATTTATAAAACAATCTTTCCAAATAAATCCCTTTTAGATAAAGATGCAGGTAAATGCAAGGATAGATAGAGAGGAGGCAGGCACACACACACACACACACACACACACACACACACAGTTCTGTTTCTGTGTAGAACCTGTTTTCTATGGGTATCACTCACGTTACCAGTTCTTAATTCGGTAAGAGAGCACACATATTGATGATTAACTGTAATGTGATAGCATATGCATGTATATAACTAATGCTTTATGAAGGAGTTACATGGCCGAAAAGAAGTTGCAAAAGCTTTGTCTCAAAATATGTGTAAAACCTTAACAGACAGAGGAATTTGTTTCATATAAGAGGCAAGACATACCAGAGAGAAGACAAATGACAACAGAGGTTTGTAGAAAATTGCTAATTATTTTTTTGGAAAATCAAAGTAGATGAGCAGCAGCTGCTCACTTAAAGATAATGGGCCGCAAGTCTGTAGCCTAAATAAATAGAACACACCACAAGTGGGAGGGGGGAGGGGGCGAATACAGAACAACTTCATATGATGTGGTCCTGTATTGATACTCAATTGTACTTGCCCTGATGTTTATACTCATTTGCTATTGCCCTCCATGCTCATTTTAAATGTCCTAGCTTGTCAAAGATAATGTCACATAGGACCATGGGTAATTGTGTACTGATTTTTGTTTTCATTCCTTGATAATTTCAATTAGTTTGCCTTCTATTCTGAATACTATTTATAGACAAGTCTTCTGTGACCTGAATAGGAAACTTCAAAATAATGAATGCAGTGGCTTCCTGTCTTCCCTGCCCTTAATATCAAAGTAAATATTTGGAGATGGGAAGATAGCTCAGTGGGTAAAGATGCTGGCTGCACGAGCATGAGGAACTGAGTTCATATCCACAATACCTTGGTAAAAAGTGTTTGCCTAACTCTATAATTAGAGAACAGAGGCAGGTGATTCATGAGGTCTCTGTGATTAGCCAGTCTAGTGTGTAAGAGACTGAGAATTTGCCTCAAAATATAAGACTAAGGTCTGGAATGATGGCTTAGCAGTTAAGAGCACATACTGTTCTTTCAGAAGACCTGAGTTCAGTTTCCAGCAGTGAGTATAAAACTCCAGCTCCAGGGAACACGATGGCTTCTTCTGACCTCTCAGTGCACCTACCCTCATCTGCTCATGCTCACACACAGAAAGACAGACAAATAATTAACAATATAATACATCTATCTCTATCTATCTATCTATCTATCTATCATCTATCTTTCTATCTATCATCTATCTATCTATCTATCTATCTATCTATCTATCTATCTATCTATCTATGTTTGAATAGATACTGAGGAAGACAACCCAATATCAACTTGTGGATTCACAACACAAGAAGTGCACACACACACACACACATACACACACACACACACAATTAAATATGAGTAAAATACTGTAAAACTTATTATTTCAATTTTTAGGGCTCAGCTTATTTCTACTTTGATATGCTACAATTGTCCAATATGATCTATAGACCAGACTAGTTTTGTATTGATGGTACAGTTACTCAAATATATAAAGGAAAGTACTTTAGGGTTGAAAGAGTTAAAAATCACTGCTGAATAAAATTAAATACTCTGCCATCCAGGTAAAGATGATATTTAATGGAATTTCCATATTAAATATTAGAGTAAGACCCATTAGGTAGCATGATTTATTCTAAAATAACAGCAGGGATATGTAGATTTCATAGTAATTCTATAAGTAATGCCAAAGATTCACCTTCAGGAGCTAGCTAATTAGCTCATTAAAATACCCTATCTTGCTAAAAGCTGTTCCCCTTGAAGACTGTCAGCTGTGTGATTGAATGACATGCAGAATCTCTTGGTATTTTATGGATATGCAATCCTTGGCATTCTGTAATGAAACTGCTCTTCTCTGTTTGTAGAAGAAGAACATTCAATTTTCATGGAAATGTCAGAAAGATTATATTTTTTTCTTACACTTATTTGTATTGTTTTGGTCTGGGATGCATTTGAAACCCTGTCGACAGTGTATTTTGCAGTTCCTTCAAAAGCCATAATGCAACTGGTATAATTTGACAATGCTAATTTATTGTTAATGGCAAAAGTTAGGGATCTTTTTCAAGAAAAACTCACATGAGAGCCATCAATTTCCAGTAAATGACAGATCGTTTCAAGATTTGAGTTCTTTTATACAATTTACCAAAATAACAAAATATTCTATGATAGGATAATTATGTATATATATGCATATATATATGTGTGTGTGTGTGTGTGTGTGTGCAAACACATGCCTACACACACACACACATGTGCACACACACATATATTATACATTTACATACCTGAAACTTGATAGACATTCAATAATTGCTTAATAATGAAATGAGTAAATGCAGTAATTAGTTAATTCATGTGTCAGTAATTTGAAAGTTCCTTGTGCTTAAACTGTCCCATGGTTATGTTTTCAATAAGTCTGTGTCATTGAATGAAACAGTTACATATAATGCAAGCTTACTTTGTTTGCATTTTGTTTAAACTAATATTGTGCTAGTTAATACTCAGCCACGTTAAATCTTAATGAATACCACTGTATTTGAACATTCATACGAGTTTTAATACAAGTTCTTGCAAAAGAAGTTAACATGACAGATATGTGATGGAAAGGGAGAGAAATCAAACAAAATATAGGAATGAGTAAAATCCAATTGAACTTCAACTAAAATAAATAGAACTCATCAATTATTTATCCATTCATACATATATTAAACTGTAAATGTTTATAAACTAACAAGATGCTAGAATAGAGAAGATAGTGATGAATAAATATGACAGCAGGTGTTAGCCAAATTTGTAAGTATAGAGTGCTCTGGGAATATAAAGAAGGGTCCATAAACCAATTTCTCTGAGTTCAAGGTGTCTTCCCTCAAGGGTATGCAGAATGTCACAAAAATGTGTTAACCAAAGGAATATTCATGAAGGGGACAGACAGAGGCTGAATTGCATCCAAGTCTCCCACTTTCATTTAGTAATGAACCCATGCGCAGCATATTGGCATTTGAAGGGTACATGACCACCCACGCCATCAAATACTATAGTCCCAGCTGGAGGGCTGCCCATGTGGCTAGATTATCAATGATAAACTATGAATAAAAGTGATGTATTTACTTACTTAGCTACTTCATTAAGCAGATAATTGTATAATAGTTGAGACAGAGCTTGAACTACAAGGTTAAATACTGACCTTTAGGGAATGGATTACAAAAATGGTAGAAGGAACTCAGGGCAAGGCAAATGAATTGCTCTAGGACCATCATGTGCTCCAAGATATGTAGATCTCCCACAGAATCAGGTTGTGTGGTGGATTTTCAGGATTCTACTTTTCTTGAAAAGTCTGCTGATCTTTGGACAACCATATGAATCATAGAGAGAGAGAAAAAAAGGACAGAACAAGCAAACAAAGACATTTTCATTTTGGTGGGGGAAACATATTTGGGTTTTTATTTCTTAGCTTCTTAACTTGAACTCAAAATTGTAAGGATGTAGAGGACAGAATTTGTGTAAAGGGCCAAGAATGAAACACAAGACTCAAAAATTGAAGGATTTGCCATCAGGATGGCTGACAATTTATCTGGTTTTAGAAGGTTTTTCTTTTTAGAATAATCAAACTCTCCTCATCAGACTTCTTTCTTATCCACTGTAGTGATCTTTTCCCAGACACCTGAAGTAGAGAATTTTTTTTTTTTTTTACGTTCACTGATGCCTTCAAAATCTGAAACTGGACAGCATACTTCCAAGTTTCTGTAAAGTATTCACCCTTTTAATATTTCTGAAGATAAGTTTTCCACTTTTAAACCTTCATCTGCAGGAGTTCTATCCAAATCCCCTGAAGAGAGTCTTTACAAGTGTTTACACATTAAAGACATATTTAATGCAAAAAGTTTAAAAGCAAAATATTTTCTACAACTTTTGCTTAAGGAGGAGCTCCCAAACTATATAATCCTCAGAGTTCATAAAATTGAGCCATCCGACTGCCTTCATTGTAAGCCTCTGAAACTTCCAGTCCATTGGCTCTAGCACTGTACCAAACATTTTGACTCACTGTGCTTGCATCCTGATGCTTCAATGGTCACCCTAGGTTCTAGACAATTTCCACCCTATAATTATGCCTGTCAACATCACTCACATAGAATTGATCATGTCACTCATAAATGTGTTAATTAAATTACATTTAATTACATATTGATATATCCAATCATTTGATTTTTCTAAATCAACTAAATGTTTGTGAAACTTACGAAAGGAAACAAAACAAAAAAACCCAGAAGCATCTGTTTGACTTGAACTTAGGTCCACACACCAGATGCTGAGTGAGCATTCCACAACAACAGATCATTCTTCTTTACTTTTGGATTAACTCTTTCCATCCTCTCAGGTGTCACTTCACTTAGAAATGGGTCATATAATTTTTTAATTGAATTAAATCTATTATTTTTCAGGTTTCCATAATACTTTAATAATTTAATTTTTTCTCTGACACTGTTAGCTTTTGGAACTTTGTCCTCTCTCACATGGATGTTTCTTTTTGAATTATCATAAGTGTTTGGAAATATGAAATTAACTTGTCTCCTCCTCCTGCTCTTTGTCCTACTCTACTGCTCTTCCTCCTCAGCCTCTTCCCCATTCTCTATCTGAAAATTCATGTTCCTTAGTTCTGTTTAATGTTCTTACATTAACTTTTGATTGTTTCAGGATTTCATGCATCTGCATAGTAGTATTCAGTGTCTATGTGAGACATTAGATGGGTGGACAAATACATCCTATTGCAGAACTTCTGTTGTGAGTCAGAAACATATGGAAAACACAAAACAAATGAGTGTGTGGCTGTGTCCAATAAAATTTTATGTATATAAGTAGCATCCCTTCAGAATTTTGCTAAGGATGTAGCTTATTATCTTGTTTTCTGACCTAGATATACACAGATAGACTTTCAAAAATGTAAAGAAACATTTAAAATTGCAAACAATTCCTTCTCCTCTAGTTCAGCTACTGTACATGCTGCATAGATTTCATGTTTCTAGAAACTTGAAATGGTTTTATAGATGCATATCAGGAGACAAATAGCGAGTACTTCTCTCCAATGCCACTTCTGTGAAGAAATCTAACTTACGCTGTTTGAGAACAAACATTTGGCAGGATTGCATATGTACATGGGATTTTGTTTTTGTTTTAATTTTTACCTAACTGTGCCTACTGTTCAGACTGTTGTCTGTCTGACTTCAATAGAGCATGGCTCACAAACCTGTGTAGTATTCAAGCACAGTTCCTTTTAGTTTTAAGGACATAGAACAAGATATGTGGAGAATTCCCTAGGAACTAAGAGGTGTTTATTTTGAAAATAAGTATGTGTAGTTGTAGGAAGAAACTAGACCTGCCACTGGGCAGAACAAGGCCTGAGACCCGCCTGGACATGCCCAGAGATGAGAAGAGCCAGAGCAGCAGCCTGAAGTCTGGAAGCCAATGGGATGCTGAGCTGGGCAGAGGGGATAAAAGGGATTCCCCTTCCTGCAATAAACTGAATCTGCTTTTTTGCCACTTATCTGACTCCCAGAGGCTATGTGTCTTGCTTCTGCATCAACTCCTCCCTGGCCCCCAAGGGTTCCATAGATGGGCACAAGCAACATGTAGTCATCTTATATTCTACCAGCCCTGCTCATTGTGCCCTAAGTAAGAGGTGGGCACAGATGCTTTGATGTATACGTGTATGTGGGTTTATGGTATGAAACATATGAAGCAAAGAGCTAATGTTGATAGCTTGAAAATAAAGACCTCTTAATTTAGAAGACTCTCAGCAACCTAAATAAGGCCATTTCACCACTGCTCTCTCTTTTATCAATGGCTTTCCACCACAAGCACATGTAACACAAAGCACTTGTGGTTTCCAAGCTGCCCGTGAGTTACAGCATGTACCAACCTTCTGGACTTCCTTCTTTCTCTTGAAGAAATGAAGAAAATATGCCTTGTAAGAAATGCACACTTTTACTCTTGCATTTCTATGCTCCAAGTTATAGAATAGTGAATTAAACATAGATGTCACCAAAGTCTAATTTTTTTAAAGGAATAAAGGAGGTTTCCATTCTAGTGGGATAACTTGAGAACATGACTTTTGATGTGAAATTTTTTATCAGTGCAGCAAGACTACGATAGTAATAGTTAGGAGGAGGATATATTGCATATTAAGGAACATGATAATAAGTTCGTTGAAATAATGGAAGAACCTACTATACTAACATTTGTAGCTAAGTCTGAGTTGCATAACATCTTCAAGTTTCTAAATACATCTACATATGTAAATTCAGTTGTACAAGGGCCTTTTTTTCTAGCCAAGTAAAGGCTAGAGAAGCATAAAAACATAATTAGAAACAGAAGGGAAGCTGTTTCATCTTCCAGTGATTCATATGTGTATACTGCGAGATCATAAGAAAGTTTTGTTTTATTTTTTATTTTTTTGACTCATCCTAGAACTTGTAGTTTTATTTATTTCTGACAATGGAAAATGTCTATAAAGGCCAACTCAATAGTATCCCCAAGTTAGCAGTTGAGTAAGGACCAAATTTCTTGGTGAAAATGAAAAATAATTTATTTGTAGTCAGTCCTCTGAAAGTCACCACAGAGGAGAAGAAAATGAGGATATGTATTTGATCTAGTTCTCAAGACATAATCTATTATATGGCTCCTCCAAAACTCAGTATTGTTGTAGAAGTTTATTTTTAGCTATGTATAAAATGATTGTTTTGTGCACTGTTAGGGAAAGGGCTGCTTAGGCTTTGGCATTTTGTATGATCTCCACGTGTTGGCTTTATGTAAATTCCTCATGATCTGCATGTGCTATAAGTAGAACACCTGAGGAATTCTGAGCCAATAAGAACACCTGACCTCAAATGCTTGGAATTCCATTGTCCAGTATGGTGTTTGTCATGATAGTGGGTCCCTCTGCTGAAGATCTGGCAGGCTTTGTACCTATGAAAAAATGCCTCTGAGTCTTCCTTGGTGAACCACCACAGTGGATGTACAAAAATGCATTATTTTGTATTTGAAGATCCCCTTAGTTTTAACTTCTTTCCTGCTTTACAACTGAAAACTCACAAACATACCAAATGTGCATCTAAACAATTATTCCATCCTTATCCATAACTAAGTTTTTTTTTTTTGAATATATGACTAATCATCTGGTCAGCAGAGTGATTAAAAAGAACCGGACACGACTTATAAAAAACATTTTATTTCCCCTAGGGACAAAATAACATGTAAAGAAATAAGAATTTTATTAGTTATCTTGAAAAGCATCATATGATACACCAGGAAACACATTATTCTAGCACAGACATGGTAAATGAGCCATATTCATCCATTTTATTGAACCAAATATGTGTCAAAGCCACACATCCCCTTGCATTCTCACCCGCCTCAGGAGATTTCATTCAACATTCATGTTGACAAATTGAATAAATGCTGCTTTTTAAAATAAATATTATATTTCAAGTGTACTATCTAAGATCTTCCTTCTTTGAAAAAAAATTAAGTCCTTACTAACATTAAATAGAACTTCACTTAATTTAGGAACTTGTTAAACTATTTAGTTAATTCCTGCCAAGTAGTAACTTCTGAATTGACACACCCTTTCCTGTAGGCGGGTTCTTGAAGCCTCAGGAAGAAAATAGAACTTACTAGGGTCAGGAAGGTTGTGAAATTTACAAGATACAGTAGGCAATCTCTAAGTTCACACAAGTGGAATCAGTTGCTGGGGAAGAGGTGACTGTCTAAGATGCAGACTCTTAATTAAATCAATAATTCTAAAACCATGGGACTGATATGTTTCTTCATGTTTAATCCTATCCTCTAAGAAACCGAGGTCTTATTTCATCGTCTTCTGGTGCTTATGACACTGTTGGTCACATGTAAAGCTGTTGGCTAGAAATCTTGAAAGCAATGATTTCTTGGAAGTAATGATTTTTGCATCTATTCACTTACCCCTGAGGTAAGATCATATCACTAATAAATTTAATGTTTCTGTTATCATCAACATCCTCATTTTATTTATTAAATATCTGGCAGAAATAGTTCTTTGAGGTTGTATACATGTATACATGTTCAGTTTCAGGTTCTTGAAATATGCAGTAGTGCTTACTTTCTGCACTTCTAATTACCATTATCAACCATAGTCTAAAAATGCAGTAGGTAAAGTATCAGGAGATTTTAGAGGAAGAGAGATCTTATCTTTATTTTGTGATGAGATGAACTTTTAAATAATCATCCTATTTTGCTACTAGCTATTGTTGACAGTCTCTTATTATGCTTAACTTTTAAATTAATTTTATTGGAATAAGTATACATTCATAAAAATATAGTATATTTTGGATCATTTCTGTCTGTTTTCAAGCCTCTATATGGGGCTATTTGAACATACATACTGTGTTAGTCATAAATATCTAAATGGACAAATGAGTTGTGATACAACACAGAGAAGAAACTTAGCTAATTTTTAAATGCATGTATATTCATTTAATAATTTTGCCCATTTAGTTATTATATATATTATTTTGTTATTAACTTATTTGGTTATTATATATATTATTAGTATATATATTATATATAGGGAAAGAGAGAATGGAAATTACATGTGGAGAGTTTTTTTCAAAGTTAATGAATTATTCAGATAGCAATTTTATTTCTGTAAAGTACTGATTTTTTCCTAATAAGTATCTAGGGAAAGATTTTATAGTTTTCACTCATCAACCAAATAGATTATTATGATATGAGCAGTATATGCATGGATTAAAATAAATTAACTCTTCTGTTTGTGAAGAATCCACACTGTTTTTCAGTTAATATTAACTCATGGCCCTTGACTATAATTAGGACTTTGCAACCTTTTCCTAGAAAGAATACATGGCTGATTGCCATATGTAAAAACTTCCCTTCTGTTCTACCATGGTACAGGTTTGCCAAGTCTTCTGCCTCCTGGCTACTTAAACACTCTAGATTCTAGTTTAATTCCAAATTTTCAGAACAATGGAAGAAACATGTATGAACATCATACAGAAGTATGCATATCTTCATAGTGTTGTAATTGGTGGTGTTATCCTTCAGAGTCTCATAGGCATCCTTACTTCAGCTCAGACGTTAAAGATGGGGAAACCAGGGCTTCATGAAAGTGAGAGACTTGGGCTAGACCTCTAAGTCTTTTAGACAGCTACGGTTTTTCCCAACCACATTTGATTTCTCAACCAAATGATAATCTAGTTATCATTTCAGTAACTATTTATTTAAATTAGCCACAGTTAATTATATTGGAGAATTAATTTTTTCATCATTGTACTTGTTGTATATTTAACTAGCTTCAATAGATGCTATTGCAAAAATGAACAAGGAAACTGCCACACAATGATATTTACTTGAGGGATCACATAGGTACAGTGGTAAGCTAAAACATTGTAAATGCTGTTTGGAGCTGGCTCCAGCTTAGCTAAGCAACCACATTGGAACTTGGAAGAGGCATTTGTTTGAAAGTGGTAAATGTAGGGAAGCAAGGAGGTGAGCAAGGAGGTAGAGGGAAATTTCATTCTTTGTTTTGCTTCTCTTCCCAAGTCTTTAGTGGTTCCTCTGCTAATCAGCAGGAGTGAGTTCACAGCCAGTACTGTCTACAGAAAAATAATCTTCCTTAAAAAACAGGCATGAGATCCCCAAATGCTTCTCACTGCCGCTTACCTTCTGCTGTCCTGGGAGGGAACCAACTCCACTCAGAACCATAGTCATGAGCCCCATTCCTTTGTGAAGCAGATGGTGTTGCTAGAGCTTGTTCACAATGGTTGGAAGTTGTTTCAAATTAAAGCCCCAGTCCTTCCGATCTGTGGCACAGTAGTTAACTGTGGCTTCCCTGTTACATTGCAGACATGGACTGATCAGCAGTAACAATCCTCTTACACTCACCAAATGCTAAAGTGTTTTGCGTGTGAGATCTCATGCCTTAAGGAAAATGGATCTAACAATAGAAGATTGACATGTCCTCATTATGCTCAAGGGCTCGGCTTTTCAACTTACTTGGCATTGTTAGTTAACGGAGCTCATTCTTTTAAAACAATTTGAAAGCAACCCTCTTTTCAAGTAAAATCTTCCTAAAATCCTGCATCATTCCCAGGATCCATAAATGAAATGCAAATGTATAGTTGAATTGGCTTTAACTCTGAGTAGAAAATAGCTTGCTAGTTTGAAAATCTTGATTCCTTAGGGGCTGTATAAATGCACAATCTGTTTCTGTCAATTCCTTATGTCCCAGATTGGTATACATGTTTAGTTATTTAATTTTCTCTCTTTTATGTTTTCACAGTTTATCTAAACATAATTGACATACAGTGAGCTAAACATTTAAAAGGAACATTTTGTTAGTTTTTGACACATGTATACTCTTGTGAATCACTAATCACAAAAAGCACATATCTATCTACGTGAACAATATTCTCATTCCCTCTATACTACGTGTCCCCAGTTATCTCTCATACCCA
This sequence comes from Cricetomys ansorgei, assembly GCA_026225945.1. Classification (NCBI taxonomy): domain Eukaryota; kingdom Metazoa; phylum Chordata; class Mammalia; order Rodentia; family Nesomyidae; genus Cricetomys; species Cricetomys ansorgei. The sequence continues at coordinate 15,692,102 of JAMJFZ010000451.1, read as the reverse complement.
GACAACCATTGGTTTTGGTTTTTCCACTTGTCAAAAAGTTACATGAATAAGACCATACATTATGACTATTATTTAGTCTGACTTCATCAGCATAGTTTTTTAGGATTCATTCATATTATACTTGTGCCATTTATCCTTTGTGATTCTTTAGAAGACTCAATTGCATGGATATGCTACAGTTTATCCATTCACCAAAGGTGAGCACTCATTTTGGAATGTAACACACAAAGTTGCCCAATCACTTGAGTTCTTTTGATGGAAACACTTTCATTGCTCTTCAGAAAGCACATGGATGTGGATGCTTTTGATCCTATAGTACAGTATGTGTGTGTTATGTGTTAAGACGAATGAAGAGTTTTGTAAAGTACTGAGCTCTTTTTACTGTCTCAAGAGTTCTTTTTGGGGCTATCCCACATTGTCTTAGTTTATTTTCTGTGACTGTGATAAAGCACCCTGACAGAAGTAACTCAAGGAGAAAGGGTTTATTTAGCTCACAGTTCCAGATTACAGTCATCACAGCAGAGAATTCACAGGGGCAGGAGTTTGAGCAGGCTCATCATATTATTTCTGGAGTCAGAGGAAAATTGCAATGATTTACAATCATGTCTTATTAGTACTCATCTTGTTTTATATAGTCTTGGATCTACTGCCTAGGGAATGGTTTCACCCAAACTTCAGATGAGTTTAGGAAGATATCAGAAGGCTGTATGAGCCAGTTTATGCTAAGGCAATGTGGATATTCAGTGTGAGATAGCTAAGTTAGCTGGGACACAATAAGTCAGCAAATAATGTTGACCCTGCATTTTCAGGGAACCCAAAGGAATGCAGTGATGTAATCTGTATTTGGCAGAATGGCTCTTCTGTGTGATTCTGTTTAAATATAACCTTGATGAAGAGTCATTTGCCTTCACCAAACTGCCTATTTGTATCTGTCTGTACACCTATGTACTTACCTCTGTGAAGCCTGTATGCTACTCTTAATGTGTGTATATTTCCACCAGTGTGGAACCTATGTTTGATGGTGGATATTTAGGACTGTAGATACATCCATCCTCCTTAATTGAGTAACTACCGTTTTATTAGCCTTGATGTTATGAGACAGACATTGTTGAACTATCCAAAACACAGCCTGTAAGCCAGTCAAGTAAACCCATTTTATTTTTCATTCTCTCAGTTCTGCCCATTCAATAAACCTTGATTACTATATATGTCTTTAAATGTTTTTAGTTCCTAATGCTTTAATTTGCATAAATAATACTAAATAAGTTTTCCATTACATGTTAATATTTAAGACATTTATTTTTAAATGCTTAACTCTAAGTTAACACATTAAAATCTAAGAGCGCTCACATTTCATTTCATTTGAAAGTCATGCATTGTCACTGAGTTCTGAAAGATGATACTTATAGACCGCTTCTCCTTTAGCCACGAGATTCTTCACTTAAGAGAAAAAAAATGTTAAAAAGACTCTGATTCAAAAAGAAAATGAAACAACCAATACTGAAATTTTCATTACCAACCCAATAGGTTTCTGGCCAACTACACTTAGCTTTATTAGAATGAACAGCAACTTATTCAAAAATGTTGTGGTGGATTCGTTGAAGATTTCCTTGTAGTCTTTCTTTTCATTAACAGCATTCAGAAAAATTATACAAAATTTTATCGATATTTAATGTCAAATGTTTTAAATTGAAAGAGACTTCAGTATTCTCCAGCTATTTATTTTAACCAAAAAATAAACGATTGGAGTACACATGTGGATTGATAACATGTAGTAGTTTAACTAATACATTGATGATCTGGACTATAGATTTTGCTGTCAGCGACTTGAATTTCAATCAACTAATCTCTCCGAAGTCTATATTTCTCACCTATAAAGTAAGGAAGTTGGAACTGTTTGTTCACGTGGTTTTCAAACTTCTTTGATTCAAGAGAGCAAACTCTGACTCCATTCTCCAGTCATCAATGGAATGTTGTGTTTTTGTAGTAGAACTTGCTAATCACTTCATAAATTCAACAGGAAACTATTACTTTCTTGCAGTAGGAAAGGCTTCATGATACATACTAACAACCATTCCATTGTGTTCTGAAATCAAAAGAAATAAAACCATGTCATTCATCTCAATAATATTTTCTTAGTATTTTTAAAATTTAAAACCAGGAAACATTTTGTCTTAATGGGAGTTAATATAGTTTACAGAAGCCCCAACACTTAAGGTTGCAAGACTATTTTTTAGTCAACTGAGAGAAATTTTTACTCATTCAACTTTCTGTTACTAATATAGTTTTCCCTTAGGTCATTTTCAGGGATTCTAAATACTTGAAGACACAGTTTAAATACCACCAGTTGACACCCTATTGAATGGTTTTTATTATTACTATTTATTATTATTTAGATTTCTTGATATGAGGTTTCTCTGTGTACCTCTAGCTGTTCTGAAACTCACTCTGAAGACCAGGCTGGCTTTGAACTTGGAGATCTGCTTGCCTCCTGAGTATTGGGATTAAAGGCATGGGCCACTACCACCTAGCTCAATTGTTTTAAAAATAAGCAAGCTCTGACAAAAAAATTTAAGAAGTGACACCATAGCAAACCATCACCAGGAGAGCTTCATTCTCTTTTTAATGCCACATTCATTCTGTCACATAAGCCCACCTCCAGAAGAGCTCTGTGCCACCACTTTGACCATGGGACGGATTTTGTAGTATGTTCTTGGAACAGTTAAATTTATTTTAGGAAACATTTTCAAAAACTCATGAGAGATCAGCTAAACTTGTATTGATAAAATATTTGTATAATATTAGGAGGTGTCCCTGCTTTGGTAGCAAATCTAAAATAATAACTCTTTAAAATGTCTACTGTTAACCCATTGAAGACAACTTTGAATATAGTGTTGAAGTGATAATACATATGTGAGCACTGATGTCATTCCAATTAACTCCACTGTCCCTGACATTCAATGATTCTCTACAGGGTTATTCAGAACTAGAGAAATCTTTTCCTTTTTTTTTTTTTTTTTTGATTGGCAGTAAATACATACTTTTGGTAATAATCTGAAGCTTTACAAAGAATGTACTGAAGCAACTCTGTAGTAGCCATGTGGAGGTTACTATTTAAATTTATTTCAAATGTTTCACAGTTGAGAGTTATTAAAAAATTTAAATTTTCCTAAGATTATGTTAGTGGGAGAGCTAAAGTATGCTTGACATAAAGCATGGATATTGTAAGTAACACCTCTAATATGTGTTGCTCTTCCTGTTTAAGGCAATACAGAATGACCCAGGATAATAGTCTTGTCATATATAAATAAGTATGCATTTATATCATAATAAATATATTGATAGCATAAAGATTAATTTTTAAAATGTTCATTACACATATATACAATATATGTGTGCCTCTGTGTGTGTGTATTACACATTTATAAAATTAGAGTAAAAGCAAGATTTTCTGTGCCAATAAGAACTAGGTGGGAGATGAAGAGAACACCACAGGGAGTGGTTATGGTTATAGTCAAAGTACATGATAGATTCATATGAAACTATATTTATGAACCCCATCATAGTGCACAATGAATACATTACAACTATTCTTGCCATTAAGTAATATTCTCCTTCCCCAAAACAAAAAAAGTAAAAATATTCATCTTATAATATAGAGTATAATATATCAGTTTATATATTCATCTTATAATATAGAGTATAATATATCAGTTTATGGAATAAAACACAAAGTTATAGTTATCCCAAAGGAAACATTTTAATAACCACAAGAAACCAGTTTATTTCCACATCATTAGAAGTGTCTCTTCTATCTCCATTTTTAGAGCCAATTACTCTGTTGGATGTAGTGTCATTCATTAATGTATATTATTATGCTGATGATTGAAACATACTGCATCCATCTAGATACCATATGAACAGTGTATCATGAGCCTGATTAAATATGCCTGACTCTCAGAATATAGGTACTTATGTTTCTTCTAGACAAGAACTATGAATGGAATTAGTAGGTACTAGTCAATGCACATTTTAACATATTGGATAATACCAAATAATATTCTAAAATTCATCCACATAACTGCGATAGTTTTCAAAGAATCTTCTAGCTGAATTTTAATTGTAATTATTTATTTATTTATTTACTTACTTACTTACTTATACATTTATTTTTGTGTTTAAAAGATATGTGTGTGGAGTTCAAAGGGCAACTTTGCAGGGGTTGGTTCTTTCCTCCTACCCATGTGGCTTCTGAAAATCAAGCTCAGATTATCAGGTCCAGTAGCAAATGTCTTCACCCACCAAGCCTTCTCCTGACACTTCAAATTTCATTTCAGCAGTGAGAGTACTGAAATATAAATCTCAGGTAGTGGTCTCTCTGTTTCATAATAAGTTAGTTTCTGTTGGGAGTCAGTATTTCTTAGGGTTGAGAAAAAGAAGAGAGTATTTGGTACAGCTGAGTATATCAATAACTATATTCACATCCACATACTGCATGTTTGTTTCCAATTTATAATCAGTATTTTATGAACATGTTGGTTTTTCAAAGGCATATTGAATAAATATAAAAAAGATCTTTATTTAGCATAATCCCCAGTATATAGTGATTGAAGTCCTAGTTTGTGACATTATAATGACTTGAACGCATTCTTCAAGTTGTGAAATTTAGGCTTTGCTAGGATCTGCCCCAGGAGATCCTTCTAATGTTCTACAGTGGCAGCCATTGCAGCTCCCAATTACCAATGGTATCACTCATGTACAGAAATAACACTTCATAGTGTCTCTTGTTGCTAAGTTATGACATTTTCTGGATAAGGTAAATTAAATGCCTGCTTTCCTCCTAAGTTCAATGAGTAATGGGTTAATTGGTCTGTAACCCAACTGCAAGTGGAAGAGCCTCTGAGATTCCAAATGAAACATCAGCTTGCCTTTGATGGCAGAGGGCGCAAAGAGTCAGATTTCTTTTGTGTGATGTATTTTATTTGAACTTGAGACTGAATTAGGCATTGCAATATGAGAAAAAGAAGACTGTAAGATTTGAATGGAAAACCAGCCATCTTCTTTAAAGATTAGTTTCAGAGTTTTAAAGAGATTCAATTGTTTGTGTATTACTTAATGGGAAAAAAAACGATGCAAATTGAATTAACACTGTCATTGAAATATTTCCTTCTGCTTACTGTTTCATTTTAATGTTGATATTCTATAATATTGGGCATGTCATTCTGAATGTAAATGACCTTGTGGAAAAACCAGTATCATGCTTTATTTCAAGGGTTCAATGTGATGGGTATCATTTGGGTAGAGAAATCAAATCAGCATGTGTTAGAAAACAACGGAAATCACTCTGCTCAGTCATTCTTTGCTTCCTCAAACTTCTGCCCCTCAGGCAAAGTGTCAGTCACACTTCCAGCTTGCAGAGTTTTGAATAATTTATAGGGCTTCCATTGAGCCTTTCACCAAGGATTGATAGTAATGCCACTAATGAAATGTCCTGGCCAGCTGTGGCTAACCTACTCCAGACTATCTCTCTTTATCTAATCCAATTTCCAGAAAAATCCACAAACAGGTTATAACTCTAATAGTTATTCATAGAAACCTACACTGTACTTCTAAGTCAGAATGGCTTATATACCATCAGGAAGACTAATAATTTAATAAGCATAGATAGAAAATAATCTTTACATATAAGTTGACAGTTTTTAAAAATTTGTATCAAGTTCTTATGCCTTGCGTATGCTGTAGGTTGCTGGCTACTAATTATTCCAAATTCCAGCTTATTATGTATGAGGCATCGAAGTCTGATTTATTGTGTTTTCTATGTCTTTATGAGGCTTGTTAGCAGAACTCTATTATATCTGACTGACTCCCCGATGTCAAGAAGCCATTCTTGATAAAATATTTAATATAAAAATGAGCCAACAAATCATTGAAATGACTCTGCTAAACAGAAAAAGCAGAGTGAGATATAAAATATTGTTTATAGCACAATTAACAATATTATAGCAATTTCCAAATAACTCTTTAAGCACCATATAGAGAAGCTGCCTGCGAGGAAAGCAATATCTCTCCATGCTTCATTTTATTACTCTGGGCCAACACATTCTCTCTGTTTCTTCACCAGTGCTGGCCAGTTGTTTCACTGGATTAAGGATTATACATGGTCAGTTTGAAACGACATGATAATACTGCGGATGATTCCTGTGTGAGTCCTGCCTAATGTGTCCAGAGGGAAAAGAATTAATATTTGCCAGTCCCAACAGTCACTGCTTTATTTTTTGTTTGCTTGTTTTTGTGCAGTCTTCAATAATGACCAGACAATCAGGACCAGACCTACAAAATAAATCTCACAGAGCTTTTTGTTTGTTTGTTTGTTTGTTCTTATTTTTTGTTTTTAATTTTACATTTGTTTTTAGTTTTAAAATATAATGTTTTGAGACGGCTGAAGTGTTATAAATCCCCAAGTAACAGTCAGATGGGGTGCTTCTGAAACGTCTCACCTTCCCCACAAGCACAAGCTGCATCCCAAAGGGGACAGACTTCCCCACCTCTTTGCAAGAGACAGATGGGTCCTTATCTGCTGAGTGACAGCTGGAACAGACATCTCAAGGTCCTTGGCAGCTACAGTCATCAGTGAAACTGCCAAGGGTCAACTGTGGCAAAGTTCTGGCAATGAAGACATCACTGACATTATCCTGGTGCTGCTGACACGGGCTCTGCCCTCTGGCAGGTTCAATGAACATGTTAAAGCCTATGCCTTCACAGTAATTTATAAATTGGGGTGCTCCACAGCCTTTCTTTATAGTGAGGGCAAATCTCAGTGGTTCACTAGGTAAGTCTAAAGTTCAGGGCTAAGATAAAGACCACACACTGCTTACTGAGGTAACTGCTCAAGGTAGAATTAGAACAAGGATCCAGACTCAGTGTTGTACTTGTCTGTGTATTCATGTGAATCCTCTGTACCCAATTACTAAGCATAATTTCCATGACTATGTATAAAACAAGATGATCCCTTCTGGATCTTACCTGCCAGCGTTGAACCTTATTTCCACATATGCAAGTTTTAATGACAGTCTGATAGACTAGCTGGAAAACTCCGGGTCAGGAAAGAACTAGAAAATCATGGTTTTGGCCAAGGTAACAAAATCCAACATAATCCCAGCTTTCTTAGATATACTTTATTACCTGTGCTTGTAACAATGATAATATGATGGTTTCACTTTTGTGTGTAAAGTCCAATGCTGTGACAATAGGGCCTTCACAGTCTCATTCATGTAACATGAAATGTCAAACTCTGCTGAATGACAGCTGTTAATGTTGGTCTAATTGACTGAAATCTGTGGTATTTACATTCAAACACCAAGGTAGGGGCTGGGAAGAAAGCTTAGTAAAAGCAATGCTTGTCTTGTAAGCATCAGAACTTGAGTTTGATATCCAGAATCCATGTTTAAAAATATAATAAAGAATGTGTTAGCATATAGTCTATTTACAGCACTGAGAAAATAGAGAAAAGTGGATCCTTAGGGCTTGCTGACCATTTACCTTAGCCTATTTGGCAAGGTGAGAGACTACACCTCAGAAAAGATGGGTGAGCCCTGAGCAATAGCAACTGGGGTAGTTCTCTGAGTTCTCTGTCCTGCACATGCACATACACACACATGCACCCATATGTATATGAACACCCCACACCAACACAAACAGAGAGAAGATAAGAGTAGTAATATGGGGTCTTCCCCAAGGTTTATCAATGAGGTGATGCTAGGTCTGGGTCTTATATCCACCATAAACTTTATTTCATTTTTAATATTTTTTTTCAACTGGGTAGGGATTTTATCCAGCCACTTTGGAATACCTATGACTTTAAATTTTTCATAGTATTCACCCTGAATAATTTTTGAGCAAGTTGATATTCATTCTGATTCCTTCATTGCACTACTTGTGAGACTGAATCTCAGTACTTTCAGTATTATTATATCACATTAATATCAGCTTGCTATGGATTCTAACAGGCCACACAATTTGTCAGGCAAAGCTGGTCTGGCCTGGTAGTAATTTTGTACAGAGGCAGCTAGGATGAGACCTAATTTCTGACTTTCCGACTGTGGTAGGAATGCCAGCAATGGAGACTACTCTCATTGTTCAAAGACAATATGGTGGCAACGATGGAGAGACACAGAAAGAGAAAATCACCTGCAGATCTCTTTCCCACCATTTAAAACAATCCATGATTGCACTGTGTGAGGCACTGATAGTAGTCATGATCACAAAATATGAGTAGAGATGAAACTGTCTCCATGAATGAAAAAAGAATGGAGGAATGCACCTTCTGAGATGTCTACATCAAACCCAGCTTTGTGTCTCATAACATTTTAATATAATGTATCTGTTTGTATTAATAGACTCATGTAATAAAGTCTTGTATAAAGACTGACTTTGCTCATACTGTCAATCATGTTGCCATGTGAATAAAATGAGAAAAAACTGGAAGGTCACAAGTAGATGTTCCAGGCAAACAACTGTTATTCTGTCTTTATAACAGATCGGGAGATATTTGAGGGGAGAATTTCCTTAATGTTAAAAACTTTTAGGGAACCAAGAAAAATAATTCATCATGGATGTTATGGTTTTCAATCTACACAAAATTTCAGTGAATCCGAGCAGGAGAATGACTTTATGGGAGTGACTAGATGCTATGTTTTGGGAGCACATGCTCTTTCTTTTCACACAATGAAAGCTTTCCATTCAGTTAGTGACATTAATCCAATATTTATAATGCAATGAATGAGAGAAAAATGAATAAAATGGTGCATATGTACGCATGTATACATATATACAAGAGCTATTCCTCAAACGTACAAATACAGATATAAAATTTTCTTAATTATTTTTGGTTTGGAGTGGAAGTCTCAGAGAACATACATTGCTTTGCTAGCCTTGCAACACTGTGACAAAACTTGAAATAAACAGATGAACGGTTTATAAAGTTCTCATCCATGTTCACTTGGTTGCGTTATTTTGGAATCCACGGTGAAACAAATGATCATCATGACAACAGTGTGAGATAGATAAAGACTTGTGAGATATAGGAAGTGGGGTTGAAGAAAGACCTGGGGACAAGATAAAGTCCCCCTCAAGGACTCAATATTTTATTCCTTTATGGGCCACCTCCAATATGCCCATCTGATTATGAACTCATCAATAGATTGATCCATTAACGACACTGGAACCATTATGAGCCAATAACTTGCTAGCAGCTCCACCTATCAGCACCAGTGCATTGGGAATCAAGCCTTTAATATATAAACATTTGAGAGGCATTCAGGGCTAGACTATAGCTCTCAATACCCACTGAAGCACAGGGATCAGGGACACACAGATCTCTTTTGAACCATTTTAGACTAAGAATTGTAAAAACTCTGTGGAATTAATTCTGGTTCACCTAGCTTTATGAGACCGTCATTTCATTCTCTGGATGGAGATTTTGATGTAAAAATGATAGTGTCATTCATACTGTTAGCATTTATGAGAGAGAACACCTGGAAGTGGGATTAGATAGAAGGTACAATCTAGTCATAGTCAAGAAATAAAATGAAATTCATGATGACCATTAAAGGTGAGATAGGACTTAGGTAAAATATCATAGGTAAGAAGAGATTTTCAGAACTATCTTCAAACAATATGAGCACCCCTCCTTTTTTAATAGATGGATTATGAGATGGTTTGGAGCTGCATTTTCTTCAAATGTCAGCAGAACCATCAGATGTGAATTTCTAATTTTGTGTTCTATAAGGAAAAATATCAGATTTGTTCTTAATTAGGCTCTTGCCATAATGCACAGCTAAGGATTATTTTCACTCATGTTTAATTTTATTTCAGAAAATCATGTAGTGTCAAATTATGCCCTAGATCATAATACATTTTAATATTTTTGATAATGAACAATTTAAGTGATAAAAGCCAATGGACAAACTAAATAAAGGTTGATTGTAACACATAAAACTCTGGACCTTCAGGTATCAGATTTCATTTTCCCCACATGTTAAGCCAAGCACTATGCACTAGAGATAGGAAAGATGTATCCTAATTATTTGAGAGGCAATAAAGGCAATTGGTGAAAAGTTTAAAGAGAGTCTAAGACTTTTAATCTGTTCAGTTATAGAATATCTTACTTTCATATTGTCCTAATTATTCAATTATCTCTTGTTGTTGGTATGCCAACAAGAGACCATCATATGGACATTCTTAAAGCCAAAAAGAAAGTCTTAATTGCCAGGTGGGGGCTATATGAGGAACTTGCACAAATCATGCAGCCCTGAGGCTCACAATTATTTGTATTTTATGCATAAAAACATATTCTGACTCACAACTTCAGTTAGTAAGAGCAGTTAGCCAGAAGTAGAACAACAGGAGCCAAAAGAAAAAAAAAAAAAAACAGCTAGTACATTCTGGAACTTTCCCAGATCCTGGAACTATGGACCAGGTCTTTCAATGATTAGGCCATTTTTTTTCTGTTCTGACAGGTGTTGGGGTCCAAGTGCTGGTCTTACTAGTCAGAATGGTATCTCCAATATGGTGTCAGGTATGCTAAGGTCTGGGGACTTGTTACTCTATGAATAAATTTCCAAATTTAGCGAGTTGTTTTAATCAGAGTTGTGAGAAACAGCTGCTTACATAATGAAAGCAACTATGGTGGTTTTTTTCTGTTGTTGTTATTGTTTGTTTTGTTTGATTGTTTTTTACTGTTGGAAATTTGGTTGCTACACTGTTCAGAAGATGCTGGCTTATTTGATGTGGCTGAGGAATTCTGTGTACTACATGGATTTCCTCCTTAAGAATAACATCCATTCTTATCTCTCTTTTTTTATTCAAAACAGATTTCCTGTAGTCATCTTCTTCATTGATAGTCCTAACCTAGTGACCACATTCTCTCTTGAGATGGTTTGCAATGGAATATGACTTGGTCTGGCAAGAAGCCATTGGTGATACTTGGCTGACTTCGGGTAAGGCGCCCTCACCAATTAAGAGACTTATAGGAAGAAAAGAAGAGAGAAGTGAAGAAGAGAGGAAGAGGGGGAGGGGAAGAAAGAGGGATGGAGAAGAATGCAGGGAAATGAAGAGGGAGGGAGGAGAGGAATTCAGGGAAGTAAAGGGAAGGATGGGAGAAGAGAAAAAAATTAAGTTCTGTTTTCTTTCTTCCTTCCTTCCTTCCCTCCTTTCTTTCTTTCTTCCTTCCCTCCTTTCTTTCTTTCTTTCTTTCTTTCTTTCTTTCTTTCTTTCTTTCTTTCTTTCTTTCTTTCTTTCTTTCTTTCTTTCTTTCTTTCTTCCTCCTCCCACTTTTTCTGCTATATATTAATATATTTGCATCAATGACCTGGAACCTTGTCAGAACATTTTCAGTGAAGAGGGGTTTAGTGCTGAAGATGCAAGCTAGTGGCGTAGTGCACGCATAAAATTTTGGGTCCCATTCTCAGCATCATACCTAAGCAAACATTTGGATACAAGGAATACTGACTAGAACATCTATCACTCCTCTGATGGCTGGGTTGGTTCAGCTGATGTGGCTGGCTAGGTGTAGTGTCCTTGGCATCATTGCTCCATCTGTGTCTCACCAGATACTCTTCACCCATATAACAAAATGATCTTCACCTAGAGGTTCTCTGCGTAATGGTGTACGAATAGCTACTCCCTCGTGCTAGAATTTACACATAAGCTTTCAAGAAGGGTTAGAGAAAAACAAGATTAAAATGTCAATCTTGGAAAAGAAAAGAATGAATAATATTTTTTTATGATGTTCAACATTTGAATATGTATATACTCTGCCTTAAGGCTTTTTAGATATAAACTTAAGTTTCTTGTGGTTTAGACAATTCAGATCTAGAAATTTCATTATTTGTAATAAAGGCTTCTTAAGTGTGTGATAGTATTGAACAATGTGTAGCAAACCACTATTGCTATGACTGTTTTTGCATGTACAGATAGCAAATACATGCATGAAGACACTCCACATCACGTACCATCAGTTCAATGCAAATTAAAGTCATTACACATTTCTGTGCATCCCTTTGAAAGGAAGAATTCTGTAGCTCCAATGGTGTTGAGTTCTTTCAAGATAAGAGAGAAAAAATAGCTCTCATATTTGCTGGTTGGTAAACATAAACAATGTTTATCCAAAATTAATGAAAACTGTCTGGTACATAAGAACTCGTGAGAGCACAGTGCCTTCTGAAAGGCAAAGACATGATATAGCAATCTTCTGTGTTGTGGTAATGGTGAATGTTTTAGAGGTAGAAACAACAATAAATATTCCTATCTGTTTTGTAGAACTGGAGAAGGTCTGAGACAAGCATACATACTGAGATCTTCAAAATCATGAATTTATCTGTAGCTAACTAAGAATGCCTGGACAGGAGAAGGTTGATATCCTTAAAAAATGTAAAATTTAGTAATTGGCCTTGTGCTTTTTGTTACTTTAACTTAAATTCCATGAGAATGGTTACTTTATCAGGCCTGCTCCATTTTAATATTTTAAACCAATTATCTTTCGGGGCCTTCAAAAGATGGTTAAATGTCTTTAATCACACTATGTTTGAGACAATTACCTGATGGCATATTCCAGATAACTCAACATGGACTTGCAATCAGAATACTTAATTTAAAAAGAAACAACAACAAAAGCTTGCTGTCCTCGTGGGAATTTGAATATCTAATCTATATTCATGACTCCGCTGCAATTCTTGTATCAGTTTAAGCTTGCAAGTTTGCTGATGTTGTTTTGTAGAAAGGAAAAGGAAAAGGAAAAGGAAAAGGAAAGGAAACTTGTATTTAGTCATTGTCCTAATGGTTTAAGGGAATAATTTTAATATAACCAATTCTTCTGTCTATGCCAGGCAAAATTTTGTCCCAGATTGATCTCTAGTCTCCTCTTGTTTCTTCCCTCTTTGTCCTCTCTGTCCTTCTCCCCGCTTTCTCTTTCTCCATGCCTCCCCCTCTCCTCCTTTCTTCTTTCTTTGCTTCCCACTAAAGGAGAGTAGCTCAATTATAACTTGCTTTTTCTCACAATGACATTTGGAAATTATTTTTCTGTACTTAATTTGATAACAAGTAAATTTTTTTCACATATGTCAAAACATATAAAGCACATATTGTACCATCTGGACAAGGCTTCTGTCCATCTGGAATGCACTATCCTGGAAGACGCAGTGTAAAGTTTTCTAAATCTAGTGCTTTCTCCATTTAAAAGACCCATACATTTGAATCAAACTATAACTAAAAACAAAATCCCTGAAAATTCTCAGACAATGGCCAGTGTAATTTAGTTTCCATGCCTAAATCAAATCACTTTCAGGAAGCAGGTAGGAAATAATAACCTTACTTTGGTTATTTAGCTTGAATGGTTCTATTCCTACTCAAAGCTCTATCGATTCCTTGTCCTGATTTTGTTCAAGGCTGATAGTGTAGATTGCCACCATGCCAGTCAAGTCTGATGGGATGTTTTTTTCTTTGAATGTAACTGGAGCAATTCTAATAGAAGCATTAGGTGATGCATAGTTTAAACAAAGCTGTCAATGAGAGCCTTTGCTGCTTCAGAACATATAAGACATTATTAGTTCTCTACTGTGTCTGTTGAGATCTTGTTTTATATGGTTGCAAACTTTCATGACGTAGCAATACTGACATGTATGATCTAGGAGCCAGGCCTGGGTAGAAAGCACACATTAGATAATATAGGATAGTTAACCCCATGTGGTGAAAAGAAGTGTTTTGAAGTTGGTAGTTTTGGGTTTGACTTGGAATTCTGATATTTATTAATGTAAGCTTAGATTTCTGAATTAAAAATGTTTTGTTTTATAAGATTGTTTGTACAAAATGGTAGGCTATAGCCATAGCAGTGCTATGCATAGTGGAGGAGTCTATGCTCATGTAGCTATTAATATGATCAGTACTGTAATTCAGACCATGAAAACATAGAGTAGGATGCCTTCTGGGGTAGAGCTTTTGAAGGAGGAGAGTATTCTCTTTAGCTCTTTAGGGCTTGTAACAGTGATAGTTTTTGTTTGTTTGTTTACTTATTTATGATGTTTCTATCACTGTAGAATCCAGACAATTTTTGGGATCTCTTAACTGTTCTGATTACAGATATAACTGTTTTTGTTAAGTACAGAAATAAAATAAAAAACAATTAATCTATCAATGTTCTTTCCTGAATCATAAGCAAAAGTTAGACCATTACTAGAGCTTGTGGGAATGATTTCTATGTTACTTTAGAAATGATTCTGAATGATTATTCACAATCTGGCAAACTGGGTACAGCAATGAAGAAGTTGAAAATAGTTATTTGAGAAGAGATGACCACAAGTAGCTTTTTTGATCAGGCAGAGATTTCCAAGTACATTCAAGAACATAAAATGCATGTGCTCAGTGATTTGTCTAAATTTATGATTACATAATCTTGATAATAGAATTTCTGTAGCACTAATTTCTTCTTTGTAGCTATTACTCTTTATCATTCCCTAACTATAAATTAGATTTTAGAATTCACTCCAAAATTATTTGTATATGAAGGTCATAGAGTTCAAGTAAATAAAATATGCAAGGTAAAATACAAAATGTTATTTTAAAATAGCAGTTTTAAAACTATGTTGAAAGGATCTCTAGATTGTCTATGAACAACTTAATAATGAAGAATGGGTGAATAACAGCAGATTTAACTGGACAGGTCTACCATTAATTGCTTTATGTATAGGATTAGACTAAGAGCAGATGTAAAAGCCTGCTGATTTAAAATGGAATTGATTTCTGTCAGGATTTTCAAGATTGCATTGAGATACTGGTGCTCTGCACTTCTGATTTCCATAATCAAGGCTTTTGAGGCAGGTGCCTGTTTTCCAATGATGTAAGAGTTTAAGTGTGGAAGTGAAGTCCTTTGTAGATATTTTGTTTTGCTGTATTGGATAATCCCAGAATATTGGATGTCACTCCTTGTTTCCAGGAAGGACAAACAGAAATCTAGGGAAAGCAGCATTAAGATGACTCCAAGGTTACACTCATTATATTCACTGTGTTCTAATAATACTTAGGAGACAAACTCAGAAGTATAATTAGTACTTGTAATCACATGCCAAGCTAAAGCTTAGCTGTTCTATTCTTCACAAAAAAAAAATGGTTAGAATGAAAACTGTAATCTAAGAAAAACTCCCTCTATCACATCTTCTTTTACTGTTTGTTGGTTTTTTGTTGTTGTTTTCTCAAATTACAAAGCTACAGGATTTTTATTAATTAAGCATTTATATTAGGCTTCAGATAAACATGGCAGAGATTTGTAACAATGGCATTAACATCAAATGTTAATCTTAGAATCAGTTAGTGTTAAGAAATGTCCAGGCTAGGTATAGGATATTTTTGGAATTCTTTTTAAATGTTTTCAAATCATTGGAATTCATTTTCTGGATAGAAATTTTTAAGTAAATTTATATTGATTGCATTTCTGTCATGAAAAAGACAAAAAATAAGGAAAATGTTATAAATTAATTACACAAAGCTTTTTAAGGTCATTGAACTTTTTTCATTCAATAAATTGGAAATTACTAAATCCACATATGAGCATTTAAAAGTGCATGTTATTAATTTCAACTGTTCAGATGGGCATAGTATTTCCTCTTCTCAAATAGCAAGGCAATAACTACAAGTGTATTTTTATTTTATTTTTCTCATTATTGTTGTTGTTGTTGTTTTTGAGACAGGCTTTCTCTGTTGTAACTCGAGCTGTTCTAGGACCAGGCTGGCCTCCATCTTACAGACATCTGCCTGCCTCTGCCCCCCTAGTGCTGGGATTAAAGACTGTGTCACCACTGCCCAGCTTACAAGTGTATTTTTAAAAAACAAATAATTTTCATTTACAATACTTATTTAACTATTACATATCTATTTTTAAATGAAGAAATATAATTTGTAATATTTATTATCATCTATTATATATTTATTTAATAATAGTGTTCAAAATTAAGCAATTTCAATCAAAGGGAAACACATTAGAAAAATCTCTAAAACTACAAAATAAAAAACAATTTATTGTACATAAGTAAACCACTGAATAATAAAATATAATTAATGCATGTCATATCAGATAGAAACACAAGGGAAACCTGAAAACAATGTGGTATTGAAATTAAAAAAATATCAAACTTACAATTCCAACTCATCAAAATTATGCTTTAGATGTAAAGGCAACAAATAATGAGAGGCTGAGATAAACTGAGTTAATTTGTGCTTATTGAGTGTGCCCTGTAGAAGGAGAAAAAGTCCTCCTGTACGGAAGGAAATGGGGAAATGGCATAGACTGTTCTACTACAGAAAAAATAAAGAAAGAAAAACATTAAGGTAATTATGCTCAAAGTTTGAAGAACAATGTGAATACATGAAATATACAACATCAATAAAACAAATTTTTGAAGAGAGAAAGTGCAGTTAATTTCTATGAGCATTTCTGTATATTTAAAATTTTAAAGAATTATTTATATTAATGTGTACGGATGTTTTGCCTGGATATTCATTGTGTTCATGCCTGAGGCCTGAGGAGGACAGAATAGGGTGTCAGTTCCCTGTGATTATAACCTATCATGTGGATGATGGGACCCTAACCCATGTCGTCTACAAGATCAGCCAGTTTTCTTAAACACTGAATCCTTTTGATTCCATATACTTTTATAATTAAATCAGTATACAAAACACTCTGATCAGATGTTTGCTGTAATTCCCAGAACATCATAATTTCAAATTTCCATGGCTCACTCTAATTCCTCAAACTGCATTCTAAATATGAATCTGAGACCCACAGGTAGGAGTGCCTCCTACCCTTCACCAAAGAAGTGTCTCTTTGTAGCAGACAATGAACATTATGGAAAACCAAAACTGGTCAAAATGCAGATAACACTGATCATGGTGTGTCCAGCTCCAGTTCATGTATCTGTAACCCAATTGTAGAACCCAAAGCTCAAGGACCATATGGAAGAGGGGATAGAATGATTGTAACAACTCAAAGGCCAGCAAATCTATAATATCTCCCAGAAATAATAGGGAAGCTACACCCGTGATATCTGTACAACATGGCTGCCTAAACAAGACCTGAACAGTGACAATATCAATGGGTATACTAACACTCATGAGATCCTACCACAAAGATCTATAGACAAAAAATGACAGCTAAGAGAGGGAGACGTATTATTACTCAGGGATGAAACTTCTAATTGGTTAGACAAAACCAACTGATCAGCCTTGAAATCATATACATATAAGCAACTCCAAGTGGACTCAACAGGGTGTGTGTGTGTGTGTGTGTGTGTGTGTGTGTGTGTGTTATCCTGAGGAATACACACCTATTTCTCCATATTTAAAAGTCAATTTCATACTTTCTTCAGGTTCCCAATTTTGTAATATGAGAGTTTAAATCTACTCTGTTATTTTATAATGACCAGAACAGAAATACTGAATTCAAATTGAGTATCTGCAAGTAGTCTTGTGGCTATAAACTATTGTGGTACAGTCTAGTTATGGAATTACAGTATAACATTTTAAATAGTAAAATACAGCTTTAATATAGCTATGTCTCTCCACCTAGACATTTTAAAGTGAAAAAGAAATCATCTTTATAATGTGACACATATGAAATGCATTTATTTTTATATATGCATATATACAGATTATGGAACATATGTGTATACATTCAAGCACATTACAGAAAAAATATGAAATTATTCAGTTACAAGAGTGTGTAAAAATATATGGCTTTGTTTTTAAAGGGATTTCCAAATGTGTATTAAATATAGATTCATAAGAATTTCTTTGTTTTTTGTTTTTTTTCTTTTATTGAAAATAGATTTTTTTCTCACATAATATATTCTGACTAAGGTATCTCCTGCCTCTACTACTCCCAGTTCCTTCCCACCTCCCCTCCCATCTGGATCCCACCCCACTATATACACATGTGCCCTGTGGCATTTCAAAAATAAACTAGATTGCTTGTTCATTTGCTGATGGCATACCAGAATTGCAGCCAGCATTGGGGTCTGAGGCATGTGGCCCACTAGATAGCACAGCCACGATCGCCGTGTCTCTTAGAGAGCAGAGCTCTGAGAACTACATCTTCTGAATATCTCCTGCTGCTGCTTGGCATCCTCATACATCTCTTTCCTGATATGAGTGGTGTGAAGTCTCAAAAGGAGTCTCTAGCTCCTCACTGGGTGGTGTTACTGGTACATATAATAACAGTGGGATTCTTAGTTAATAACTTATAGCCTCTGGGAGCAAATTTATCCAGCCATGCTGAGTATAGTCCTTTAACTTAAAAATTTTACTTTATAAATTATACTTTTAAATTTGTTTATAAGTCAGTAGTTTTCCATATGGCATTTATATGTCTCCATCATTTAAGATAATTTTGGATTTAGATCCTGTTTTTTCTCAAAATATTTTTCCCAGCAGTGTACAGTTTAGCAAATATTTATGTTTATAAATATTATTAAAATGTGCTAATATTTTATAGACAATTATAAGACTAAAATTATTTATTATAAAAGTATGTATCTTCACATTGTAGCTCAATATCTTTAAGACATTTATCCTGAAAGTTTGACATTGTTTATTAACACATCCACTTGAAATTATTTTTGTTTTATGTATTAAGAATGTAGCTATGTGGGAGTTGAATTTGTTTCAATTTTTGTAACTAAGTGTTACATTTAAGGAGGCAGTTATTTCTTTGGGTTAGGAAAATGACTGCAGAGGTGATTTTATTGAACATTGCAGTAATGTTACAAGATAGTCACATCAGCTTTTGAAATGTTATCTCCCTTCGCTTCAAAATTAATATTCAAAGAAAACTAACCCTATGAAGATACTCAGTGATTGAAAGATATATACATTTTTTATGACTATCAGTTGAACAATTCAAAAATTTTATATAACCTTCCAATCATTGAGTTTTGCCTTACCAATTGATTTTTGCTAAAAATGGTTCTGAAAGGACATATCTAGTGATATGTGTTTTGGTTCTAATATATATATATATATATACATACATACATCTTATATCCAGAAAGTCATTAAAATGCAATAAATTATTACTGTAGTATAGAATTTCCTAACAAAAAAACCCTCAGTATAATGTGGAAAAGATCAGTTGTTATTTCCTTAGGTAAAAATAAAACTAGAAAATCTTGGTGCAAATTTACAATATACCATACTACTACTAGCAGTGAAGTCTTGGCAGTATGTATTAATTGTTGACATACTATCCTCAACGTGCTTCTATTACCAAAGGGAAATTAGTAAGCATATAAATATGATATAATACTGTTACATAGAAATTTAAAATAGCATACCAGAATAAGGAATAGAAAAACAAATTTATCTAAATGATAGAAACAATATAATGCTAAAGCAGAAGCAACCAGAAGGATTTTAAGCATAAAATATGTATTGAAGAGTCCATATTATCTACTACAACCGTAAGAAATGATTAAATCTTAGTTGTATAATGACATGAACCTATAAAGTTAAGTGATGTAATCTAAAGAAATCATGGTAGTTTACTCAATGATACAAGAATCAACTGCTCTTCTAGAGAATCCAGGTCCCTGAACCCACATCAGTTAACTCACAACTTCCTGTAACCCCAGCTTTAGAGAATGGACATCTTTTGTCAAATGCACATACAGGCCATATGCACACACATATATACATAAATAAAAATGAAATTTTAAGAATGTTAAATAAAAAGGATAGAAAATATGGAGCATTCTCGGGAACTTCACCAATATCTACCTCTAAAGGTCACCAATCTTCTGTAAGGAATTACCTTGTCTTGCATAAAACAGCCTAATATTTGTTTACTAACATCATTCACTGAGTCTCAGGACCTGAGGTAATTGAATGAGATTTGTTATGAATTTTAATTATATAAAATGAATAAAATGAAACAAGGGTAATTACTTTAAAGGCTAAGTAAGCATCTGTGTATTAGTCACATTAAAACTCCAAGTATTTTAGAAGTATGTTTATTACCATGTGTTTACTTGAAAGTAAGTTCCTTATATATAATTCACATGAGTTCTTGATGTAAAAGCAGTCTATCATTCTACTATGCTTTTTTCCTAAATCATCGAGCCACAAGGGAACCTCTGGGAATCTCAGGGTTTTCTTTAATATCATTGGTAGGCACAATTTTCTTCTTATTCTGACACTAGTGAATTTAGAAAAACACTATCAGTCTTGTTAGCCAGGAAGGGACATGACAAGTGTCCATTGAATTCTGATTTTGAAAAGGCTTTCTGTCCCTTTAAAACAATGGCACTTCCTATAATCTGACAAGACTCATCCTTCATTTTATGGGCTAATAATCAGAAGATCAATAGCAGCCAAACGAGTTTTCATGTTTCAAAACTGAAATGTTGTTTTAGTGTTAATCAGTCTTTAGCTCTGTGTGTCTGGGTGTGTATTTTAACCAAAATATCTTTTCACATGGCTCCTGACATTAGACCTCTGAAGGACTTAGCCATCACTTCTTAGGGACTACACTGATTTTCTGATGTTTCAAACATCGGATTTGATTGGGGTTCATTTCTTCCCCTCAGGAACTATATTTTCCTCTTTCTCCTGGGAAACAAACAGTGGTAGGAGTGTTCATTTCAACAACAAAGCCTAATTGAGTTATATTCACAGCCACTGAAAATGTGATATAAACCTTCTTGTAAGATGGGGACTGCATTATAACGACACCGATAAAGTTAACTAAAAGGTGTCTGCGAGAAAAGTCAGGGGCTTGTCTTCCAGCTGTGAGGTCCATGGTAGTGTGGTGCAAAATATCATTCAAGTTTCTTTTGTTTGTGGGCTAACAGAAAGCTGATTTTGGGGCCAAAATATTGGTGATTTTAATCAAAGCAGAAAACCTCACAATGGAGACCTTGGAAGAGAAAAGTATTCAGAGCCATGTGACTGAATCCTTTCTCCCAAGAGTAGCATCCCCATCTCATTCAGACTCTGAAACTTTTCTTACACTGATGTTTATCCTTCTATCTCAAAAGAGAAGGTGAAGACTTTATCAAAACAAGTGGCAATCTGGAGGTTTCACTTGCACCCATGTAAAGAGATCACAAGTGTTCCCAAGTGTTCGCGGAATGCTTGCAACTTCCCTATGCTCACAATAGAATGACCCAGAAAAATCATTGTCCTTAAAACAGCTCTACATGTTACAGAATCTCAAAATTCCTAGTAAGGGTAACATGCAACCTTTATAGTTATGCTTAAAATGAAGAACCTCTGATATTGTCTTTGTAACTTGTATTATTCTTCTTTAGAATAGTACAGCTTTGGTTGAGTTGAGCTATGTTTTTGGTAGAGATGTTTCTTTGATTCAAGCATGCACATCAGGAAAGACTTTGCTTTGGAGGAAGGGATCCCTTAAGACAATTTTCTTACCCTGTGTGGCATTATCAAATCTCCATAATTACCTAGCCTCCAAAATGAGTCTGCTTATATTCAGATATACCCATCCAGCTTGATAGAGGTAGCATATAAATGATTTGGAATGTTGCCACCCTCCTAGTTTTGCTTAAGCTTGTGGATCCCCTCCACCAACTCCTCATAGTAGAAAATGGATCTTTTAGTCATAAGCTAATTTGAAAATTTTCCCTTTCTTATCACATCCATGTTTTAACTCTGTGACGATAGTGAAGGCTGGTGGTCAAATGTCAGCAGTATTTCAAGGAATCAGAGTGTTTAGTGTAACTATTCCAAATATTCTATTCCTTTGCCAACCCAGGAAAGCATCAAAAAGACTACTGGTAGCCATGGCAACATAACCACGAAGCTATACTCAATTTTAGGCAGTCTTTCTTGCATCCTATTCCCCCTCCATTTTGCAGAAAATCAGAAGCTAATGGGACACAGCTGCCTTCACTTTGGTTTGCTTATTAAGCTAAATTCAAATTGTGTCTTGTTTTATTCATTTAATTAATAGGGCATCAATTTTTGACATTCCAGTACATTTTATTTGAAAGACTGAGATTTATGAGAAAGTTTCACAAGAAGAATTTTACTGTAAGATATGCATAAAAGCTCAGCCAGACAGCACTTTTAATTATTTCATTAAAAATCATTCACACATAAAATATCTTAATCTATCTTAGATGATATGGCTTCAGCTGAGTAACAAATCATTACAACCTAACTAGAGAGTGGTAATAGAAGGAAAATCTCATTGATAAAACAGATACTTGGTCATGTGGCTATTGAAGTAAGCTGTTTGGTCCATTGAAGTACTAATAACTGTCACTACTGTTCCTGTATCATAGTAACAAGTTGTATGTGCTATGCTCATATACCACATACTTAAATCACATGTAAAGGCATTCCTCTTTAAAGCTTAAGCTCAGCATGAAAGTTAAATTAGAAACCAGATCAGTACCCAGAGCTTGTAAAGTTTGTGAATTCAAGACATCAGCATTCTGAGAAGATTGACTTTGATTTAAAGTATACTTATTAACAATTAGTTTATTTCGGGCCAGGATTGTCAGTACAGTTCAGTAATCTCAGAACTCAAAAGAGAGAGGTAGTAGAAAAACTTATGAATTGAATGCTAGCTTGGGATTCTAAGGAAGACCCAGCTCTGAAAACAAAACAGATTCTTTAAAGTATTAGTTTTATTTTCCAGGTTATCAAATAGACTAAATCTAATTCAGGTTTAAATTCTGGTGGAACTGTGTCCACAACTAATATCTTATTTTTTTCTAAGCTTTCAGTCATTTCTTTCTTGATCCAATCATTTGGTTATTATCCAACTCAAATACTTATGAAGTACTTCATACTCATGCAGATAGATAGATAAAGCAAATATAGGCACATAATAAAATAGAGTCCCTACATGTAGACTCATAAAAACAATTGAAATGTAGATAGAGACATGTAGTAGAAAGATACAAATTATATGATAAGGATGGACTAAATTTTGAGAAATGTATATTTCATAAGTATACAGGAAAGGAAACACACAATTTTGCTTGGGAAGAAAGGGCAGATCAGGAAAAGAAATTCATAGGATTGGGTATTTAAACGATATCCCTAAGTAATCTCAGCTGCTAAGCAGATGCAAAGGCAGAGTAACATAAAGCCTGCTGAGGGGGAGAAATTGCAGACTGTGCTTCTGAGATTTCCCTGGACCTCTATTAATGTCAGAGGATGCTCAGTTGTCAGGAAACTGGGGAGGGGCTTTGATCTGAAGAGCAGTTCCCAGAACTGGTTAGTTGCACATCTGCTTAGCAACCCTAATTTGGAGAAGAAACTAGTAATTATTGTGTACAGCACAATGCTCCCCTTACATGCTTTGTCTCATCAGTGTTATTATCATTTTCACTTGATGGATAAAACAGCTAAGGTTTAAAAGGTTAGAGAAACTGTCCCAGGCTGCTTAAGGGGCAGAGACTTCTTTGCTTGGCTTCAAAAGAAATGTTCTCCAAAGAACCATGTCAGTACTACCGTCCCAAAGACTGAAGCTTTTAACATAAAGGAGTGGGGCAAAGGATGAGAAGATACTGAGGGTAATGACGATATCAGTCTTACCTTAATGGCCTTCTTAGGAATGAACTCTTGTCTTCATGAAGGTATCAGACAACAGGAACATGCAAATGCTGTGTGCCTAGTAGACTTTTTTTTGTGACTCTTGCTTTTTTTTTTTTCTTTTCCCTTTTAAAATTGGACCTGGCTCACTGCTTTCTTGGCCCTGGCTTCTGCAAGAGTATGCTTTCCTACACACCCCATTCACAACAGAAGCTAAGAGGCCCTAACTCTTAGAGAAGCCTAAAGACCACTGCAAATGTGATGTTTTTCATAGCAATCTACTTACTTTTCTGTTTCTGTATATACTGGAGAAAAACACCCTGATCATGGAGCAATATATATACTTTAATATGCCCACATTACTTAATATATCTAGTAAATGGACAGGTCTAGTGCGATTTCTCAGAATATTAGCACATAGGAAGAAAGAAACTATTAAGTCTCCTGTGAATTGAAAATTATGGATTCATATTCAAAGAAATAGCAGGTGCAGAAACTTAGTGGGATCTTACATAGAGGTCTAGGAAAAGTCAGGTAATGGGATCCAGATGAACTTCCTGCTATCGAGCCAATAAGAGTTCTTCTAATACTGCAATTATGTGTGAATCCCAAAGGCAGGCAAGTATTTGGCAGGGGGAACCACAGCAGAGTTTGAGGTTTTCTGGGTAGGATGCCAATTCCTGTAGGTAAGGGAAGGAGTAAGTATACTGAAACGATTGAGTTACTAGATTATCCCTAAAGCTGTTAGGATAGTATGCAAGAGAGTGGGAAAGGAACTCAGAATCAGGTAAATGAACAAGAATACAGCTATATGACTTGCAGTATTCTTAGAGATATGATCCCATGGGCAACATAGAGACTACATCCCATGATGAGGCAAATAATTAATAACTGTTAAAGGTAATTAATCTGCTGGGTGGTAGTGGCTCACTCCTTTAATCCTAACACTGGGGAGACAGGCAGGTGGAGCTCTGTGAGTTCAAAGTCAGTTAGCCTGGTCTACACAGTGAGTTCCAGGACAGTCAGAGTTACAGCTAAAAAGCCCTATCTCAAAAAAACAAAAAAAGATAATTAATCCATATAAGCATGCTATAATCTCAATGCTTTTCAAGAATAATGTACGTAATAGGTGTAGTAGTTATTTGTCTATTTGCTGTGACAAAATATCTTGCTAAAGCAACTTAAGGGAGAAAGGTTTATTTTGGCTCACAGTTCAAACATACATTCTATCATCACGGGGACGTTCTAGTTGCAGGAGCATGAGGGCATTGGCTATGTTGTGTCCACAATCAATAAACAGAAGATGATGAATGTTGGCACTTTCTCTATCTCCTTTTTATTCATTCCAGGATCCCAGGAACAGTGTTGGTGACAGCTAATGTGGGTCTCCACACTGAAATTAACCTATTCTAGACAATCCCTCATTACATACCCGGAGACTAAAATAATCTAGAATAATCTAGATCATTCTTCCCATGTTTGTCTGGAGGCTAATCCCCTAGGTAATTCTAGACCCTGTCAAGTTTACAGTCAATATGTCATCAAAGTATGAGACTTCAGAACATATCTATGTTTATGGCTATGAATTAGTTTTCACTCAAATATCCTCAGTGATATAGATGGCATGAAGTCAAAGGGTCCATAGTATTCATTCTTCATAGATCCTCAACTCCAAGTCAAATAAATTGGTAGTAGAAATTTGGGTCAAGCTTCATGAAGGACTAAGAAAGCCATGAAGGTTTTGGTTTCTTACTTAGTAAAGTAAGTAAAGGCTTCATCTTGCTTGAGGTACTTCTCTCAATGACATTTACTCTCCAACTGTGTTTGAAATCTTTCCTAACTCAGTATGATGAAGTTACTGGTAGCTCTATATATCCTAGAGATAAAATTGGTCCCAGATTCTTGGAATTAGGTAGGGTAAACTCGGTAGTCTCATTTTCACCGGTTAGAGATATTCAAGAGTGTGATTCTGAGTGCATTTTAATATCTGTATGAAAATCGAATTGATATTGTTTACATTTTAAACATATTTCCTTCACCAAAGTCATGGTTTCATGTGCTTGTGGGATTTTGTTCTATTTTTGTCTTTCATTTGAGACAAAGTTCTCCATTCACTTAAAGCAAGATTTTCAACATTTTCTGCTTCAATAATCTTCCTTCTGAGATGTGCCTAGGGCAATATTATATTTTCTCTACATTCATTTGATTCTTTAATGAAACAGATCACCATCTACATCAAGTGCTTTGTATGTTGCTATGTGAAATAAAAGTGGGTCCTCGACTTACCTATTTAGACTTGTTTCAACATTTGAAATAGAGTTTACCATGACAAAGAAAATCCAATCATTCTGAGTGTTTGGATACATTCAGATGAGTGTCCAGAGGATATATCATACTTGATGTTTTCAGTTCCATTTTGGTAGGAGTCCAGGGACCTTCAGTGATTGGCTCACCCAAGTAGACTGATACCAGTGTTAAGTGTCAAAGTACCAAGCAACGAGGTTTCCTCAACTAGATGATACTTCAGTTCACCATCATAAGGCAGGTTAAAAGAGTTCATGATCAGGGAGTCAGGGCCAATCCTCTAGACCCAAGAAATTGCCACAATAGCTGCTGTATTCGTATTGACCAGAGCAAGAAGAAAAAAACAAAACAAGAATCTAGTGAGCATGCTCAAAGGCTTACTTTTATAGGCACATGCGACATTGGAACAATTTAGACAAATAACATTATTCTCTGTGAAGATTCAACTAGTTTTCAAGAATATACAAAAAAGAAACAATTAGTTTCATTTTACTTTCTTAATAAAATGTTTTTCTTGCTATTTGTTTTGCTGAATTTTCTCAAATTTAATAAAAGCATGATACTTCTAGCTATGATTTCACTTCTTTTCTCAATTAATACAACCTCAAAACAATTTCTAAGAAAAATGTATTGTGATTTAATGATATTCAAATAGCTATCAATGTATTTAGGTATTAGACACAGAACAAAAGATCTTTGAATAAGCAAATTGGAAAGTATATAATGTTTTAAGTGACCTGTATGGTAGAGACTTTGGTTGTTTAGATACAACATTTTTGTGTTTTTCTAACTTTGATCTTTCACATATAAGTCTGCTAGGTCAACAAGTAGACTAAGAAAATAACAACAGCTAAAATTAAGGTCCATTTGAGGGCTAGTATAATCCTAATACAGCAGATGCTTCCTAAAATATATACATATATGAAGGCATATATGAAGATGACCTAAAAAGAATAGCCAAATAACAGGGGAGACAGAGCCCCAGCTGGATCTCTTTCATCAGCAAATGAAGCTTCCAGTTCCAGGAATAGGCTCTATCTAATTGAGTTAGTGGCCAACCAAGCCCTGTAGGAATCCCTAAACAATCAACGCTATTGCCAAGGCTATCAGTTGGTTGCACTCCACAGACAGTAAAGCCTATTGCTGAAGACGATACCTACACAACTCATTGAACATGAAGAAGTCGAGCTGGTTCCTACATAGAGCCTTCACCATTACTGACTAGTGTTTATGGCACTGGAAGGTACTCTATATGATATCAAAAAAAAAAAAAAGGTAAACTCCAACAAAGCAACAAACCTTTCAATCTGAATGCAATGTGAAATTGTAATAGTGGGACACAGCAGTGTGGGGCCAATCAACTTATATATGATTGGATTTAAGGCCCGTTTTGTGAGCTAGAACCTATCTCTGAACTACTCAGGTGGCTAAGAACTAGAGACTAGACAGGCAGCAGACGTAGAGAAAAACACGTAGTACTGTTCTGCTAAAGGAAGGTAGCAACAAAACTTTATGACATTCTGCTATACTTGTAGATGAGCGTTCTACTCAGCCATCATCAAAGAGAGTTCTTCCTGCATTAGAAAGGAATAAATGCAGAGACTCACAGGTAGATGATGTCCAGAAAGTGAGAGACCCTGCACCACTCAGTTCTACCTGGAATGTCTCTAACAATTCTCTTCTATCAGTACTCGGAGAATCCTGTGGAAGAACAGGCAGATTGACTTTAAGGGCCAGAGACAAGGCCTTCTATACACAGGACCAATGCACATATTCTGATTTTGTGTTTTTAGAGGATCTGTGTGTGCTAATGTTTGTGTCTCTATATCGAGATGCATGTGTTTCTTCAGCTTTTTCTTTGGCTCTTAGTTTTTCTGTTTCTTTGTTTGTTTTATACTATTCAGATTTGTTTGTTTTTATTTTATCTTATTTATTTTTATTATTATTATTTATCATCATCATAATCATCATCATTAATTATTTCAGAAGCTTATAAAAGGATGTGGATTTGGGTGTGTGGAGAGCTGAGGAGGATCTAGGAGGAATTGGGGGATGAGCAACTGTAATCCAAATATATTGTATGAAAAAAATCTATTTTCAATAAAAAAGAACAATATATTAGAATAGGTGAATGACTGGAAATGAACAGATTATTCAAATCATATAACACTAAAATATAGTGGAGCAATAATACTTATTACATGTTCATTGGTATGTTAATATCTCCCTTGTGTTAATACTTATAATTTTGAAACATTTTTATATGCTATGTATTCCATGGATGAATAAGTAAAAGTGAGATGCAGAGTTTAAGCCATTTGGTCAAGTGCTAAGTGGAGGGAAGAGATTATAAATCAAGTTCCTGATATCATCATATTTTTTGAACCAGTAGATATGAGTCATTCTCAGCTGAAGTAAAAAAGGAAGTTGACTTTGTGGAGGAAAACTCAACAATAAAAAGTTAATTAATAGCATAAAGTTTGCTGAAAATTTATAATGCAAAGTCGAAGTGCTACTCTTTTGTTTGCTTCTTTTTTGTATGTGCTTTTTAACATTTTTTATTTTAGAGAAAAATGACCAAATACTCTTGCTAGATGTATTTTTTTCTTTTTTAAAATTTTGGCCACATTTCAGAACTGACTGGTTGTTGCGGTACAAAGTTCATAGTTTGATTTATTTTTATTTGGTTGCTTTGTTAATGCATTTGTTTTTGTTTTGTTGTTTTTGCTTCACCTCTCTACCAACATACTTAGCTCCCAAATCCAACTAATTCAACCTTTCTTCAATTAGAGATTTAATTTTATCTTAGCTTTTCCAACTTGTGTTTCTACATTTAGGCCCTCAATCTAAGGTTTATCTATCACAGTTCACTACCTGTTGAAGGCAGTATCCATTGAAGCATATTATATTTTTAAAAATGCCTTCATCCATAGGGTCTTAATATCTAGTTCTGATGGACAACGAAGGGCATCAGCAATACCCTGTAGTGATTTGGAGACATCTGGGACCTCCATGACATGATGAAATATATATATATATATATATATATATATATATATCAGACATGATGCTGGGATTTTCATCTAATAACCTTGACTTTGCGGAAGACCATTATCTACGCATGCATATAGGTGCCTCTCTTTAAACTATTTTTAATAATGTTTTTTAAATAGAGTTTCTAACAGGTGCCAATATCCACGTCCAACAAGTGAATAAGGGGATAAAAGGCCTAAATTATTTAGTATAAATTTGGGATGTACAGCAAGCGTTTGTGTACCTCCTCTGTGTACTCTTTTAAGAAAATGTTGGTGACAGAAGTTTAACTAAAAGACCTGCAGGCAGCAGTGGGGTCCTGGTGTTCCCTGTTAATTGGCTTGGCCAAGAAGGAACTCATTAACAGAGAGTCAGATCAGACCTACTCACCCACAATCTGAGTCATTTATCCTGGCTTCAGTCAGAGCAGAAGATTCTAGAAAAAAATTCTCATTTCTGAGAGAGACATACAATGATTCAAATTATTTATATAATTTTTGCAATTTTAGAAAGGCAAACATGTTACCAAAGTACACAAGTCATTCTTCAAAGAAATCTATTCTGTGATGGCTGATTATACACTCTAAAAAACAGAATTCTGGGAAGGGACCTGAAGAAGCTATAATAGTAAATTTTGGGGAAGTATTTAGGTAATTGTTTGTGTGTGACTGGGCCAATCCCAGGAAACACATATAGATATATAGTAATATAAAAAAAATGAGAACTAGTGTCTATGTTAAATGGAGGCCATTTAGAGAAACTAGAACAATGTTTAAATTGTAGTATAGCAAGCTTCAGTCAAATTTCCAGGGGTTTTAAGAGGAAAGATTTAATATAAATAATCATTAACTATTTAAAGGAAATAAACTCATGAGTAGAAACCTAAGAGAATGTTAAAGGATATCCTACATAGAAAGGGAAGAGATAGATGGAACAACATTCTCCTACATATGTGTGTTGAAGTCTCAGTTAACATTGTGACAATATTTGGAGACAAGGTCTTTAAAGAAACCATTATCACTACATGAGATCATAAGGGTGGAATTCTTTATTTGTTTGTTTGTTTTTTGTTTTTTGTTTTGTGAGGTAGGGTTTATCTGTTGTAACTCTGACTGCCCTGGAACTCACTCTGTAGACCAGTCTAGCCCCGAACTCACAGAGATCTGCCTGTCTCTGTCTCCCAAATGCTGTGATTAAAGGTATGTGCCACCACTTCCTGGTTCATCATGGTTTTGACCACCAGTCTTGGCTGCCATATTTGGACCAGCTCTAATATATTGCTCATACATATTGGAACACCAGTCTTGAATGGCCTTCATTTCCATGCTTGTTTTTTCCTTGCTAGTGTATTAGTCAGTTCTGGCTGAGGCACCAAAATATAACATAAGGAATAATTCAAATACCTGACATTGATTTTTTGTCACAATTCTGTAGGCTAAAAGCCAATGGTAAAGATGCTGGCAAAGTGGGTTTCTAATGTGTGGTCTCTTCCCTGCTAGCAAATAACTGCCTTTTTGCTATGATGTCATGTGATCTTCCTCTTTGTGTTCCATGTTCTGCATAGTTTTCTACACAGTCACAATAGTATACTAGATAAGAATTCCACCCTTAAGCTGAGCAGTTTACTGTTAATTTAGGCATAAGGAGTTTTGGTTAGAATCAATTGTTGAAATTCTTGGAAACTTATGTGGAGATTCTGGATCACTTCTGATTGCCAGCTGTGTTGTTTATAGAAACTTCTAAACTCTAAAACCCACATAGAAATATGGAAAAATTCCCTTCTCTTTCCAGTATTCTCCACTAACATCTTGCTGGCTATCAGGGTGGATAACAAAGTAAGATGAGTTGCTAAGAGGTACCATATTGATGACTAGCATACCTCCCTTCAGCCTGCAAGTAAATCATTTTCTCAGAACATGCTCTACAATATTTAGACTCTTTTCATCATACATGTGGGTATATTTGGTCCCTCATTAGATGGTCTGTCCCATCAATGTGGGGAGACCAAAATGTAATCTGGACCACTCTCATGGATAAAGAGACTTCAACAATTCCTTACAGATGTGTTACCTCAGCTGATGTAGAAAGCTCTGCAGCAAGATCTCAGGGTGGTCTTATTATGTCTCTTAAACTGCTTAATGCCCCTTCCCTTTACTGGATTATTGTTCTAGAAACTCCTAGCAAGGAGTTTTTCATAGTTTTCCAAAGCTCTCGTGTCACTTTACTCATGAACATAAGCAAGTGCACATGCACATGCATACACACACAAACTTTGAAGTTTCATTTCCTTTTCTTTTAAAAATGTAGCATAATTTAGGATAGGAGAGGAAAATCAAGTGGAGAGCATTTATTCCTTAATTTTTCTTTTGTAGGTGTTTGTTTCCAAGCCATCCCAGTATCTAATACTCCCTAGAATCTGTCTTGGTAGATGACTTTGGTTCATCCCGAACATGTAGGTATCCTCAGATCTATTTATCTCATTGAAAATATCAGTAATGGGGGGTATACATCCTTTCCACTTACAATCTTAGAAATGAAATATCCATTATAATCATGTACAAGAGGAGAAGAAAAATTCTTCATAATAAATGAGTTCTAACTTTGCTACCATTCCTGACACATAACTATAATTAATGAAAAATACATATTGTAAACTACTAATTCTGCATAGTTTATGATTAACGTGGTCAAAGATGCAGCAGAATTAAATGGATGGAAAAGACTTAATATTCTAACATATTAAATTTCTTAGATATTCAACTTCTCACAGAGTAGAAAGGGAAGCTTGGGAGAAGCATGGTTTTCAAGGGTCTGGGAACTCATTCATGGACATTTTGTGTTTTTTGTTTGACAGTGAAAATTTGATATATTTTACAGTTAAAATATGTGATGATTTTGAATACATAGGTCTCCCAAATGACTGCATTTTGTTTGCACTGAAGACTCAGCGTGAAACAATGCCTGTTGTTTAAATTTCTTTCCAATATCTAGAAAATACATTTGGCACTGACTCTTGCACATTCATAGAACAGATGTGTATATGTGCATTATTTTATCTCTTCAAACTAAGTTTTTAGGGACCTTGTTAAAGCTTCACGAGGCCAACTGAAGCTCAAGGAGGGGGAAACCCTCATTTGAAGCTTGCTGTCATGTAGAAATATAGTAATATTCAATATTCAAATATTTTTAAAGTGGGTTACTCAATAGTTTTTAAAGTCAATTTGCTCTTTTATTTCTGTAGAGAAAGAAACATTTTTCAGAGTGCCCTAATGAGACCACCATATGTGTAAATCCACTATTGTCTGACTGCAAGTGCACCTGACTTAATGACTAGACAGGACTCACACTAAGCTCTTAGCCCCTGCTCTGAATGTGTCAGCATTTTTGGGACCTTAAAAATGTAATTGCCCTACAAGGGTCTCCCAAATGACCTATCCTATCAACATTGTAGCCAAGGCCTTGGGAACACATTAGTTTCACACTGGTTATTCCTCTCTGCTCTCTCCAATTAAGGAGGAACCATGAATATGAGATATTTTCTAATTAATTATTTTCTTCAGGGTAATTATTAGATATTTTGAGAATTATTTGTTTTTTACCTGAATATATATCTGTGTGATGGTGGTGTATCCCCAGAAAGAGAAAGTTGTGAGCTGCCGTGTGGATGCTGGGAATTGAACCTGAATCCTCTGGAAATGTAGCCAGTGCACTTAATCACTGAGCCATCTCTCCAGCCCCTAATGGTGTTTTTAATGATATGGAGGCCAGACATGTGTGACCAAGGCTTTTCTCTTCTTCTATTATGTGGAGTTGCAGAGGACAAAGTGAAATATGTCAGGCTTGGCAATGGGAAGCATATTTATTCAGTGAGCCTGTGTGTTTTATCTAGAAACATTAAATATTAGTGATGCACTGACATGATGAGCAATCGTAAGAAAGTTATGCAACTATGGGTCTCAACTCTTCATAGTAATTCTATAAAAGATTATTTCCTACACGTGTGTGTGTGTGCGTGTGTGTGTGCGTGCACACGCACGTGTGTGCATGTGTGCATTTGCCTGTGTGTATATTAAACAGAAATTTCTTGTGACTCATTTAAATTCATATGATTCAACATTTCCTCTACCCAGTCAAGTGCTTTTGAGTGAACTTGGAATCAGAGTCTACAAGAAAGGCCAAGTTCTCATTAGAATCATTATTCTGCTATGATTGATGCCCCTTTCCAAATCCAGGTGTTTGAAGACAGTTAACTAAACTCTGTTGGCTTACTTACTTTTCCCAGAGACATATCACATGTTCATGAATTTAGAACACATGTTTCCATGGCAATTGAAGCTGCTTTACCTACACACACACTTCTGTCTCCTATCATGGCAATTGAAGTGCTTTACCTATACACATACCTATCATACTTCCATCAAATATGAATTGGACACCTCACACAATCCTGCTGAAATTAGCACTAATTTGCTGGTTCAAGTATAAAAAAAATATGAGGATCATTCTGAGTGATCCATACTTAGCAGTGTGGAGTGTTAATGTTTGTGCTGATTTACAAGTTACAGGGACTGTTTTACTTATTAGATAGGACATATCATGGATACCCTGTCTATACTTGAGTATGAAAAAACACAGACTAATGATGTTATGTGATAAGGTTCACACCATCTATTATGTATGAAATGTCTTATCTTAAGCCCAGAAAATCATTTAAGAAAACAAAAACAACTGTCAAGAACAAATTGTTATAAATGATAGGCATAGAGCAGAAATGGCAATTATCTATAGACTTGTGACCTATTAATTTAGGTAATTCAGTAGCAGAATCATAGCTTCTGGTTTGTGATTTATATTCAGTATTCATGTTCAACACCATTAAACAGAAATATGAAACTTTATTTCTTGATCATCTAATGCAACAAACTAGAGATGCACATTTTCCTTAAGGAAATAGTGTTATGGCTTTGTATTCACAGACACCTAAATATTTTATGTTTGCTCTGAGATGAGACTTCTTTATATTTACTCCAATATAATTTTTCCTACCTTTGTCAGTTATTCTTTTGGTAGTGAGGACAAGTAATGGCTAAAATCAGACAAACATAATAGACAAGTGAGTTAAGCCAGCATAGTAAGCAATGCAAAATGATTACCGTCCGATCAAACCTTCAGCAGAGAACTTGGCTCTCTGGTAGTTTAGGTTACACAATTGGTGGATCATCAAAACAAGGCAGAAAAATTCAACTGACCACAGTGTGTAAAGCCATTGTTGAAATGAAAGTGTTCTGTGTTCATCATGAGCACATCTCTGTGTGAATTGGAGTTAGGGGATGGTTTGTTTCTAGTACGTATAGATATACAGCATTCATTTAAATTTGTGGTTCATAATTGCACAGGACCAACACATTCAAAATCAGCTCATCTTATCAGAGAACTAACTGACTTGGTGCCATTGTATTTTTAATATTTTAGTGTTATTGTACAGATAAAGACAAATCTCAGAGATGATATTGTTAGCACAGCATCAGTAGCTAATATAAAAATAACTCAGCTTGAACATGGATAAGCTTCAGTAATGTTTGGCAGTTTTAAAAATAATTGTGGTACCCATAAAGGTGAGACTCGTTTGTGAGTTCTTTACCACTAACTCCTTTAGTTGCAATTCAACCTGAACTATTGAAATAATGTTAGGAGACTTGGTTCAAATAAAAACATTGAGAAATCTGTTACACTTTTCATTTCACAAAGCAGTATCAGTTAAAGTAGAAAAATAAGACTTTACAGCACAAATAGTTTTAAAAATGAATTATGTATCTGGACTTGGCAAAAACACAAAATTTTACTATCTCATGATCATTTTTTAAAACTACAGGAGCAAATTATTTCTTCTCTTTGATATTTTCAAAACATATCTGTGAAGATGCAATATTCTATAATTTTCTTTTATAAGAGACTGGAACATTTTTTGAACCTCACAGCCAGAAGTCTCATAAGACTTAAGATTGCTAGCCTTCTTTGTACTCAGCCTGTTTAAACTGCCTTTAAAAGAACAACTTAACAACTAACCTTGCTTGTCTTGGATTCCCATGTAATTAACTTTTATAACCAAACCTAATGCATTGCTGTAATGTTAAATTATGTACTCATACGTGTCACTGACCCATAGTAGTGCATGTGTATTAATTTGCTGGAAGCACAAAATCCAAAAGTTGAATGCAACTTCCTAAAATCTACCATGAAGGTTAAAAGCAACCATTTATGGATATTGGTTGATAAACAGTACTGTTTGTTGCTTGGGCCAGTTGGTATCAGCTGGAATCAATAACCTAATCCCTTGTAAAATTTTGTTAAAGATTTCTGTAAAGTATCTTTCTATGCCCATGTGATGCTGTTCAACAAATGCATAGTGAGCTGCTTTGTTAGGGACAGACACCACCACATATACACAAACAAAACACACCTAGACACACACTGTTCATAGAACAGAAGTAACAGACTCAGATGTGGGTGTGGGAAATACCCACATCCACACACAGAACAGACAGAACTCACGCCTAATCATACAAAACATAAACACACAATTAAACAGTCAGAAGAAAGATAAACACACAAAGAGAAAACACAGGAATACATGCAGTTCATATAGCAGACAAATCAGTCACAGACACATCCCTCAGGTAGGCAAAGTCAGAATCATTCAACTGACAGGACAGAAGACACAGGGAACATGAAGTAGATAATTAAAATCTGGGCTCGCCTTTGGTTAAATGACTCCAGTGGAATGTGCTTTTACTTTCTTTCTTAATGTCACACCAATGTAGATTGAGTGACTCAGAATTAATCATTAATGTATACAATATGCAAACATATCACATTATAGCTTGTCACAGGTCCCTACTTCTACAACTGATGTTGTACTTAAGTATTAAATTCATTTACTTATTCAATATGTATTTTGAATTCTTATTTTAAATTCCTAGCCATGTGGGATAAATCAAGACGAGTAGACAGAGTCCCTTTCACTATTCCTTAGAATATTTGCAAATTTTTATGTAGAGAATTCTGTTTAAACTGCCATTTCCCTCAAAAGAGTTTTTTACAAACACTGGCTTAAATATATATATACACACATAAATACATATATATAAATATACATATACACATATGTACATATATATTTGTGTATATATACATGTATAAGTGTGTGTGTATATATATGTGTGTGTGTGTGTATCAGAAACCTGAAAGCTGTTTAATGTTATTCTTAGTTTGTACTGTTAAAACAAACTACTCAAAGCAGGATATTTTATAAAGAAGAACGCTGTGTAGGAGAAATGACTCAGAGGGAAAGAGCACGTGGTACTCTTGCAAAGGACTCAAGTTCAGTTCCCAGCATGATATCTGATGGCTCAATGCTGCCTCTCACTCCAGTTTCAGAAAATCCGAAGTCTTCTTCTCAACTTCTTAGGCTCCCACTCTCATGCTTGCATATACACCCCGACATAGATACACACATTATATCATGTTATTCTTTGTTTCTTAGCACAATTTATTATGCCCCTTTGGTTAGTTGGATTTTCTCAGCAAATTTCATATTCTACAAGAAATGAAATGAAGTAAACTTCAGAAGGTCTTTGAAATAATGATGTAACTATCTTTTGTGTATCCAAAAATGTTAGAGAGAAAATTGGACTTCATTCCTAGAGTCTTTGTAGATGACTGCATTTCTCTCCCCGCAAAAGCTTTGGCTATGCTCCTTTTGTGTGGCTGATGTGTAAGATTCTTTGTACTACAGTCATTCATAATCACTCTAATGATATTGTCAAAAATAAACTGCAAATTAGGAAACAGAAGAAAACAGGAGAAAAATGATTTTTTTCATATTGATAATAAGATATAGACTCTTCCATTGAAGCAGAAGTTCTAATTCACCTCTAGGGTTCTGTGGTTGCAAACTCAAATTTTGGAGAATAGATTAATGAACTCCTTTAATGTCCTATTTCCCAACACTTACATATGTGAGAAGGATATGAAAAAGAGAAAGCCAAGAAAGCATAAAATATTGAAATGAAATGATAAAAAAATAATTGTACACATTCTGGAATACTTAGAATATGTTATCATCTCTGTCTCTTATCATGAGTTTATTCTTTAGGAACCAAACTATAAAAACAGCCTGTTACACAAACAGTGGGTTCAGCAGGAATATTTAATTGCCTTTCATTATTTTTTGCAAATGTATTTTCTACAGCTTTGTGATTCAAAGATACATTTACAATGCTTATCTTTCAGGCTTTCAAAAAGAAGGTCATGTTTCTTCCAGAGAAGAACTCTAATGATTCTGCTTTTCATTCCCTCTATATTAATAGTACATTTCACCTTGTACTGATGCATAATTGCAACTAAAATTCCCTCAAAAGTGAAAGATGGGACAGAAAATTTATGGGATTATGGATCTTCTTTGACAATTGCTGTATCAATGAATATACAAAAGTTTGTATCTATTTAAAACCATACTTGATTAAATAAAACTCCTTGCAGAACAGCACTTACAAAATTAATTCATGTTGTAGAGGTTTTTGTGCAAGGAAGTTAGGGTGCTGAATTATCATCTCATTAGTTTTTTTAAATTCTTCCTCCATGGTACTTGACACGTATCCTAATATGTTCATTTGAAACAGGGATGTGTGTGTGTGTGTGTGTGTGTGTGTGTGTGTGTGTGTGTGTGTGTAGTATTAGTCAAAGTTCTCTAGAAGAACATACTGGTAGAATGAGTATATATAGAATGAGCATATATTTCAACAATGCCTCTTTACCAATAGAGAATGGAAAATTCAAGAATTTAGTAGTTGTTCAGTCCACGAGGGTGGGCATCTCAGCTGGACTTCAGTACACACCAGAATCTTGAAGAAGTCGGCTCTAATTCCAGGAAATGAATGAACTTGCCAGTGAGAGTGTGGGCAAGCAGGCAAAGATCAAGCAATTCCTTGTTCCATATTCTTTATATAGGCTTATTCTTTGTTATTATTTGAGAAGTTCATGCGTGTGTTCAATGAAATATTTTCATATCCACACTGCATTCCTCCTCTGCAACTCTCCTCAGATCTTTCCCACAGATTCACCTTCACTTGTTGCTCTCTCCTTCTTTCTTTTCAAATAAACTCCTAAGTATGCATTGCCTCCCATATAGGTATGCCAACCTACTATCATCCATTCTAAAGGAATAAATCTTTCTCTGTCAATCAGCAGCCATCAACTGACAATAGTTCTATAATCAGGAGCAGAGTCTTGTGAGTTCCTTCAAAATGTATGCTAAAATGTCAACCTTGAGAAGACCTTGTGCAGGTAACTAGGGATGCTATGAGTTTGCGAGTCCAACAGTCATGTCATGCCCAAGACAGTAGTTGACAGCATTCTTACCTACCCTGCAGCTCTTACATTCTTTCATCCTCCTTTGCTGGAATGCTCCCTGGCTCTTGGGGGAGTGCTTGATAAAGATATATTATTTAGTGCTGAGTAGTCATAGTCAGTTAGCCTATGCACTTAAAACAGTTGTGAGTCTCTACATGGACACTTGTAGACTGCTGAGAGAAACTTCACTGGTCAGCTTTGAGAGCAACCCAATATATAGATGTAAACATAAATATTTAGAAGACAATTTGAAAACAGATCATTCAGCAAAATAACAATGGTAGGTTCCATTCTAGGACCTATAGTCATGGAATTTTGATGAGGTATACATTAGTAGGCATGAATTTCCTCCTATAGGGCAGTCCTCAGATCCAATCACAATGTAGTTACACTGTAACAATCATGCCTCTATTGCACCTATGAAAACATCTTGATTGTCATGTCAGTATTGTATCATGTAGGCTCCATTGCTGGGTAAGATAATTATCTTCCCTCTTTCAGGAATACTCTAATCACCTCATTAAAATAAAATGATAACGATGATCTCAGACCTTTGCAAAAGCCTCATATATAGGGAAGATAAGAACTGACAATGATATTACATTGTCAATCCAGTAGTTAAAAGAATAAATATATAGTTGAAATGTCAGGTAAATAATTATTCTTAACAAACGTAATAAAATAGGTAGAACAACTTAAGTAACATACAGATAATTAAATTCAAACATAGCTATTAAGTAAAAATGTAACAAAATTCAAAGTTTTGGAGAATGTGAAATAGAGGGATAAAGAAGATAGGCTTTCAAAAGATTAGAAATCATTAGAATTTAACTGAGAGGGCTGAATTCTAAGCACTTGACAGAAATTGGGAACAACCTAGATGCCTCTCAACTGAAGAATGGGATAAAGACATTGTGGTACATTTTCACAATGGAGTATTACTCGGCTGTTTAAAAAATGACTCCATGAGTTTTGCAGGCAAATAAATGGAATTAGAAAAAATCATCCTGAGTGAGGTAATCCAGTGACAGAAAAACAAACGTGGTATGTATTCACTTACATGCTGATAGTAACTGTTAAGTAAAGAACAAAAGTACTACAATTTACAGACCCAGAGAGACTACGCAACAATGAAGGCCCCAATGGAGATACAGGGATCTCCTTGGTAATGGGGAAATATAACAATCAGGGCAGGTGGGGTCGGGAGAATGTGAATGGAAACAGAAAGGACCAGGTGGCAGGAGAAGGATGGAGAGAAAGAGTATATGGAGAGATGACCTGAATTGTAGGACATATCGGGAGAGGGTCGGGAGACCTAGGGCAGTGGAATCTCACTGGAATCTATAAGGGGGACCCTGGCAGGACCTGTAGCAATGGGGAACGGGGAGCTTGAACAGGCCATCTCCTGTACCAAGCAAGGCTTCCAATGTTGGGATTGGATCACTATCCCAGCCACAAAATCCCATGCCAAAGGAGAGAGTACCTGCCTGATACTGCAGAGAATATCAGCAACTAGAGACAAGACTGCCAGAATATCTAATGATATTCATAGATTGGTGCCTAGCACAATCTTCATCAGAGAGACTTTCTCCAATAGCTGATGGGAACAGATACAGAGGCCCAGGCCAAATACCTTGCAAAGCTCAAGAACCCTGTGGAAGAGGGGGAGAAGAGATTGCGGGGACCAGAGTGGTCAAGGATACCAGGAAAACAAGTCCCACAGAATCAACTGACCAGCACTCTTAGAGGCTCACAGAGTCTCGAGCAGCAGACTTGGAATCTGCAGGGACCCCCTAAATATAACTAATGGTTTCTGGACAGTGCTGGCACACCCTTTTAATCCTAGCACTTGAGGGCAGGGGCAGGCAATTTCTGTGAGTACGAGGCCTAGTCTACAGCGTGAGTTCCAGGACAGCCAGAGTTACAACAGAGAAACCCTGTCTCAAAAATTAAAAACAAACTATATATACATTTGTCTGTCTTGGTTTTCTTGTAAAACTCCTATCAATTGGAATCGGGGACCTGTGAACCTTTCACCTGCCCTTGGAATCCTTTTACTCCTGCTAGGTTGCCAAGTCAGGGATTAATGTCTGGCCTTGTTCCATCTTGTTATGGCCCCTTTGAATGGTAAAGCTCGGAGAACTGCTCTTTTCTGAGGGGAAGAGGGTGGAGGGGGGCAGGGGGTAGATCTGGGGGATAGGGAAGATGGGGGAACTAGGAAGAGTGGAGGGAGAGGAAGAGGAGAGTCAGGTTGTATTGTATGAGAGACGATAAACAAACAAACAAACAAATAAATGATAAATAAATAAATTAAAGAACTTAACTGAGTGTCACAATCATTGGATTTTTGAGGGTGAAACTAACATTTCGACTAAATGGTATATGATCTATTTCAAGAGGTCTATATTCCTGCACTATGATTTGGAAAATTCTGGAAAGAAGAAAACACTTAACACTACTGGATTGTACTTTAAATCTGTAGAGTCTGAATACAATGTTTAAATTTTATAAGAAGTGAAAAGTAGTCATTTATTTACATGATTGCATGTGTGGCTGACACCCTGGCTACACAGCGGAAGGAAACTGAGCAATGGTATCCATTCACCTTCCCTGCTCCTTGATTGTACATGTGATATAACCAGTTGCTTCAAACTCCTGCCACCTTAACATCCTTGCCGTTAAGGAATCTAGCAAGACTTGTGAGTGAAA
Organism: Cricetomys ansorgei; assembly: GCA_026225945.1. NCBI lineage: Eukaryota > Metazoa > Chordata > Mammalia > Rodentia > Nesomyidae > Cricetomys > Cricetomys ansorgei. The sequence goes on along the minus strand of JAMJFZ010000451.1, from coordinate 15,651,041 downwards.
ATACAAACTTCTTCCTTAATTTGCTTTAATCAGAGTATATTGTCATAGGATCTAGAAAAGAAGCCAAGACAACATCCAATAAAATAAGATAGAGTAAAATAAGACTCTGACAAGATCATAATACATTATTTGCATATTTTAAACATTAAAATTACCATAAAAATAAAAATATGGCATTGGTTTAGGAATATTTAAGAAGACATGAATTCTTCTAAGATTGTTGTGTCCATTGAAGACAGTTTCTTTGCTCCCCAGGATCTAGTGGAGTTTGCTGTACTTGATAAAACATCCATTAAATTTGTCAGAATAACTAGCATGGCAAGACAATCACCTTCCAAGTGGACTCATCAGAACTCAGAGCAGACATAATAAAGTCATTATTAATGAAGTAAAACTGGAAGCTTATAAGGAAACATGCATATATATGAAAGCGTAGAAAAGGAATGACTACTTAGTAAATGGAAGGTCAACAATTGGTGTCTATGAGAGAAAGAATAGGTAAGTTGATGTTCACGTCATAAAACATTTTCTAAAAGGATACAAACTGGAAAATGCAAAGCAAATTTGAATATTTGGAGACATATGAATATCTATCATGTCTGGACAGAAAAAGGATTTTGTAAATAGCAACGCAAAGCCAAAATTCTTACCACTAAATTTTATTCCATTAAAATCTGAAATAACTAGTAAGCAAAATAAGAAATACAGAACTTTAAACATTCAACTGAAAATATTTATCTAAAAATGATTAGCATGTTTAATGTTTTGTATATAATGTTGTTGTGTAGAATGTGAAATGGAATGGGACACATAAGTAAATTATATAAAAACTGAAGTGGCATATAACTTCTAAACTTTTTACAATGCTGTTATTGCTTTAAGTTATTCTCCGTTGATATCTCACGCACAATCATATTCAATAGAGAGTAATTTGAAAATGAGTGTTTCATACTTTAGAATATGTCAGGTACAATATGCTTTCTTTGGTAGATCCACATTTTTCCCTTCATAAAAAAAAAAAAAAGGTGCTCAGAAGCCAGTTTCTCTCACTATATACTTCTATTAAAGGTCTAGGTAATGTGGTTCTAATTTGATCGCATGAACATAACTTCAAGGTAATACGGTAAACTTCTGTGGACATGCCTTGTGAAGGGAAACCTCCAAAAACACTGAAGCATGGGAGGTGATGTGCATATCGGGAAAATGGAACAGGGAGAAGCAGGAACAGAACCAACACTAGGCTCAGATCTTTATGTTTTCTACAATTACTTTTTTCTTCTCTCATACAATACATTCTGACAGCAGCTTTACATCCCTCCACCTCCTCTCTCTCCCGTATCCACCCCTAGATTCAGGTCTTTAAAAACAGTTGTCTATGTCTCAGAATGAGTCTGTTGGATGCAATGGATTTTTCCTAAAGAATAAGCTAATGTGGACATATGACTTTAAGGAAAGAAAAATACCCATGATTCAATATATAATTTCTCTAGATGCTATGTTTTGTTTTGTTTTTTAAATTTTGAGTGAATATAGAGAATGCTTTTAAAAATAAACCCTGTGAGGTAAGAATCAAACAAAGGGATTTGTCAAATAGGCAGCTAATATGTCAGCCATGTTGAATATTATGGGACTTTAATCAGAATGAAGTCAGAAGAGACAGTAAGAAATGGATTAGAGAAATGTTCCAGATCATAAGCTTTGTTGGGTTGAATATGAGACATGAGAGAAATGAGAATATAAAGATAGCCCTAAACCTTTTGACACAGGAGATGAATGCGTTGCCCCTGACAGAGTGGGATCCCAGAGCAAGAGAATTTGGCTTGATCTGACTGGGTTTGAATCTTGACTCTGCCTTTTGCCATAGAATTTTTAGGCAAGTTATTTAATATTTTTGTGCATTGACTGACTTGGATATCAAAAGGGATTGATGATATTTTCATATGAAGATGCTGAATCAATGAGATAATACACCTAGACAATTTAGTATAAAGAATGGTTCATGGTAACTACTCAAAAAGTGATCTCTAACAATTTCTTAGATCCATCCTGAGAACAAAAACTACTTAAGATCCCTTTATAGAGAATGTGGTTCTATTTTCAAATGTGGAGTCCTGATGTCACCATGACTATGGATTCAGACTATGGGTCACTAAAACTGAGCAAAATGAAACCACTGAAAATGCTTCCTGCTTAACCAAACTGTATGTTTGCCAACCAATGCAGTAATTGGTTGTCATGAAGTTTATTTCCAAATTAACTGTGACAAATTGACATGTAAATTGATGGTTTGGTGGCAGAGTAGACTTTAGTCTTCATCAATATTATCTAGTGGAAGAACTTCTGAGTCTCGAATTCTTGTGTTTTAAACCCAAAAATGTTAAGAACAGCTGCCCAGCTCAGGCCAAACTTCTTTCCATTGATAACTTCACCATTTACTGTATGAACTACAGCTTCTTCCTTCATAAATGGGGATGATTACATTAACCCCATGAGATTATTCTGTGTATTCATTAAAATGAAGGGTGTAAATCATTTAGCATCGTTCTGGAGATACAGTGGTTACTCACTAGATGTTAACCATCAGCATCATAACGGGAGGAATGCAGATGCTGATTAACAGAATCATGACATATAGTCATTCATAAATTGATAATGAAGAAAAATATATCAGAATCATTTTCTATGACATCCACTGCTTATGTTCTGGCAGCTTTTAAAAGTTCAATAAATGAAGTGAACTATCCACATGGGTTTAATTGTGAAATTAGGCACCGTTATCCCCTCAGCAACAAAATATATTGTTTTCCTTTGCCCCCCAAACAACACACCTCCACTTTCTTTCCCAATTCTCTTTCAAAGAAGAATAACATATTCAGGTTTATGTATATGTTCACAGCCCTTTAGGAGTCTTTAATCTCTTTTTGAAGCGCTGTAGAAAGTAATGAGATCCCCAAAGTAAGCCTGAAGGGCCTCTAAATAACCAGAAAGGAATAGCTAATCTCATACAACCAAGCCTTGTAAAAAAGCAATTTGTTAGTTAATGATATAAATACAGCACCCTCACTTGAGGAGATGTGCCATAAAACAAAATCACCTTCCACATACATATAAAAACATACGGAGGCCAAACTAGAGTTAGTAGAATCAGCTTTGCATAATGCATCATTCTTAATACTGCTGTTAAAATTATTTTAAAAACTAAAAAAGAAAGAAAATCTCATTAGCATCTTATCTCATGGAGCACTTAAAGGTAATCAGCAAAGGGAGGGGGTCTCAGAGTGCAATTAGTGGCTGTTAAATTTAGACAAAATTAGAGGGGCTATTCTCTACCAGGTTCCTAGTCAACTGTGAATCACTGGGCTGAGCTTTTTAAGGGTTGGTTCATTAAGGAGCAATCACAGCAGGTGTGGTTTTCCAAGTTATCGTAAGAGGCAGCTTGTTTCCAGTCAAGACGGTGGGATTCTAAGGGATGCTTCCTAACCCTGCACATTTATTTGAATTTTTTTGTTTGCCTCTGAACTCCTGCAGGACTCCGTTCCTGACATATTAAATATTGGTATCATGCTTTGTACTTCTTTTATAATTTGTTCTTGTCTCACATTAATTACCATATTATACCACATTATATTTATAAGGTGACCTAAAATCACTTTTCTAGACCATGATAGTGTTCTAGTGACTGGTATCACCTATTTTAAGGACAGAAACATCTACCACATCCATCTATTTGTCTTTCTGTCTGTCTACCTAGTATCAATCTACCATATATTATTCTGAAAATTATGTCTATGTGTTTTTTTGAATAACAATAATTTAATTTTATATAAAGATTTGTAAAATATAGATATTTAATATATATTTAGAGCAAATAATTTTTTTAAATATATATATTATTATTTAATTTATTAATATATTTTATATTATTAATTATTTATTATAGATTATTAAATATTATTATATTATTATATTTTAATATTATTTTATAAATTTAATATATTATATTATTTTATATATATTTTATGAAATATATTATATAATTAATATATTATTATATTTATATAATAATATATTTATATTATAATATTATTATATATTATTATTAATATTTTAATTATATTTATTATTTAATTATTACATATTTATATTTTTATAATTTTATTATATTTTATAATATATTATATATTTTTATTTGATAGATTATAAATATATATATTATATATTATTTAATTTATAAATATATAATATTATATTATTTATTAATATATATTAAATTATATAAGTTATATTTATATATTATATTAAATTATAAATTAATTATTATATATTTATTATTATTTATATTAATTTATTAATAAATTTATTATATTATGTATTATTTTTATAATTAATTTATATTATATTATTTAGATTTATATATATTAATTTAAATTTAATATAATTTAATAATTATATAATATTTAATTTAATTTAATTATTTATAATATATTAATATTTTAAATATATTATTAATATTATAAATATTATATTATTATTTAACCTAATATTTATAAATTTTAGATATTTATATATTATTAAATTATTATAATATATATATTTATTAAAATATATTAATATTATTATTCATTTTATATTAATAATAATATATATTATTATTTAATTAATATTATGGAATATTTAATATATTTATATTATAATTTTATTTATATAATAATTATATATAATTTTATAATTATATAATTATATTATATTAAAATATTAAATATTATTTAATATTAATTATTATATTAATTAATTGTATATGAATTATAAATTATATATTATAAATTTATAATATATTATATATATAATTAATTTATTTATTTATTAATTATATTATATATAATTATTATATTATTATTATATTAAATATATTTTATAAATTAATAAAATGTGATATATATTATTTATTATAATTATTAATATTATTAATTTATTAATATTAATATTTTTATTATATTATATAAAATAATTATAATATTTATTAATTTATATATATAATATATAATTATATTAATATTTAATTTAATATTATTAATATTATATAAATTAATTTTTATATTTAATATATTAATTATATTTTTATAAAAATATTATATAATATATAATTTTTTATATTATTATCATTATTAAATAATATATTATTATATATATTATATAATTTTATATTATATATTATATATTTTATATAATATATATTTAATATAATAAATAATTTATTTATATAATATATTTAATATATAATTTTATATTTATTTTATTTATATATATTTATAATATATATAATATTATTATATAATATATATAATTAATATATTTATATTAATTATATATTAATATTTATATATAATTTTAATATATATAATTAATTTATTATTTAATATTTAAATATATATTTATATATATTAATTATAATAAGATTTATTATTATATAATAATAAATTATATTTAATAAATTATATTTTATATTATTTATTTTATAATATATATTTTTATATATATTAATATTAATAATTATTTATATTATATAATAATTATAATATTTTAATAATATATTAATTTTTAAAATATATATATATATATATTTATCTATATATTAATTTTTTAATAATTTATATTTATTATATATTATAATTTAATATTAAATATTTATTAAATTATATATTTTATAATAATTATAATTTTATATTTAATATATTTTAAAATATAATTATATATTATAAATTATTTATTTATATATTATAATATTAAAATATATTTATTTAAATTATTTTATAATTATATTATATATATATTATAATATATTAATATTTTTATTATATATATATTATATAATATATAAATAATATTATAATTATTATTTTTATTATAATATTATTATAATTATAAATTTAATTATAATTTATAATATTATTTATATTTTATTTATAAAATTATATTATAATATATATATTATATTATATTATATATATTAATATAATATATTATAAAATTATTATATATTATAATTATAAAATAATTAAATTATTATATTATTTATAATAATTATATATATATATAATTATTTAATATTTATATTAATTATATATATTATATTATAAATATTAATAAATTATTAATAATAATATATTATTTTATATAATTATTATTAATATTTATTTATATTTAATTATTATATTTTATTATAATATAATTTTAATATATTAAATATTTATAATTATATATAAATATTATTATATAAATAAATATTAATATTAATATATATTTATAATTTATTATTATAATTTATATTATTATATTAATTATATTATTATAATTATAATAATTATTATATTTATTTTTTATATTAATATTTGATATATTATTATTATATATTATTAATTTCTATAAAGTTATTAATTAAATATAATATATTTAAATTTTAAATTATATATAAATATTATAATATTTATATTTATTATTATAATAAAATTTTTAATTATTATATAATATTTTAATAATATTTATTTATACCTATTATTTATTATATTATATTTATTAATTTATATTTATATATAAATTATTATTATATATAATTAATATATATAATTATTAATTATAATTTTATTATATATTATTATATAATTTATAAATTATATTATTATATTATATATTTTATATTAAATATATATTAATATTATATTAATATTATATATATTATATATTTATTATTATATATTAAAATAAATGTCTTCTTAATCTACCATATATTATTCTGAAAATTATGTCTATGTGTTACAAATAAAATTCAAATTACATATAAAACCTTTTTTAAAAAACACGTTAGCTAGACCTAACATAGAATATTATCCAAGCAAAGAAGAAAGCCTAACTGAAATAGAGTACAATATTGAACTTCTTTCTCTGAAAACTTTTCTTCATTTTCATTATTCCCCTGACTATATATATAATATTTTTGGTTTTTAGAGACAGGGTTTCTCTGTTGTAACCCTGGCTCTCACTCTTGTAGACCAGGGTAGCCTTGAACTCAGAGAAATCTACCTGTTTCTGCCTCCAGAGTGCTGGGATTAAACGTATGCACCATCACCACCCTGCGACTTTTCATTTTTTAATACATGTAAACAGAGATCCCCATCCTGTATTCATAGTCATTTTTTCTCCCTCCATCCTTTCTTGTCTCTCTCTGTCCCCCTCCGTGCGTGTGTGTGTGTGTGTGTGTGTGTGTGTGTGTCTGTGTATGTGTGGTATCGTTTTGGTTTTATGCCTTTATGACTAGGTCTGACTATGTAGCATCCTAGCCATGAACTTGTGATCCCTCTGCCTCAGGCTCTAAAGTGCCGGGATCATGGACATGTACCACCATGCTCTTCCTGTCCTAAATGTGGCATCCTATGATTAGTTTTCATCAGAAGGTAAATCTTCAATAATCTAAAATACCATTCATCTATGAAATCATACAAATTGGGTGCATCTCTGTGGAGACAATTGCTTCAAAGGCTGTAAAGAACATAATGTTACTTCTGGATATCAGTATTGATGCCTTGCTATTTTGTTTCCTAGGAACAAAATAATAATGCTTTACATATGTTTCATGGGAAGAGGTAAAGAGGACCCAGGGAAGCCATGAGACTGTTTCTGGACACAAGTAGAATTGACTAGAGCCAAATACATTGACTCTGAGAGTACAGAACAGCTTGAGATGGACTTTACAAGCACATCAGTGCCCATGAAAAGGATCCTGTGGCCCGAACTACCTGAAAATACCAGGTCACCTAATGTTTATAAAATTAGTGACTGCTCAAAAGAAACAGACACTAAAATGTGATTTCAAAGCGTGCATCCATCTTAGCACCTGTATAACTGCCATTCTATGTTAGAGTATGAAACTGTTGCATCACACTCTATTAAGAAAGCTATATTAAACAGCTTTGCAAGATGAGTCTAAACTAAAACTCTACATAACAGAAATGATCAGACCCTGAAGACATAGAATGTTATGACAATAAAAGGCAACTGAGAGGCAAATGTTGGGCTCTTCATAAGTGACTGAATATGCCTGACTCTGACGGCCGACTTCCCAACTGGTTATCAATAGCATGAGATTATCTCTTATACCATTAATACTAAAATACAACAGAAGCATAAACATGGAAATTCTGAATTGTTATGACAGAGCATCTTTAGATTAAAGTTTGTACACACAGGGTAGGTAAAGCACCAAGAAAAAAACAAAGCCAAACAAAAGTGTTTCTTATACTGTGAAGAAACAGAGAAAATCACTGGAAGTGGAACAGGTGTTAGAAGGGTCAGGGAAGACTCTAAATGTTGTCATGAGTTTTCCAGATCCAAGATTGACCTTGCTCTCGGAGTGGATAGAGACAATCAGGGATAGCACAGGTAGAAAAAAAAAGAGAAAGAAATTAACAAAACATTGAGCTAACACCAACAGGCAGAGTCTGGAATTTATCTTTGTTAGTATATTTTGAGCATTCTTATTTATCTTTAATTTTTAAAAATGGATTTATAGCATTTACCTCAAGCCAGTCTTTGCCCTCTTGATATGCTATGTCACTTGTGTTATGTAAAACACACAAGCACCTATGTTTGTAAACCTATTTCTGAGTCTCTTTTTTATTGAATTATTATTATTCACGGTATAGTAGAACTCTGTTCTAATTATGGGACTTTTTAGTAAGTTTTGAAGTTTTAGCAAACTATTTCCTTTTGGAATATTTTTTAAATCCCTGTCAGTGATTTTTCTGATTCTTCTTTGTACATTTATTTTTCTACATGCACCTCCACACGAACTTATTTAGCTCCATTTAGAAAGGTTGTTGGCATTTGTATGATTGGAATTTTGCTAAGTAAATTAATCGGTTTTGGGAAGAACTAGCTTATTGATGATGTTGCATCATCTCTGCTAGGAAGTCCATCCACATGATCAAATCTGATGCTGCATTGGTCAGTAGCTTTTCTCTCACAGACTTGGTCGAGTTCTTGTTAATTTTTCCTGTAATTATTTGTTCATCTTTATTACTCTAAATGAGATTTACTCATGTGTCTGATAACTGTTCACTAGAAGCCTGTTTATTTTAATATATTAATTCCATATCGTGTTACATTCCTGAAATATTTTATCTTCCTTATTTCATCCTTCAAATTTGTGTCATATTTATTGACTTCTCACATCTTTATCATTTTTTCAAATATATATGTACATTGTCCTTCAAAAATTTCTCATTCAACTTGGTTGTGTTTTCTGTTCTTTTATTATTTCGGGGATGGTGTTTGAAGGGGAATGTAGTCATTGAGTTGTGAGGAGTCTAGTTTACTGATTTTTTTTTCCTGTAAGAATTTAGAAGAAGCTTATCTCATTTCCTGTGCTCATTTCATGGGTATGAGGTGATTGATAAAACACCATGTACTGTGCTGATATGCTGTCCTCTCAGAAGTAAAGCCCTGTTTTCTTTGTCTTTGTGAGAGGAGATGTTAGAGTTCACAACTATTGGTGGTGGTGATGGGGAAATAATCACTGGAAAGGCTTCACTTATACTATATTATTATTTTATATTATATTATATATATTTTATATTATATTATACTTTATTTTATTATTATCCCTTGAAATCTGTTTGTTTTCCAGTGGAGGTTTCGGTGATTTGTTTTGTTTTTGTTTTGTTTGACACAGAATCTCATTATGAAATCCAGGATGGCCTCTGATTCTCACCGAACAATCCTGCCTCGGCCTCCACATGTTGGGACTACTGGATGACACGACTATGTCCAGCTTCTATAATTTTTAATTCATTTTGTCTTTTGACAGCTTAATTCATGTATACAATACATGCTGATTCCTCTTTCACGTGCATACTGTCTTATCTCTCTCCCACTCCAGCAGCCTTTCTTCCACCCCCTTGGTCTTGGAACCCACTTCTTTTTACTAGGGCAGTCTTTGTCTGTGTGAGCACCAGATTGAAATTATCTTTTGGAGTCTGGTCACCAGTGGGTACACAACTAAGGTAACAACTCCCCATCTTCCTTAATTTATTGGTGGCAAATATTTCAGCCGTGAGGAATAGAGTCCAACTAAGCCCCTCCCCCAATCATGCCTGACTGCTGACCCTGTGAAGGTATGCACAGCTGCTCTGAATTCATGGCTGCAGTGCCTGGGACTTGCCCAGAATATGGAATTTTTCAGTCCTCCATATTCTGCTTTTATATCCTTTCTGCCTTGTGTTCCACACGATTCCCTGACACTAAGAGAGGGTGGTGCAAATGCATCTCTGATTAAGGCTGAGAGGAGCACCTGTCTACAAGTGTATACATAAACATTTAGAAGGCAGTTTGGTGCTACGTCAACTCAGGCAAATAAGAGTTTCAATACCTTGTTAAGGCCTGTGGCCTCCCTGCCATTGTTTTGTTTTTGTTTTTTGTTTTTTGTTGTTTGTTTGCTTATTCATTCATTTATTTATTTATTTATTTATTTATTTGTTTGTTTGTTTGTTTATTTTTTAGTACATGTTGAGTAGATTATCTCCTATGTAACTGGTTTCAAATTCAATCATACAAATGTTGGTTACCAGCCATAAAAATAGTACAACTATTTGCACAAGTGGGCACATCTTGCCTGGCAGAGTGGTCTTATAATTCATAGAATTCCCATGTGGCTAAGACCAGTGATGCTTTTACTCCCTTGGGTGCCTGCTCAGTACCTTTCAAGCCTATGAAGGTAGCCAACAAGGCCTTTAGCTCAGTTCCAGGTAGATTCCTCCACATTATCAACCAAAGTGTGCCTTGTCTTTATCAATAGTATCTTATCAACTAGTTCTGGTGAGAAAAAAAAAGGGATGACAGAAGCCCATTTTATTAAGTGGCCTCTGAATATAAAATTTGCTACATGTACACAATGGAATATTGCTCAGCTGCAAAAAAATGAAATTATAAAAACTTCTGGTAAATGAATGGAACCTGAAAAATTATTTTGAGGGTAACCCAAGCACAGAAAAGCAAATACCACGTGGTCTTCTTCATATGTAGCAGTCGCCTTTATATCTAATTTTGTCTGATTGATTTGGAGTTCCTATAGAAGCCAAAGAGACCATTGGCTTGGGAAAGGATTCCAATGGGGAGGTGATAGTAATGCAACAGAGAAGGCTAATATGATGTGTAGAAGTTAGGCAGGGAGAGAGGTCGGGAGATAGGACACGAGGGGATGAGAAAGGAAGGTTAAGCAAAGCGAAGGAAATATGAAGAAGCCATATCAAACCTACTATCTTTTAATCAATTTTAATTGTAAACTAAATATTAAGAAGAGATAAAAATACCTTGTGTGCCTGTTGGAAACTACTACTAGAAGCATAGAAACCATCATTGGTTATTAAGCAAAACTATTTAAGAGTCATATTTGAAATTTTGCCACTCTGCAACCATTTGAGAAAAAGCTCCTTGGGAATTCGAAGTTCTGCCCTTTTGTGAATTTTGATTGCAATCTATATGAGCATGGCAAGGTGGTAACAATTTCTTCCATTCATCAAGTTAAAAAACATACTTTTAGATAATCTTATATACAGTATAATTTACTCCATTGAAATTTATTTTGTTTTGTACGTGTATTTGAATGTCTGCATGTATGTGTGTGTATCAGATGAGTGAAACATTCACAGGAGCACTGAATGACCATCCGAACCACTGGAACCAGAGTTGCTAGCCACCATGTAGCTCCAGGTCCTCTGCAAGTGCAGCAAGAGCTCTTAGCTGCTGAGCATCTCTCCAGTCCAGCTATAAATCGCACATTTTGGTTCTAATTTCATTACTGTGCATTACAAGACTAACATACATCTCTTTAATCTGTTGGAGTTTACTGGAATAAGTTTTTTTCGTTTAGTGTTCCACACAGGGCTATCCACTGCTTGCTTCAAGGTTGGCACATTCTGACATTTCCAACTGTTAACTCTCCATTCCCCTACAAACACAGCAAACTACGTTGGTTAATTGACTTAACCTTTGCCATTTTTGTTATATCATATATTTTCTATTTAAGTATGTCATGCAGTCCATATTATGAAATTTGCTGTAACTTTAAATAGTTTGTTGTCTTTATAAAATAATTGAAAATAGGAAAATAATGATACTTTTTATTTACTTGTTCTCCTCACCCTGTCTTATTATACAACTTACCATCTGCTACCATTAGGTTTCTGTCTGAAGAATATCCTTTGGCACTTCATGTAGTGCATTTTGTTAACAATTAATTCTCTGAACATTTGCTTGTTTCAGAACAACTTTTTTCACTCATTATGATTGCTGATTATAGTTGTAGCTATAAATTCTTTTTTTTTCCTCTTAGTATTTGAGTTTTTCATAAAATTTCTTCTAGTCTCTCTGCCTATGATGAGAGGTCAGGCATAATATTGACTGTTTCCTCCCATATATAACATGCATATGTTCTCATTTTACCTTCAAGGTTTTCTCTTGCTTTCAGCAAAAGTCTCTTGGGAAATTCTTGTATGTATGAAGGCGGGCCATAAACATAATGTTGTAAAGCTTCTTATCCCTCAGTTCCCTAGGTGTGGCTCTTCCTGTACATACCAAGCTTCAGTTTCTATGTACGTGGGTTTACACTTCAAAGATCTTTAGGGGATCTTTGAAGGTCTCTGATATATATTTGTGTCTCTTGAGAACTGTCTTTTCAGTTCATTAGCCCGCTTACTAATTTGAAAACTTAAAAAAAATGATGTTGAGTTTTGCAACATTTTTATATATTGTCTATACTAACTCCCTGTCTGACATATAGTTGACATTTTCTCATCCTGAATGCTTGATCTCCACTGTCCTATTGTAACCTTTACTGTGCAAAAGCTTTTAAACTTCACAAAATTCCATATAGCAATCCTGGGGATTATTTTCAGAAGTGTAGAGACCTTTTCAGGAAGTTTTTGTCTATGTCTGTGTCCTGCATTCTTTTCAGTTCTTTCTCTTTTCTCAGGTTTTATACCTAAGTCTTTAAACCATTAGTATTGATTTTGACACAAGTGAGATTTATGGACCTAATTTCAATCATCTGCACATAAATACCTAGCTTTCCCAGCACCATCTATTAAAAAGGCTGTATGTGTGTTTTTGATGGCTTTGCCAAAAAGAAATAATGTGGACTAGATGTGTGTATTTGTTTCTGGATCTTATTATCATGTTCTTTTGTACCACATCTTTTTGTGCAAGTGGTAAGTTGTTTTCGCCACTATGACAATGTCATATCATGTGAGGTGAGGTATTGTAATGCTCTTACAATTGTTCTTTCTGATTGAGATTCTCTTAGCTATTTGTTCTTGTTTCCATTTGAATTTTAGTATTTTTATTCCAGTATGTAAAGAGTGCCATTAGACTTTTACTAGAGAGATAGTGATATGTTCTTTCCTAGGATCAATGACCTGCCTAACCACAGTTTCTTGGCCCTGATAAGGTTGCTGGGTATGGGCTTCAACTTGAAGAGAAGAACTTAAATCCAATAAGGAAGTGATTGTCTACTTTTTGGCATTTTTTGCCACATTGAGATCAGTGGGCATGTCTTATGAGCTTTGATTTAGCTTTCAGAGCTCAAAGCTGGATAAGGCTGGAGATTTCTTTTCCTCTCCAGTAGCATTCGTATCACTATTAAAGCTAGTCAGTAGGGTTATAGTTTCCAGGTGAGTACCACCTTGATAGCTCTGTGTTTGATGATTCAAGTGTATGATGTCTTTAGTAATAGAGCTTTTACCATCAAGTACTAAAGGGTAACCAAGAGCATTTGCAATAACCTGCAATATTTGAAGATCTATAGGATCTAACTTGCCAACAATTTCAAAATAGGTATCCGATTTTTGGCACTGTGATATTTACTTTTTATTATGTAGTTTATTATGTAGGGGTTGACTAGTCTACTAGTAGACTAGTAGAATTGTTGCCCTGTTATAGTAAAACCAATTTTAAACTCCTTATATAAGTATTTATTTTAGGAACATTATACAGTAGGAGATTTTCTTGTGATTTTTAAAATGGCTTTAGTGTTATTTATTTATCTCTATATATTCTATATAAGGACGTCTGTCTCTCATTCCTGTTTCCATTTAAAGCCTCTATGTACCATTATTCCCTTTTAGCCCTTTCAATGGCTGCATTTTATCTATACCCCTTGAAATTCTTCCTCCAATAGTCCCTTACTAATTTTCTGATCTCTGTTGATACCTCAAATGGAACATATATGGCCAAAGATTCTAGGCTAACATTCACAAATGAAAGAGGGATTGTCTTGTAATCTGGAGAACGCTTTCAGTAAGACTGCCATTAATCTTGCTATTCCATAAGCATGGATGGTTTCCAGGCACCTAGTGTCTTCTTTAAGGTCATTTTATAGTGTCTTAAAGTTTACATTTTAAGAATCATTCACCTCCTTGATTAGGTTTATTTCTAGGTATTTTTAAGCTATCTTATATGTATTATTTCACCTAATTTTTTCCTGAATTTCAAAAAAATATATACATAGTAAAGCTACTTATCATGAAATCTATTTCTTTGTCTTTTAGTTATGATTGATAATTTTGCTAGGTATAGTAGTCTGGGTTGACAATTGTGTTCTTTTAGAGTTTATAGAGCATCCACTCAGGCCCTCCTGGTTTTCATAATCTCCAGTGAAAAGTCAGGCATTACTCTAAGAGGCTTGCCTTTATATGTGAAGTGGTCTCTTCCTGCTGTAGCCTTTATCATCCTTTTTTGTTCTACATATTTGGTGGGTTTTTAAAAATTTTTTTGAATATTGAAATATTGAATATTTGAATATTATGTGTCATAAGGAATGTCTTTTCTGGCCTGTTTATTTGGTGTACTGTATGCTTCTTGCATCTTGATTGATATCTCTTTCTTTAGATTTAGGAAATTATCTTCTTTGATTTTGTTAAAATCATTGCATATGCTTTTGACCTAGGTTTCTTCTTTCTCCTCTCTACGTCTATTATAGTTTTCCAGATTTCCTGGATGTGTTGTGCTTGCATCTTTTTGTTCTGTTGTTTGGTTTTGAGATTTAGCATTTTCTTTGATGATTGATCCATTTCTTCTACCTTGTCTTGTAAACCTGAAATTCTTTCTTCCCTGTCTTATCTGTTTTTATTTGCCACCCTTAGTTTTTCATTTCAGGTTTTATTTTAGTTGAATTTTTCAATGGTGATTCTGTTTTTTGTTATGAGTCAATTTCATATTTCATTCAACTGATTGTGTTTTCATGGTCTTCATTCAGGATTTTATTCTTAGCCTCTTTAAGGTCCTGGAGCATATTCATAACTGTTATTTTTGAAGTCTTTGTCTTGTGCTTCAGCCAAATTGATTTTCTCAGGGAATTTCACAATAAGGTTGCCGCCTTCTGGAGGAGGAATATTGTCTTGATTGTTTGTGTTTTGTTTCTACAATGGCATCTCGACATCCAGAGTTCCAATGTTTGTGGAATTCTTGCTGTGGATACTTGGTTGGAGGTGTTCATGTCTTTGATTGCTGCTACTCTAATCTGTCAGATTGTGGATCAGCTGAATGGTACTCAGTTGAGTTTCAGGGCTCAGATTCCAAGTGGTGTCCCAAATCACTGCAGTAGGTAGCATGCCCAAACCTGTGGTTGGAATTCTAAATTCAAAAGCCAAACAACTGCAGGTTGATATATTGGGAGGAGTGAGTGAGTAGTAGGCTATATTTTTTTGTATGCTGATTTTGTATTCTGATACTTTGTTGAAAACATTATCAGATCTTAGAGTGTTATGGTAGGATTTTTAGGGTCTTCCTTTCTTACTTGTATACCATTTGTTTCTCATATTCCCCAAATGAGACCTCAAGCATTACATTGAATAAGAGTAGAGAATGGACACCCTTCTCTCATCCTATATATTAGAGGACATGCTTTGGTTTCCCCTCATTTAGAATATTGTTGACTATAAGTTTGTCATATATAGTCTTTCTCATGTTATGGTGTATTCTTTGTATTACTAGGTCCTTCTGAATTTTTCTGTTAAAAAGAGCCAAATGTTGTTGAAAGCACTTCTGTATCTATCAAAACTGTCATTATACCCATAATTCATTTATATATTGTATATTTATTAGCGTGTTTATATTGACTCAACATTGCATCTGTGGATGAAAACATATTAGATGTGATATATGACCTCCTTCATTGGTTCTTGCAGTTAATCTGCAAGTATTTTGTGTTGAGAGCTTTTGCTTCTAATAACTTACATAAAAACTTCTTGCTAATAATCATTTTACATTATAAATTTGTATTAAGTCACATATTTAAATTTGAATTTTAAAATACTCATTTTTATTTTGATAAATAGAATAAAATTATCTTAAAATATAGTAAAGAAAAAAAGAATCTTATAAAAAGAAGTAAAAAAGAGAATAAAAGCATTTACTGTTTTTTATGTGTGTGAAAATACAAAGCTCTAAGTTTACAGCTTTTTTTCTTTATTTTGTGTTATTTTGGGGGGTTGTAAATGCTGATATATTACCATCCTTCACCATGAAAAAGATTGGACATTTTCCATCTTTGTCCCATAGGGTGGATGAATTACACTGAATGGAGAAAACCAACACTATTTCAAATTCTATCTCAGGGAGCATGAATAAGCTGCAGCTGCATTTCCTTGTCATAATTAATTCCTGTCGGAAAATTTGATTACTGGGAGTTGGAAGGCTAATGTAGCAGGCTTGGCTTCCCAGTGCCAATTTTTGTCTGGAGCATATGCAGCTGTGGAATTCCAGGAAGTATGGAGGCTATACAGGAAATGATGAAGCAAGCTTATGGAACACCAGAGAGAACCATTTCGCAGTTTAGAAGAGGAATATGTAGCCTCCAATTTGTGCTATAATCATAATAAGGGGAAGAAAGGTAGATCTCTCTCCTTTGACATTTTGGCTGTTCATGAGATGAGAAGAAACAGTGCTTTGCTGTTTATGTTAATCAGTAGAAATCAATGTTCATAATCTAAACTTTGATTGTAATAAGAAATTGAAGGGGATGGGCTGTGCCTTTCTAAAAACCATTTTTAAGATCAAGCTTTCCTTAAATATTTCTAATGGTAAACATTAGAACAGGAGGGCTTCTCATGTTAATCATTCCTTAGGGAAAGCTAGCTTACAGACTTTTTAACCTTAGTTTTTCCATGAATTTAAACTACAGTTTTTTTTTGCAAGTACCAAGACAAGCTCAGGGTGACATGCATTCTGGGATCCAGTACTTCTGTGCCATCCCAGTTATATCTCATGCAAAAAGTAAGCAAGAAGTCACTGATATAAAGATTAAGATATGGTTGAAATCTACTCTTACCTCCCATCTAAGCTAATGCTATTACAAGATAACTCCTCCAAGAGGTCATTAGATCAAAAAGAGTGAAGCTACATAAATACAGACAGAGAAGTACACAGACTGTACCTGGTATGTGCGGATTTTATTCCAACAGTACTCTACATAACCTTATTAAATAAAGGTTAATTGTATTACTATTCACAAAAATAGTGCTATCACAAGTTTTAAATTTATTCAATCTACTACTTTAGTACCTCCTTTAAGAACAGCAGCAGCAGCAGCAAAAACAAAATTGAAGAAGTAACTCTTGCCAGCTACATAATTCTACCCTGATATCACTTCTATGTGGAATCTTTAAAACTGGTTTATGGATCCAAAATGGAGAACAAAGTGATGTTTTCCAGGGACTGAAGGTTTGGAAGAAGGTAAGATGTTAGTTAAAGGGGGAAGAAAAAAAAGGCAGCAGTCTGAAGAAGAGCAAGAAGGTTGTAGCTAACAAAACTGCAGTGACTTGAAAATCTGCAGAGAGAGGAAGTCACTTTAGTGATCTTATCCCAGAATGGGGAGCTATGTGAGGTGTGGACAGGGAGATGTGGCATCCTTGATGAAAATAAAAACTTTAATAAATACACTCATGTTAAAATGCCATGGTCTCCACCTTGAGTATAGATCAAATTTGCTCATAGAGTATTTCTCAATCTAGTTGGAAGTATAATAGTGTTTAACTTGTCATACATGTTTACCTCTTAATCTTTGGCTGCTTCATTTATATTCAAAACTATAGAGAAAGGTCTGATTATCTCCAACATCAATAAGAAAATTGATGGATATCGACATGAGAGATGTTTAGGCATTATACTTCTTAATTCACAGTATTTTCTAATGTGCCTATCCCCCAAACCATGCAAATGTCAGATAGGTGTAAACTCCTACCTGCAATTCCAGCACCTGGGAGGAGGAAGCAGATTCCCTAGAGCAATCTAGCTAGCTAGATTAGCTCATCAGTGAATTCTGGGTTCAGGTGAGGTGGTATTCTCCTCACTGATAAGGTGGTAAGAGATTGAGGAAGATTCCTGAAGTCAACTTCCAGCATCACAAGCATGGACACACACAGCACATGCACTCTCCTCCACACAGATACCGTATTTTAAAAAGAGGTTCACAATTATGACAATTAGGGAATTGTTTGTTCTGGTAAAACTATATGATCCTAAGGTACAAAGGATAAAATGCTTGTAATTATTTTATTTCAATTTAGAAAGATAAAGCAAGCAAATTTCTAGTGAGTACTTAAAAACAAATATAACATTTTTCTTTTTCATCAATAAAAATTTTCATACTTTTATTTCTGGACCATATTTGACATAATCTCTCTTCAGTATGTCATCATAGCAGTGACAAGATCTGAGAAATGCATCATTAAATGTTTATACAGTGTTTTTAGACAGAAGTAAATATTGCAGGTCAACTGTTCTGCATTATATCAAGTTACAATCAAGAGATTAAATAGCCATGAGATCTATGAGGCCTACTGAAGGTGTTAATGCCACATTTCTTAACAGTATAACCTGTTTTAAGTAAAAGAATAACATTGTAAACAATAGCTATGGAGCTAGGGAAATGGCTTAATGGGTCTGAGGATTTTACGTGAAAGCAACAGAAACTAAGTTCAAAGTCCCAGTACTTATGTAAAGTCAAGATTGGTTGTGTGTACTTTTGACCCCAGTACTGGGAAACTGAGATGGTGGATCCCAAGAGCCCAATGGCTAATAAGCCTAGCCAGAATAGGTTAGTGCAATTACATAGCAATTAGTGCTTGTGTCAAAGAATAAGTTGTAGGGCTTGCAAGATAGTTTAATAGGTAAAAATTGTTCTCATGATGATTGATGACCTGAATTTGATTCCCCAAACCCAGACTTGAAGGATAAAACCTACCTTCAAAGGTGATCCTCTGTTCTCCACATACGTGCTGTGCAAACACACATCCCCATCATATATACACCTGATATGTAAAGTACAACATCTATAATAAAGTAATTTTTTAAAACAACAAAAGCATGAAAAGGGATGCAGATCAATAGAGAAGAGGGAGAGAAAATGGTAAAACAACACTAAGAATTCCTGAAAATTTCAAAATAAATCACTAACATTTGTTTACATAAATTACATACAATGCACATAAGTTTATGTATATACGTGTATAGTTTAAATAAAAATTTCCCACGTAGGCCAGGGCAATGTTCCATGCAAGAGCCATCTACTATTTAACAAAAACCCCATGAGAGAACCCATTGTGATTTATTGATCAGAGGAGGCCAGGAGACTCCCAAAACACTGTATGCCATTACTGTTATCTTTGGTTGCCTCCCTGAGTTTGGAGACAAGTCCCTATTGCTGAAGAAACCATGCACTTTGGACACAGAACTTAGATAATCAGAACTGGATCTGACCTGGAAGTCTCCTCTTCCTGAGTACTAGCTTTCATGGTTCCAGAAGATGTCATGCAAGCTTCCAGGGGAGGGATTTAGACAACCAATATCCCAACCCAGCTACGAAGCCTGTGAACCACAGCAATGACCCTAAGTTTGTAAGGGTGGCATAAATGAATCTTGGAGGAAAACTTGCAGCTGCTACTTTACTAAAACAGCATATGTCGCTACTGTACTCTAAATATTTATCCTTATGTTCTCTTAAAAGGGTAGGTCCTATTTTCTCTTTGCAACAGAGAACATTATAGAGGCCAAAATGAAAAGAAAATATGATCATGTGGTGTTACCTCAGCTGATCCATCTATATCACAACTCTTGCATTTAAAACTCAGTGAACATTTCTGAAAAAAGGACAAAAAGATTCTAAAATTGTAAGAGCCAGAAAAACAGGATGTCTGCTTTGAGACTTCATCTCCTAGAAATGTCAGAGAAGCTATACCCATGAAGTCTCTCCATCATGGCTGCCAAAACAAGACTTGAACAAAGATGACACCAACAGACATTCTAACATCCGAACATGGCTCCCACCTTAGACGAAGAACTACATAGGGAAATAGGAAGACTTAGAGTGGGAGAAATAGTCTTCCCCAGGGAAGAGCCCTGAAATTATATACATAGAGATAACATTATATATACATGTGAAAAAATTAGAAAAAAAAGAGGCCAGAAGCCATGCATTTGAGAGAGAATAGGGGGTGAGTTTGGAGAGACTAAATGAGAAGAGTGATATAATTATAGTTTAATTTTAAAAATAGAAATAAACAAATACTACTGTGGTGGGTGCTGGCTCAGCATGTAAAGGTATTTGTCAGAAAACTAATGACCTGAGTTCAGTGCTCAGGAAGAAAATGGCAGAAGAGGAAAACACTTCTGCATGTTATTCTCTGATCTCCATATGGGCATTTGCATACAAGCACACGCACACACAAACACACACACACACACACACACACACACACACACACACACACACACGGGGAGAACAAGTAAATGTAACTTTTCAATTAAATAAAAGATGGACAATAGAGGATGATGTCCAGACATGCTCATATGACCTCCATATACCTAAACAGAAATACTTAGCATAGTTGTATGCTGTACCCAATTGCATGAACTGTGTATGCCTTTATAATGGGAAACAATGTTTTCATCAGTACTGATGTAAGGATGTGGCTCTTTGACATAAAAGACCTGTGATGCTGTGATCATTGAGGTTTTCTGTTGGTCATAGAATTGCAAGATAATAGGAATACCCTTATTCATTAAAATCTTCTGTGAGATAAAAAACACATTATTTCAAGCATAACAGTGCAGTGCATAGCATAAGTACACCATGTAAGTTTAAGTAATCTGCAGAGGCCATCACTTCAACTGCACAACCTGCAGAATTAAAACCCTTGTTAATCACTGATTTTTACTTCTAAAGTAGCCCTTCTGGGTCCTGACAATTATTTGTGGTCTTCCCAAGGCTGTCATAGGAACTGGAGAATTCTATTTGTTTTAAGCACTATATTACATATTTAATAAAACTAAGTGTTAGGGATTCAACAGCTTATAGTACACTGTATAATTTTATATTATTATCTAAAAATAATGTACACTTTCCTGTGTATTTTGAAAAGTCTTTTGTAGGACAGTATACTAGATCATGTGGTTCTTCATACAACACTAAAGTCCAGGCAAATGGCAAGCCTTAGCATTGTTACTTGAAAACCCTTAAAATACTTAAATGTCTGCAAAAGCAATAAAATGATCACAGGATTATATGGTGATATTTAATTTTTGTACAAGTTAAATATCACTGATAATTAAATGTTAGAAGTTTATTTTGAAGTGACATTTTCCTGGAATATTAGACCTTTATAACATAATTAAAGGTTTTCTCATTGTAACAGTGTCCTATTGCTTATTTGAAAGTTCTTTGAGCTTGTGTTTCTGCCTTATAAATTATTATACAAATACAATAATAGTAAGGTCATGCATTTTTGTTTTATTCTCATGAAACAGTTATCATCAGAGTTTAAGTACTATATCTCCTTTTCTTGTATTGTATTATAGAAGCATGAGGTGGGATGAGACTTAGCAAAGCACCTTGAGCAGTTAATCTATGTATTTAGATAATTAAATGAGCATTTACCTTATTTCTTAATAGGGAGAATAATTATTATTCAGAAAATCATTTTATTTATTTTGTTTTACAGTGTGTGTGTGTGTGTGTGTGTGTGTGTGTGTGTGTATGTGTAGGCATGCATATAAACGAAGTCATATGGAGGTCAGAGAAAAACTTGTGGGGGTTGGTTCTCTCCTCTGACTGTACTGGGCTCTCTTGTAAACCTTATGTTTTAAAACGTAACAAAAATGAGTCTATCTCTAGCAGGCTGTGACATGTAGAAGAAATGTGTCTATCCTTGAAATTCCCTAAGTGGACCCTCTCATTCTCTAGTTCTAGTCACTTTATACATTGCTGGCAATTCTTCTTGATTAGATATTAACTTTGAAGAAGTTAATAGAAAAGATGAGGCCAAAACAAAGGGGTATCTAAATCACGACTTGTCAGCAAATTAGGTGTGTAAGAAGAGCACAGTGTGGGCAAGATGACTTAGTGGGAAGGGGCCTGCCATCAAGCCTGAGGACCTGAGTTAAATCTCTATAACATACAAGTTGGAAAAAGAGAGCTGACTCTTTGTATACATTTCCTTTCATTTGAAATTTCTCAAAGAAAGATACATTTGTAAATAAATCTAAGTTTATTGTATATTTGGTGACTGTCATGCAATGATGAATGAAATCATCATACAGTGACATGTTATTACAGTGTGAATATAAAAATCAAAATAACATTCAACCAAGGAGAATCTGACCTGACTACATACTTGAATTTCACAGTAGTGTGAAGTAGGAAAATAAAACAGAAAAGGATATTCCATGGCTTGCATGTGATTTTAGTGAAGTGACTAGTTTTATTAAATTTAATTAAAATATTTTTATAACCAGTAAAACTGTTTTAAAGGACTAAAACTATAAATAGACAAATAAAAATTAATGTCTCACATAAATATATTCCATCTTTATTTGATTTGGTAGAAAAGTGTAAAAAACAATAAAAGATTACAATTTCCTTATGTAACTCTTATTCGGAAAAAAATAAAACTGTCCTTCAACTAATTATTAGTTGAATTAGTCCTTCAACTAAATATCATGATCCGAGATTACATTACAAAATCTTATAAATGAAACATTACAACATATGTGTTAGTTTCAAATGTAGGTAAATGTGAAGCCGTATAGTCCAATTTTAAAATGAAGTTGGGTCAGTTAAAAATGAGCAATAGAATATCTAAGGCACACAACACCCTTAAGCAGAAAGATCATTGGTAAGCTAAGACATAAAGTGATGTATACAGAATGCTCACTGACTACCAGGGAATCACACAGTGGGAGGGGGTAAAATGATGGATATGATAAAAAATAAGACAATTATGGTCATGATATACACTAAACTGATATTAATAATCAATATTAATATTAATGTCTAAAAGGGAATTAAAGATAGGAGGTATTGAAGCGGAACATAAAATAGACGCAGGTGTCAGGTAACTACAAGAACATTGCTTCAAGTATAAAATTCAGATGCAAAGATCTTTTACTTCAACATTTTGGAGCTATAGCACTTGAACTCCTGACTCCAAAATATAGTTTCTGCTCAAGCGACAAGGTATTCAGAAACCTAAAACCAACAGAATTTGTGGTTCTTTTTCTCATCATCCTGGAATATATTTGAATTCTCTTGAACATGGTTAAATGAATTTCCCTAGGTTGTATTAAGTGTTGGCACTTTGGGTTTTCAACATTTTCATTTGGATGGTATTTATTTCCATAATTTTACAAATATCTCCTGCCTACCAATCACTTTGCTTCTTTGACCTCTCCAAGTCCTTTATTTTTCAGTCACCTTTATTTTAGTCTCTACTGTATTTTGGGAAGAGTTGTTCCATTAAAACCGGTTCCTGCATCCTTCCCTATGACCACAGTTGTAGACAAACTATTCGTTGTTTTATTCACCTCATCTATTTGGACATGTATATTCTTTAAAGCCATTTTATTTCAGATTCTAGACATATTTGTATGGTACTAGAATTGAGTTCAGAGCTTTCCATATGCTTAGGCAAGCAGTCTATCTAAGGTTTTGTTTTGCAATGACTCTAACCATTTTTAAATCACAGATGAGAAAGGAAGTTAACTTGTTTCAGGTCAAACAAGCTAACTGCTAACTGCCATAATACGTGAACTTCCACAAACTTCAGGTGATGCTTCTATGGGTTTTTCTACTTCATGCTTTATTTTCTCTGAGACAAAGCAACAAGACATTATTACCATGTCAAGACAGTGGAAACTACACAAAAAATATTCTTACTTAGCCAACTTAGACCTAACACAGTGACTCAATTTGCCACAGTATTTTTCTTTTAAAAATAATTCATTTTTGTATCTGCATGGGTGTTTTACATGCATGCATGTCTGTGTGGGAGTGTCAGATCCCCTGGAACTGAAGTTACAGACAGTTGTGAGCTGACATGTGGGTGCTGGGAATTGAACTGGAGTCTTCTGAAAGAGCAGCCAGTGTTCTTAACTGCTGAGCCATCACACTTTTAATGCATTATGAGAGACTTTTCATGTCAAATAGCTAAGAGAGAAAGCCTTTTAAAGAGGAAAGGTTTTCTGATACTGATAGTTGCAGAGATTCTAGTGCATTCTCTCCTGGCCCCATTGGTTTGGGCTGGCAGGAAGAGAGAATTAGCACAGCATGGAGCATGTGGTAGAATAGGACAGTTTAATTTGTAGCTTCCAGGAAGCAAAGAAAAAGAAAAGCATCAAAGAAGGACCCCGAACCCTCTAGCCCTTGAGTACATGTCTCTGGTACTCAAGTCTATGAAACTACAAAACTACAAAAGACACTGGCACATTAGAAGTTGTCTCTCATCTCTCAATAATTCCCTTAACGTATGACTGTATGAGTAAACCATTCTACTGATTGTGTCAGAGCCCTCACCATCCAATCTCCTCTCTGATTAGATCCATCTGCTCAGGACCAAACCGTCAAACAAGACCTTTTCAGAAACACTTCATACCCAACTGGTAGTGTATGTTAGTGACTAAAAATAACTTCCAGAGATTTCAGCTCTATGATACATACACAGCATTTAATATGCAATCACAAAGATCTGAGTTCAAAGCCCAGAACATCCACATGAAGCTAGATACAATTGTATTCACATAAAATGCCATTGTTTCTAAGCTCAAATAGGATATAGAAACAGGAAAGGCCCATAATCTCACAGACTAGCTAGCATGGGATACACAAAAACTAACAAAGGGACCCTGTCTCAAAGTAAAGGATGACAACTTACATCCTAGATTGTCCTCTGACCTCCACATGTGTACCATGACATGTTTGTGCCCACAGTCATACACAAACAATCATACACACATATATATGTCTACAGGGATAAACTTAAGAAAATTAGTCAGGCAGCAGTGGTGTGTGCCTTTAAGTCAAGCACTCTGGAGACAGACACAGGTGGATCTATGTATTCAAGCTCAGCCTGGTCTACAGAGTGAGTTGCAGGACAGCCAGGGTTATGCAAAAAAAGCAAACCAAGAAAAAAAATCTGAAGAGATGTCTCAGCTAGAAGAGCACTTGCTGCCATTGCCCAACCCAGGTTCTGTTCCCAGCATCCACACAGCAACTCATGGACAACAATTCCATGTTCAGAACATCTGTGAGTACTAGGCATACAAGCAGTACACTTACATACATGCAGGCAAATCACTCATTGGTGTAAAAAATAAATCTTTAAAAAGAAAATAAGAAGCCACTGCTCTCCCTCGATGTATAGCATGTCTAGTCTGTCTCTCCTGTGTTGATCTCCAGTCTTCCCCAAGTTTCTCTTGAATATGAGCTATAAAGGGTTGTTACTATGTACAGTGCTTATTATGGATAATTGACTAGATGATTTTTACTCTTCCTTCTGTGGTTGAGAGCCAAATCGCTGAAAAGAAGGATCAAAATAAAGCTTCCAGCTTGTTACAGTGTGTGTTGGAGGACAAAGTTATGATAATTAGTTACGTGTATGCCCTGAGAGCTCTGGATTAGTTGCCAGAGTTTAGAACTTTTATTTTTGTATTCCAACTGTCACTGTTATTACTTCCAGCTATTTGCGAGGATCCGGCTTTGCACTCAGATACAGGGCCCTTCAGCTCCCTGTTGGTTTACATGAAACACTTGGCTCTCACATGGCACCTCTCTTTAAAGCATTTCGTTCATGTCAGTTAATCGCACACCCTCAGGAATTGTTCAGCATTGTCATTTGAATCATATGTACTACAAAACCAATATGTATCATGGTTAACAACAACAACAACAACAGCAAAAACTCAGTAAAGACCTCACAAGAGCTGCCATCAGAGGGCAAACCAAAACTCCCTCCAGGTTTCATTTCTTAGCCCAATATCTGAAAACTAGTATCTGTTTCATGATCAGAAAAAGCATCATGTGTTTTTTAACACAGATTCTTTAGACAGTGATAAGGGAGCATCTTAGGGATTGATGTTTAGCATCTTCATTGCCACCAGAGGATAAATAGATTAGCTAATCCAGCAGTTCATTTGGAAAGAAATTCTGATTGCTCACAGGGCAGCCATCATGTTACCCTCCAGCCCCAACACCTTTGCCACTAGTGCTGCATTTTATTGGTTTTTTTGAGACCAATTGTTATTCACATACATGACTTGACGGCCTGTACCTGGATATGAGTGTGACCTTCTGGGTTATCTGTATATCAGAGTACTGTCTTAGGTCATGGGACAGACTGCTTCTGTCTGTCATAAGCATTTATCTAGTATCTCCAGGGGAAAGAAAAAGAACTATAGTTATTCTAAGCCAGGGCTCTGAGACATTCTTTTGAAACAAAGCAAACACAATAAAATATATATTTAGGGTCTCTAAGATAATCTTCACCCACAAAATGTAGACGGAATATCACATTTCTATATTTTTCTTCCTCTGTCATTGTGACTGACAACTTGCCTTAGCGACCTTTATTTGTTTATTTTAGTAAATAATTTTAAAAGAAACTGGCTATATTTACTCGGGCTTTTGGCAACTGTTTAAAAGGCTTTGTTTGGGGAGGCCCATTATCAATTCACACATTTCTGTATCCCAGTATAACACCATTGCTAATAAAATGAGAATAAATACTTATTAACACTCAAAGCAGTAATTGCTGTGAATTTTGCAAGGATACTGGTTTCAATCTACCGATATAAGAAGGTCAGCTACTATAATAATGAGGAACGAGAGTAGAAAATTACAATATGAACACACTGAGGACAATAGATTATAGACCCAACACAAAATAAGATGTTAACAAGTAGACTCACAATGAACAAGTAAAGCATACATTAATACACACATTCTGGGACAAAATGATGCAAGAATGTTTTCAAAGGGTGAAATGCTTTTAGAATAATAAGACTAGTGATTTGGATGTGTTTCAACTAGAGGTCCACATGTTACAGACTTGGTACTCCAGTTATCATGTTTGAGAGATGCTGTGGACCTTAGTAGATGAAGTGTCATTGGAAGCCCATAGGAGGCTCAGAACATCCCTTGTCTAGTTATCTCAGCACCTTGATCTCGTTCTCCTTTTGTGTTCTGGTTCATGAGGTAGGCAATTTGGACCCCATAAGCTCTTGCATAGTCTTAATTGCCAAAGGAAGAAACCATTGAGATAATTTAATCAGGGGCTGGAGCCCCCACCTCAAAATCTAAAACTGAGATAAATACTTTGTTTTGTGTATTAATTTATTCAGGTATTTCATTTACCTATGGAAAGCTGACCAATACAACTTCCATCCTTTGGAAAATGTGTTAGCATCTTTGTATCAACTGTCACCTCCAGTAATACATTACATATTTCCTGTGACTGAGTTTACCAACACTTTAAAACTATGACTGAGTTTTATAAGGAGAAATGTTGACACTGAAAATGCTTGTATACCTTAGAAAACCAAACGTACTCTCAGAATGATACATTGTTTTTATTTTATTTTTCTTCTTGTGCATTATAAATGTTACTTATCTGTAGACACAGGACTGGATAGACCAATGGATCCTTGCATTTTTTCTGTTCCTTTTTTCATCACCACAAAACAGTGCAAATTGTAGGTTTAATATCCAGTGACATACTAAGTCCCAAGAAAGGAAACCAAAATGCCACTGCTTTACTTAAAACCACAAAACTGTGAATATCAAAGTTACACTGAAGTAGCAAGGAGAAACTGGGTGATTTCTCATACTTAACTTTCAAAAAGTACAGAGCATAATGAAATTTTGACTTTGGACCTTGACTCTGGAATAATGAGATGATAAATTTCTGTTGTTTTAAGTTTCACAGTCTATGTACTTTGATATGACAGCTTAGGAAACTAATGAAGAATGAAACTATGTATATTTACCATATATGTAGAAATTCCTAAAAAAAAAAACTGTTATAAAGGCATTTAGAAGAAAATATGCAAACCTATGGAACTAGGAGAACACAAAGTCAATATGCGAAACTGAATTGCATCACTGGATATTTATAATAACAATTAAAAATAAGCAACTAAGATACTATTAATAATCTTGTGACTACTAAACATTTAAGGGTAATGAAACAATGTGTAGTAATTGAATGGAAAATTAATGTAGTACATCACAGATGGAAAGGTTCAATATAAAACAAACCCCTGAGATTCACAGCCCTTCCAATCAGAACTCTAGCAGACTGTTTCTTTTTGTTTTTAGAAATTGGCAGCCTGATTTTCAGCAAATGTTGGAATTCAAATGGGTAGTAACAAAAAAACTTTCAAAACAATGGAGCTAGTTTTGCCATAACCAAAGTCAAGATTTCCTACAAATGAATTCTGATACAATAAATACAACAGTATGAATTCTTATATAATAAATACAATAGTGTAGATTAATCACTTAGTGGAATAGACTATCCAAAATTAGGTTTAACTAGATACTTGATTTTCAGAAAAACTTTAATGGTTGATTTTTTGTATCTCTGAAAAACATTGAGAGAAACAACTAATTGAGGAAGTGATTATTTTAGTTTTGTGCTTTCAGACTTTTTAGCTTTTATTCTTGATTTTTTTTTAATCTGAGTCAGGGTCTTGCATTGTTTTGCAGGCTGCCTTTGAGCTCATTCTGTAATCTATCAGGCTGGCTTCGGACTCAGCATCTTTCTGCCTCATCATCTCACATGCTCTTATTGCAAGCATTTAGCACTGATTTTAAAGATTTTACTCTAGGAACAGTGGGCTCCATCACTGTGAATGTGAGGCCAGGTCAGCCATCGACAGCACGGTAGACAAGAACCAGAGTGAGAGGAACGGACCCAAGGATGGAACAGGTCACATCAGTTTGCCCCTGGTGCCTTGCCAGGCCTCATTCCAAAAGATTCTGTCATCTTGTCTTGTTTGTTTTTTGCAGGATTTCTCTATTATAACTCTGGCTGTCCTGTAGACCAGACTGGCCTCAAACTCAAAGAGGTGTGGCTGCCTCTACCTCCCGAGTGGTGCAATTAAAAGTGTACAACACTCTCTCCCTGCAACATTAGCTTTTTGGGGAGACATCTTATATTCAAACCATAACCAATCCCTAAGGAGTTAAGAAACTATCAATATTTTTATAAGTGGTGTTGGAAAAATTGAATATTCATAGAAAATGAAGTTAAATAAATCTATACTTCATTTAAAACATACTTATCTTGAGATAGATTATATATAAAATTAGAATTCCAAATCATCTAGTAAAATATGAAAGGAACTATTATGGCACTGGATTGTGTGATAAAATTTTAGATAAGACACAAAAGACAAGACTTCTAAAAACAAACATGACTTTGACTTCATCAACTTTATATCTTCAAAAGAAATTTTGAAAGCAGATGCAAGCCATAAGCAGGGAAAATTATTCATGAAATGGAAGGTTATGTGCCAATTATATCTCTAAATCGTCAAGAAGTTTGAATGGTACTTCTCACAAGACAATGAGTGCATAGAAATTTCAAAAGGAAGAGGTTTGGCACCATCTTTCATTACAAAATTGCGAATTCAGACCCATCATAGGTACTCCACATATCTAATAGACAGACAGAAATGAAAATGCTTAAAATGCCCAGTGGTGGAGAGAGTGTTAAAAAACAAAACAAAACCTAACACTCCTTGAATCTTAGTGTGGATACAAGCTCAATCTCTTTGGAAGATAATTACAAGTCCTAGAATACATTTTTTTGTATAAGAAAGCAGTGCCATTCTAGGGAAGGAAATGTGCCTTAAGTCCATACAAAAATTCAAACATAGGTGGGAAATGGTACTTGTAACAGTTGTGAACTGAGAGTTTTAAAATGTCCAACAACTGATAAATAGGAATTTTGAAGTGCTACATGCATAGACTCATAGCCACAAAAGGAAAGTATATCTGATCCATAGCATAATACAGATTCATGCTGTAAACAGCAATAAAGAAATATACACAAAATTCTAGAAATTTATACTCTAATAACATGAAGACAGTAGTGTCAGGCCGTTATTTTTTGCCATGATTTTAGCGTAAGCACAAGGGAAATATCTGGACCTCAGATGGCAAAGAGGGAGTATAAATAATATTCAATATTGCGGCTGTGGTGAACAGTGTAAGACTGTACAACTGTCAAAATTCACTTAAAATTAAAACACAAACACACACACACACACACACACACACACACACACACACACACACACACATACACACTTCATAAGTATATACGTCTGTGATTTGTGACATGCCTGACAGGGTCAAGTATTTGAACACTAGTCTCCAGCTGTGGATGTTGTTATGAGAGATTGTGGAAGTGTCAGGAAGTAGAGCCTCATTGGTGGCAATGACTCCTGAAAGAGGGACTTGAAGTTTTATAGTCTGGTACTCCTGCCAACATAGTTTCCTGTTACCAGAACTTCTGGAAAGTTAGAAATCCCTTCTCCAAAAGCAAGCCGACTATGCCTTTCTTCCCATAAATAGACTCTTGTCAGGCATTTTTTCACCACAGTAAAAGTAGCTAACACAATATTTCAAGAAAATTGACCAAAATAATGAAAATCGGTGCATTCTTTACATACTCATTTAAAATACATACTAGTTTTTCTAGCACTTTTATTAATATCTAGCATTTGCTATTTTTATTTATCTAATTTTATTATTTTATGTGTATAAATCTTTATATGATCTGTGCCCAGAAGGGAGCACTGAAACCCTGGATCTGGATTATTAGCTGGGATTGAACTCAGCTCCTTTGGAAGTGCAACTCATGCTCTTAAACACTGAGATATTTCTCCAGTCCCATTTTGCACTTGTGCTTAAAGATAACCTTCCTAATGAATAATCTAAAAAATATTAAGCATTCATTACTACAAAACAAACTAAAATTCTTACCCTGTCCTTACCATGGCACTGGAGAATAATAAAAAATACATATATTGCAAAAGTATAAATATATTTATATATAAATAATATACATTATATATTGCATATATATTACTTGTTTCTATCTGAAATTCATGTGTAGAAATCTAGTCACCAATGTGATGGTATTAAGGAGATTAGCACATTTGAAAGGGAATTAGGTCACGGCTGTGGAGCACTCACGATGGTAAACAGCCCCTTCACCACAGAAGCTTCAGAGTTCCCATAACACTATCACCATGTGAAGATATAGGAAGAAGACAGACACCATATATGAGCAGATGCATATCCTCCTTGACTGAGGAGAATAAATTCCTGCTGTTTCTGGTCATTCCGTGGAAGGTATTTTGTTGTGCACACCACGATTAGATTGTTTAAGTGTAGTTTATGTAGTAAATGGGTATGGACATTAGGAAATCTATTAAGACTTGAATATAACATTTGAGAGTAATGTGATTAGAAAAGAAAACAGGGAGAAACTAATACAAAGCAAAGGAAGGAAAGGAAACAACGAAAGGAAAGGGGAAGAAAATGGAAAGAAAAGGAAAGAACACAAGTGAGCATGCACATCCTTTGTGGAATCGCAATGAGAGATCATTGTGCTCTTTGAAAAGAATAACAGGAACTGCTTTAAACTAAGAGTGGTGCTTACTCTCAGATATTTTTAAAAGTTGACTCTGAAGATGTGGACATCATTTAGGAAGTTACAGTCTCACCCGAATGTGAAATGGTGCTCCCATGCCTGAAATGTCAGCCGTACCTGTGGTAAGACACTGCAACGTTCAGGTTATATGCTCTGGGGTGTTTGGTTTTTTAGATGAGTGTCTCACTATGTAGCCCTTCTTGGCCTGGAATTTGCTGTATAGAGCAGGCTAGACTCCCACACTTAGCGATCTGCTGACCTCTGGCTCCTAAGTGCTGGAATTAAAAGCAGGTACCATCATATCCAGCATTATGATCTATTTTGAGGACATCTTTGATAATATCTGTGATGAACTAAATGTCATAGATTATGACAGAAGAGCAATGTTAAGTACTGTTGATTTCTGATCCAAATAGCAGCAAATATAAAACGAATGTATCATTCCATCAAAATGCATTGCCTTCCCTTCAAATCTTCTCCAATATCTATTTCTTCATATAAGTGTCAAGTCTCTTCTAATGTAAAACCTAGATCTTGTAAAAAAAAATGCTTAATACAAAGCATGCTTTCAGCCTTACACGAAAAGTACGTCTTTAAATCCCAGAAATGCATCCCACACTCAATTATTTTATCCTTGTTTTTTTCTTCCTTTTTTTCAATTTTAAAAGTAATGTACATTCTTCAATCTACTTATGCTTGTGCCTATCTGCAGCACCCCTGCTAAATCGTTGAAAGAAAATCTCAAGAAATCTTACATGGCATTTAAATTTGGTTACAAGTGATATTTAAGGCTTAGAGATGCTTCATAAAATAGCCCAAGAAAAATAAACTATAATTTCTACAAATCACATAGTCATTAAAGTTTTACCTATGGCCTTCCTCTTTGAGTTCTTTTGGTTTGTTTCAGTCTTACTTTTGGTCTTTGAGTAGGAAGACTCTGCTACTCATGTTGAAAATGTTGATTTTATTTGAGTACTAAATAGCTACTAAAAACAAAACAAAACCAACCAACCCAACAAAACCCATAGGAAATCCCAGATTACCACCTTGACTTTGGTTTCACCCATGTTGTACCATGAGACTTGTGTAGGGAAGTTTCTAGAAAGGGCTCAGCTATGTTCTACAAGTGGCTCTGGGTAGAATTCTGAAAATAAGGTCACAGAAGACACCTGGGGCTCACATTTCTCTTTCTCTGTAATTCAGGAACACCATGCTGCTCTCTGAAGTAAGCCAAAGATGAAGATGCACAAAGAGAAGCCCAACAGCAGCAGCTTCTTTGACTCATTTCTGTATGGCTGCATCCTGAAGACCTCTCAAATCTTCACTTAGTCCCACAAAAATAGGGTCTAGAAAATTCTTTCTAATTTCCATGACAGTGTCTCCCACTGATTAATAACTATCAAATTAAACCTCAGGGCAATTCATGTTACCTTAATTCAATCACTTCTATTTCAAATTCATATCAGAAAGCTTTCAAATACTTACAAAATTTATTATAATTATTAACATAGTAAAATCCATACTAATTTAGGGAAAAATTAGAAAGGATAGATATTGTCCATGATTTACCAATATTCCTGAAATCTTCCATTTCTTCACAATTTTCCTGGAAAAATAGCGTAAAAAGTTTCAGCAGTCTGAGACCATTGCAGAAAATCACAAATGGATAGAACAACTGACCACAGCATAACCAACCCCAATGGAAGAATCTACAGCAACTCCTGCCACCCAAGCTTAGGAAACAGAAAGCATGCAAGGGTCAAAGGACAGAAGACATTCACTGTGAGATTGAGCCTCCTAGAAATGTCTTAGAAAACTCAATGAAATGGCTACCTACAATTACGTAAGCAATGACAACATAATAGACTTACTAACATGGAAGGTGGGGTGGGAGGGGATCTCATGGAGCAGAATCCCTAGACAAAAGTTACAATTAACATCTGCTAAGAGAGTAGAATTAGTCTTTCCCAGGTGTGAATCCTCTATTAGGCTATTCAATACTAAGTGATCAGTCCTGAAATTATATGTTCACGGAAGACATCTGCTATATAAGCAACAGTTAACAGATTCACCATTAAATAGATTCACAATTA
Source organism: Cricetomys ansorgei (assembly GCA_026225945.1). Taxonomy (NCBI): domain Eukaryota; kingdom Metazoa; phylum Chordata; class Mammalia; order Rodentia; family Nesomyidae; genus Cricetomys; species Cricetomys ansorgei. The sequence continues at coordinate 15,616,909 of JAMJFZ010000451.1, read as the reverse complement.
ACAAATTAATTCAAATGGGACACCATGATACAAATATATTTTAATCTTACAGTTTTGCACATAAAGAAGTTAGCTTTACTTGTGAATTCTTTTTTATCACACTTCCTTTCTTTAGATTTATTTTTATTTTTTGATTTATAAGTTTATAAAATTTACACAATTTTGTGATTGTGTCTCTGTGTGCGTGTGTATGCATATCGGTTCAGGTGCCCACCAAAGCCAGGAGAGGGCACCAAATCTCCTGAAGTTGGAGTTACAGGCAATAACTGTGATGTTCCTCATGTGTGTGCTGGAAACTGAACCTGGGACGCCTGCAAGAGCAACATGTGCTCTTACTTGATAGGCTCTCTCTTCAGTCTCTTGAACTTGTTTTTATTTAAATGTTCTTTTCTATTTAAGTATCAATTCGAGATGTCGAATTCATCCATGTCTCCACTTTGAGTCATTTTACATGTTTTTTTCTTAGAATCATGACTATTCTCAGGTCACTGGGCTTAGGTCAAACAGATAAAGAAATACACATTTATGACTGAAATGTTGTTTAAAATAGTAATCACCGAGTACCAGTCAGAAACATCTACATTAGCATTTATATTTAAACTTCCCATGTTTAACAAGTGTGCTTGAGTTATCAACAGGATATTCAAGTTTCCTCACACTGAAAACTGATGTCTATCAAGAAATATGTATTTGAAACTAATTGGAGCTAGGGATTTACCATGCCCGAAACAACTTGGATTCATGAGAGATAATATCTGTTCAAAAGATTTCTAAATCCTCTGGCAATAAACCAAGCTAATTCAATACTTGTTCAGTTAGTTAATATTAATAACAATTTAAATAAAAGACTTTCTTGAGGTAACTGACTGTTCACCATTCAACATATCTGTCATGCTAAAGATGGAAATGGGCTCTTGATAATTGATTATTGACTCCATGCATATTTGCATACATGCATATGCATACTGGTGAGATTTATCTGCCTGAGGCATCTCCTTGATCTCTGAGATTATGTATTTCATTAGAGGACTGAAAAAAAAAATAGAATAGCAGGATATGATTAAATTGTTCTCTCTTTTAACGATTTAATTTGACTTACTCTTGCGTGTGTGTGGGGTGGGGAGAGACGCAAGAGTCCACATGCACATACTCACATGTGAGCTGGTACCTGAGGAAGCCACAAGAGTGCTTTGAATTCTCTGGAGTTTTAGGGGTTGCAAGCTGTACAACAGTGGTTCTGGGAATGAAAATTGCAAGAGCAATGGCTCTGGACTACAGAGCCATTTCTTTAGCCCCGGCTTTTCCTACTGTGGCACAATGACCATGAGAGATCATCTCTTGTGTTCCCAACATAATTGTCCTCAATTCCTTTCATACTTTGCTACTCAATGTTTCTCTGGGTCATAGGATGAATTTTTACCCACTCATCATTTGCTACTATAGAACAAAGAATTAAATGCTATTGTCTGAATTGGAGCTTTTTTGCTCTAGCTGGCAACTCTGAAAAGAGCATTTCTCTGACAGTGGCAATACCTCCAGCCTAGCATTTGAAATTCCATCATCTGTGTTCCAACACTCAAAATCCAGATTACCCAGGACAAGTGACGTTGAACCAGTACCCACGTGGAGTGTCTTAGTTACTTTTCAATTGCTGTGATAAAACACCATGACCAAGTCAACTTATAAAAAATAAAAAACCATTTAATTGGACCTATGGTTCCATAAAATTAGTTTCTGTGATGGCAGAGGAAAGCCAGGATGACAAGAAAGCTGTCATCTTATATTTTGACCCATAAGGAGGAGGAAGAAAGCACACTGAGAATGACATGAATCTTTAGAATCCCAAAAGCCCACCCCTGGGTGACACATCTCCTCTAACAAAGCCATAACTTCTCATTCTCGGCAAACAATTCCACCAAGTGAGGATGATGTATTCAATCATGGGAGCCTATCAGGCCAGTTATATCACATACACATAGGAAGGTATAGTGGTGAACATCTGTATTTCGTGCACCTTAGAACAGAGATAGGAGAAGTCCTAGGTTAAGTCAGACTTGGCTATGTGATGATACCATATTTAATGAATGAATATTAATTATTAATATAATCTCTTGAGAGGGGCTGGAATACTACTAATAGAATCATCAAGAATGGATAAAGGTCTCTCATGAGCAAATCTTGGGGATTTAAGCAGTGAAAACATGCTTGGGAGGAGTGTTAATCATTAAAAAAATGAGGAGAGATGAGTGTAATAAAGAAATACAAAATCTAGCATATCCTTTATTTGTATCGCAGGTAAGCTATGCTTTGATTTTTGGTGACAGTGCTTCAAAAATAATTTCTTTTTCTGAATTTCTCTGCAATGACAGTTTCTACTTCCAAAAACTGTTACTTAAATTGGTGTGTATTAAGGCAACTTCCTTGATTATACAATGTTATTTGTTTCAGATCATGAGGAAACACATTTATGAACACATGATTTTTTTCTAAACTTGATTTTGTTTTGTTCTTATACTCTTACATATAAGCAGATGTAACTTAGAATTATTAAAAGCACCATCTAATTTCCTACTTTATTTTGAATTATATTCTTTTCATCAGTTTCATTCTAACTCTTCAATGAGAAGACACATAAGTCCAATTCTCCAATAAGAAAAGTATTAAGTAATGTTACTTTGAAAAGCTGCTTTCTAATTCTTACCAAATAAAAACACAGAAATAGAATTTAATGTAGATAAATTTCTGTCATGCTTTTTTAAAAATCTGTATTAGTTTCTATTACCCAACAATAGTCATTGGAATTAATGTTTGAAAGTAAAATCATAGTTACTCTTTAAAATGTATGAACTCTCATTTTCCCTCGCATAAATGCTGACTGTTCTCCAGAATTTGTGGGTTGAACTTATTCTTTTCCACAGACAATGGTGATCAATACCTCTTAAAGTATTTCTTAATTTAACCAACTTTATAGGTGCTTACCAAAAAAAAAAGCTTTAATAATAATTTGGTAAACATTGAGTTAAACATTGAGAAAAAGCGTATTTATAAAATTTCAAGATCCCTCTCTCTCTCTTTCTGTCTCTCTCTCCCTCTCTCCCTCTGTATGTTCCATATGTGTATATATTGGCTTTGAATTTCTACTGTGTATGTTCATATATATTCACATTTTCTGTTCTGGGGCATGGGAATGTAGCTTTTCACATATGAAGCTCATTTTTTTCTTGTTTTGTTTTGTTTTTTCGAGACAGAGATTCTCTGTTGTAACTCTGGCTGTCCTGGAACTCACTCTGTAGACCAGGCTGGCTTCAAACTCACAGAGATCCACCTGCCTTTGCCTCCCAAATGCTGGGATTAATGGTATGCACCTGCCTGGCAAATGCTATGTTTCACTTTTGTAAAGCTCATTTTTATATTACATCTTACATCTCTTATATTACATCTTTAGCACTTTCATTGACTCACTTGACAAGTGTCTTGTTTTCTATAATTTTTTACATAGTTAATATATGCAGAAAATTATTATATTTCATGTAAGTGTGGTATTTTATATGTAACATATGTGATGTACTTTGTGAGTACTATGTTTAGGGGCCAGTTCAAACAGAAAAGGAGACAGTGTCACAAGAAGGTTAACAACATCTCTCTGGGGCTTGGGAAAAGGCTCAGAGGTTAAAAGCACTAGTAGAGGACCTATCTTTGCTTCTTAGTACATGAGTACTGGTTTGACAAGGATTTGATGACCTTTTCTGGAGTCTGGTGTCTGGAGTCACCAGGCACATATATATGTGGTGCACATACCTACATACAAACAAAACACTTGTATGTGTATAAAATAAAAATGAATCATTTAAAAAAAAAGGTGTTTGTATTTCAAGTTTGCTATAAATTGATCAAATCATGTATATATCTTAATAATAAAAGAAGAGAGAGAGATAAGCCTGGAGGGATGGTATACTGGTTAACAGCATATACTGCTATTACAGAAGACCCTAATTCAGTTCTCACCACCCACATATGACACACCCAACCACCTGTAACTCCAGCTCCAGGGGATCTGATGCTAGATAGATAGAAAATATTTAATTAAGTTGAGTGGCTGTGGAAATAATTTTAATAAGAAATTGAGTGTATTAATTTGCTTTCAGTGTGGTTAGAAATGTTTGTTTTAGAATAAAATTTTATTCTGACTTTATTTCTCTCTAATACATCTTTCTCTCTCCCCACTTAATTTCCTCTCCCTCCCTTTCTCTCTCTCTCTTTCTCTCTCTCTCTCTTTTTCTCTCTCTCTCTCTGTGCCCCTCTCTCGTGTATGTGTGTGTGTATCTGTGTATGTATGTGTGTGTGTGCGTGTGTGTGTTCACATTTCTCCTTTAGAAGTCTCTTAATGGATAGTACATTATAAATTTAATAAAAAGGGACAGAATAAAATCAAATTTAACTGTAAACGCTCAAAAAATACCTACATTTATAAATAAGAAAACTTTCTATATAAGAATTACATGCAAGTCATGAGACTTTACCCATTACCAGGAAATTTAGGGACTTGTTACCCAATGGAGAATAGTAAATAACATGATTGCAGAGTAGTTCTGTATAACATGCTGCTCGTGTGAATTCTGGGACTATTGTCTTTAAAATTCCAAATTCGCATCTTAAACCCACAGGAATAAGCGATTTACGTGTGAGGTAAAGAGTGGGCTGGCTGCTCTGTTGCTATGGTTCTCCTCTCCCCGAACAGACGCAGAGCCAGCTGTGGGTCTTCGTTTTGTGCAGTTTTCACAGTAAGCTGTACATAATTGCTTAGTTATGTTAAAAGTAGCCAGCAGAAATGAATACACAACTCTTTCTTCTTGCTGGTATACGCATTTCATTCCCCTTTTAAAAAATAGTTGTCTTTATCATACTTTATTTCAAAGTTTCTAGCCAGCTTGATATTACCCTAGTAGCAAAATATCAATACAACTGAAAATAAACAATTTCAGATGAAAATAAATTTTTGTGATTGTGCTTCAGCCAATCCTTCTCTTGACACTGGTTCTTTGTATATGCGTATAGTTGTATGTATCAACTATAATTAAAATTAGAATTGAGTAAATCAAACCTAAGAATAAAATAACAGAAGACAAGTTTTAAAACAAGAGGTTTTTTAAAGTAAAATAAAATAAAAGCATCCCACAACCTATACCTCTGACTTTCTGAATCACCTTAGTATCATATCTGAGAGTGTATTATTGGTCACGAAAAGCAGTGCCTGCAGTGCTGCAGAAGATGCACAGTCATTGTCTGGATGATGGAACATAGAGGGAGCTGTTGCCCAAGGCATGGTGATCCATTCAGAACTTCAGTGAAATTTTCCACCAAGCCTCATTTCTAAGACCTAAATCCATAGCTAAAATGTGAAGTAAAATGTCAGTGAAGTTGGTATTTTTGGAAGAAAATTATAATAAAAATTATCTCTTGCCTTTTTACTGAGAAAAATCTAAAATGTCTTTTATTATCCCAAACAAAAATACCTGTAAAGAAGATGGAAATAATTCTGCATTGCTTTCACATGACAGTGCGCCCAATTTCATGCTGATGACATTTATTGAGGAGAACATGACTTTGCTCCATTCTTCAAATTTGATTACATATACCTGTAGAAAATATATAGATGATTTTCAAAGTATTGCCTTATAAAATCATTTGATGGTGGTTGGCAATTAGAAATTTATGATCAAAGTCATATTAGGCAGAAAAAACATGCCGCAGAAGGTCAAAATTATGGTGATTTATGGTCCCATAATCATCATAAAAATTCATTACACATATAAGACAAAGAAACATTTGGCTGGTGACAGAAACTGAAGACAAACAGCATTCTAAAGTAATTGAACATATAATCGGAATTTGTGCCACCTGGTTAGTTGTGAATTAGCCAACATGAATAATAACATTTCCTAGGAATGTACCCTATCAATTAGTATTTAAATATGAACTGTCAACATGGATTGAGACATTGTGTGATAAAATTTAAAATAACTTTTAAGCCAGTATTCTCATGAAAGACCTCTCCAGTGCCCTGTAATAAATATGTATTTCATGATGGTCCCTGGCCAATGCAGCCAGCCCATACTGCTATAAATATTAGTTTAATCTTGGTTAGTTGGCAACAACTAGGGTATCATTATTAATAGCCTGGTCTTTTAGGCTACGATTTAAGGAGCATCTAAGGAGTACAGAGGAAGCCGCTGGAGGAGATGGGTATCAGCAGTGTACTGAGCTCTGGTGTTTGAGGCAGTAAGGAAGTTTGGAAGCATCCGTTTTAAATAGATCCTTAGGCTACTTTAGGCATGCCAGCTGTAGTATCACTGACTGCTAGCTTCCTGGTGCAAAAGCTCTGTGACTTGGGTCCCACTCTTTTAATATGTGTCCTTCTGAGCTCCTAGAAAATGAACAGTTTTAATCAGCGTTTATGACATGCCATTTTGGCCATTTCTGGGCCATCTCTTGGAAGGTTGTTGTATAATCTTTGATACATATTCAAGTGTGTGTGAGTGTGTGTGTGTGTGTCTGTGTGAATATTAAATAATATATCATTATATATTACATATTCTTGCTAAATGAGAATATATATTTTCATTGTTAAATTTTATATTTGAATACTGGTTCTAGAAATTGCTCACAATGAATATGATTGTCTTATGTTTAAAGGTACAGTGTTTTAAATAGTTTATTGTCTTATGACTTTTATTGCATTCCTATGTGGTGAAGAAAACATTCATGGATTAATGATTTTAACAATATTGTCAAAATGGTGAAGGAATATGCTGGTTTATATTGTCCCATGTCCTTTGATCTTCACAAATACACCTCTTAAAAAGCCTTCATATAAAACATATTATTTACTTTTCATGTTGTTGGGGAAGACTTGGATGAGAATTGAAAGAATATTTAAATCAGAATCACATGTTTCACTGCAGATCAATTCTAGTGACTCTGTTATCAAAGGAAATGGTTAAATGAACACAAAAACTAGACAAATGTTCTTGATTAGCATTTAAGATATTATGGATACAGGCAGAAATAATTTAATGTAATTTTGAAAGATAGATGGTTGAAAGGATATATGTGAAGTGAATGAAGAACATTACATCAATAATTACAAAATAGAAGATATCAAACATGAAATAAATACTACTTTATAAACAAAATGAAAAAAATGAGAAAGAAATAGTCTAGAAAAAATATAACTCAAAATAGTTTTCATTTCATTCATGCTGGGGTCAAACCACACAATATCTAATCCGTTCTCACATAAATTTTGATTATATACAAGTTGTTCTAACAAAAAAGAGGGTTGTTGTTGATTTGTAACAAAGGTACATACTCACTCAACTTCCATGTATACGAGAAACAGTGAGATTGTAGAAATACTTGCAATCTCAATTTAGAGGAAGCCTCACCGCTTCACTGGAGGAGATGGCTGGCAAAATAGAAATGCGTGAAGGGAAGAGGAGAAAGTTGTCCTCCACCATGACACTGCACGACATTTTTGTAAACAGAAAAACAATAAAAAAGATACATTTTAGAAACATAAGTTGAGATGTGTTAATACAATGACAAGGGCTTAAACAGTAAAGGATATTTGTATGAATTGGACTGATAAAGATACATTTTAAGAAAACAGCATAATTCAAGTCGTGAGTTTAACAAAGAAAAGAAACAAGAGAATATTTAAGATCATGACTTTCTTTCGTCAAGTAAGCCAGAAGCCAATAAAACGGTTACCTGTGGGAATGGAGCGTGGGCTGGAATAGGAACAGAACTCTTCTGAGCAAATGCTTAGATATTGATGATAGGAAGTCAGCCATATCACCATGAATACTCCTGAGACTACACATGAGTCGATTGAGAAGAGGAGAAAAGTCTCTAGTGCTATATTTGAACAATGAGTAGATAATTTTATATGTTTCAGAATTAATTCATTTATATTGAATAGAAACACCTAACTTAAAAACACAGTAATTTCTCAGATGTTGGTTGTGAAATAAATACCATTATTCAAAAGGATGGCGTGAGAAGGGAATAAGAGATGGTGGGGAAGGAGGGCAATCAGAGTGGTGTGTGCGTGTGTGTGTGTGTGTACATGCGCTGTAAACAGCAAACTTAATAAAATATTTTAAAATAACAACTGTCTGAGACATCACATAGGTAAACTGTGCTAGTAATTGGTATAAGCAAAAGACAGGATGATAAGAGTAAATGAAGGATAAGTTAGTTAATTTGCCATGTAAAAGGAGAATTTAGATTTTCCAAGCATGGAAAAATAGTATGATAGAGTATAATACATAAAATTTGACTGATAGTAGTCTTCAGTTACATTCAAAAAGACAAAAGTGAAGGGTCAAAAAAATCAAAGACAAGAAAAAAAGTTGAAAGCCTCTATACATAGCTAAAACACATAGAATCAAATAGACCGACACTTTGCAAATGAAGATAATGGAATATCAAACATTTTTAAGGAGATTGTTGAATTAACACAGTATTTAAGTAATCTCAAAAGCAGACTCCATTCATTTATTGTTATTAATGAAGCTGACTCTATTTCACACAAAAGTTCTAACAGTCACCATCTTAATAATCACTAGAACACAGACATCATTTATCGCCTGTTGTGATATACTGAAAACATAATATAAACAACAGAGAGCTCTCCTGAAATATTCCCATTAGGAGTTGAGTCACAAGAAAACATGGATAAATCTAGGTGGCAACACAGTTGATTGATGGCTTTTTTTCCTAATCATTCTTTTTAAAGTTATTTATAAAGTACCGTGTGTACATCATATAAGGAGATGCCTATGTGGAGAGTGTGCAGACAGAGCTTATGCATTCATGTTCCCTTATCACTTTACTATAAAATATTACAAACACTGATGTGATGGTGGGAACACAATGTTCTAATTCAGACCATTAGACCACAATTTCTTTTCCAATGAAACAGCATGCATGGAGCATCAAAATATATGGTATCGAGCTTCAAAGACCAATTCACAGAATCCTTGGCAAACTGAGTCAAAAGTCAGTTTAATTACAACAGACTGAGGGATATGGAAAACAATTGAGTGAGGTCTCTAGGACCCATGTCATATGGATCAGTCCACACAGAAAGTGTATATTACTGAGCTGTCCACTATGGTAACAAAATTCCAAGAATCACCAGCTTGTAAAGAGGAAAGGTTATTTTGTTTTAAACTTTTGACAGTTGCAATCCACAATGAAATGGCCCTTTGCCTGGGGCTGTCCTGAGGAAGCATAACATGGCAGGAAAAAAATGATACCTCATGCCCAAGATGCAAAAGAGAGGGAGAGGAAGGGAGCAGATGCCACTAATGTTCTTCTTCAGGGCATGACTCCAGTGACCTAAGCCAGGATCTAGACTAGAGCAATATGATAAGAAATTTCAAAGTAAATAAAACTCCTGAGAAAAGAAAAGAAAATTCCTACACATAGTAATCCATGCCATCTAAATAATGATATTCTGGTTTTACTAAGAAGGGAAAATAAGACACTACTTTTTCTTAAGACATTTGTTCTGTGACGATAAACAAGTCCAGTCAACTAGTGAGCCATTTGAGAGCTATGAAGGCATCTGGAATTATTTTAAAATTAGGCCATTGGCTCAAAACATAATTAGATAGAAACTGAGGTACAATAGTGTGTTCTAAAATAAATATTGTCTGTCACTAATCCCAACCATCTGACTCATCACCGACACCGTATCAGAAATTGCATATTTCGGCTGAGTCATTTTTCACTATCAGCAACTAGGAAGTTTTTATTTTTTCATTTCTTTACAAATTCGAATTGTATCACAAGAGAAAAAGTGTATGAGACAGACTTGAGTAAAATTTAATAAATAGCCATTGTCCCTTGAAGAGAGGAGAGAGGGTAGGCCTTTGTAGGCCATATTTTACCAGGCTCCTCATTTGCTAGTACAGGCATTTGGGAGTTGCTGGCAGGGGAGGAATAGAAAATTCTCCGAAAATGCTTAATTTCATTTCCAATTTAAGTAGCCAGAGTCGACTCAAAGAAATAGTCCCTGGAGTGAAATTTTGCAGCTGAGAAATTCCTTCAAATCTTTCCCATTCTGGTGCTAACGTTCCTTAAAGCAAGAAATAGGCAGCTTGGTTCTTTTCTTGTTTTAGTCACATCTGAGGGAAGAAAATCCCCCTGATGTTCCCTCTTATCTGCCTTTAATAACATCTTTATCGAGGGTCCTAATGATGCTCTCAAAGCCTGATGGACATACTCGTCCATTTATGAGGTTGACTTTCAGCCAGCACCCCATCCCACTGCGCCTCCAGTGTTTCTTTCCCCAGGTATTTCCTACAGGAGCCAATGGAACTACAGGGTTAGATGAAGGTTGGTTAGATGGCCTCATGAGTTCACTCTTTCAAAGTCTTTGAAAGAAAACATGAAAAAGCCAGAAGAATGAGAGAAAAAAACATGATGCAATGCCCTCAGCTGAAAATTGGAAGATAATTTAGGCACCACATGACCCCTCCCGGGATCCCATATTCTATTTTTGAAGCTGTAGCTAAGTCACATGTGGAAATGAAACTACCATACAGTCAGAAACATCATTACTGAACAAGCAGAAAACTTTCAGGAAATAAAAGTTGAACAGGTTTAGTGTCTAGATAGATGGCAGTTTACATTAGCCAATTTTAGACTTGTGGTCTAGCCCAGATATTATATTTTTAAAGCCTTTGTCATTGCCTTACGTTAGAAACAGAGAATGCTGGGCTATACTGAATTATTTTTTTCTAATCTGTTCCATGAATCAAAAAAGAAATTCCCAATTAAGTCTAGAAAGTTCTGTGCTTTTCTTTTACCTTGTAAAACTTAGCAAATCTGAGAAGCTGATTTATCATCCAGGCAAGAAACACCAACAACCTACATCTACTGGTCTATGCTAAGATTATCTTGATTGTTGTATTGTTTAGAGCTCTCTTGAAATTGTTGTCTGGGAGCCCTGTGTCAAGTACTCTTAGTCCTCTGACTGGTAAGTTCTTTAAGTGAAGGTTGTCGCCGCCTCGGAAAGTACAAGTTCATCATACTGTCATGGTCATAAAACTGCAGTCATTGTAAGAGTACAGAATCTGGAGAAAGAAAATATACTATGCAGAAGACCTAGACGTGGCCCTAACCACTTCATAAAAAAGTATGTTGGCACGAATGCCAGTATTCCCGTAACTTTGGAGGTGGAGACAAGTGAAACAGGCATCCAAGGTCATCTCCTTTCCATAGGATGTTGGAGGGCAGCCTGGGATACATGGGATGCTGTCTCAAACACAAATGAGATAATCATTGACTTTAGGTTGAGGGAAACTACTGTTTATTTTATTCTTAAGGACAAAAATGTGATTCCAAAAGTGTTAAACTAAGAGGAAATCAAATAAGCTTAGTTACATTATAAGCTAAAAATATGGGCTTAGATTATATCTTGGTTGTAGAGTAATTGATTAGTATGTACCTGATCCCGAGTTTGGTCTTCTGCACTTGAAAGTAAACAAAGAAAAGAGTAAAGAACAAAATTTAAATGAACTTGGGTGGGTATAGTGGTATAAGTCTATAGCCACAACACTCAGGGTAAAAGACATAGGATGATTGTTAGTTTGAGAACAGCCTGAGCTACAAAGTGAGTTCCAGGCCCACTTTAGCTACATGGTAGAATTCTGCCTCAAAACAAAACAAAAACAAAAGATGGGAGGATGGGCTGAGAAAATGTTTCCATTGCTACAGTGGCAAAGCTCCTGCCCAGCAATAGGAGGATCTGAAGTGTCAAGAACCCATGTGAAAATCTGGGCATCCTAGCACATGCTTGTGACTTCAGCACGGGGAAGCAGAGACTGGATTGATGGAGTTATTTCACTCTAGACAAATTAGTTGTTTCCCAGGCCTGTAAGAGACCCTGTGTCACAGAACAAGATGGATGACTCCTGAGGTTGACTCCTGAGGTTGAAATCTGGCTTTCATATGGACATGTACCTACAAATCCAGTGAGGGGGTAGGGTGGGGGAGAAATGAGTTGGGGAGGAAGAGGGAATGAAATACGGGAAGAGAGAGAGAGAAAGAGAGAGAGAGAGAGAGAGGGAGAAGGAGAGTGCAACAATTGGAAGTGTACCAAATTTGTTACTTTCATCCCATTTTATCTTACATTGAAGACTACTGGCAATGATTTTCATTTAAGACTAGATAACAGGGTAAGATATTTTTCAATTATCTCTCTGTGTTAAAAATAACATAATTTTTGCCTCCTGAGACTTTTCCCTAATTTGTTAATTATTTATCAAATTTTCTATATTAGAGAAGACCAATCCAGAATCCCTGAACTCCAGTGAGCATCAAAGTAAGTCACAGGTATTAGCCTCTCACAGCAGCATGGACATTGTGTGTATTTTCTAAGATCTTAAAATCCTCATTTCAGAAACTTTCCCCCACTATTGATATTATGCTTGAAATGCTGCATTGTAATTCATTTCCCATAGGCTAAATTATTTCACTCTCCATAGAGTTCTCTATTAAAATGAAGATATGGCTAGGAAATTTAACACCTGAGGTTAATTTCTTAAAATCAACAAATATTTTAGGAGATTCAGAGAAAGATTTATTAAGTATGGAACAAAGAACAGTGCTTGCACTAGAAAATAAACAGCTGAAGGACAGGACAAAGAAAGAAAATCGGAGGTGAAGAACACCAAAGACATACCTATTATGTCACATGGCAGATACCACTGTAGAAACAGAACCACAATTAAAAAGGAAGCACATTCAGTTCTGAATACCTACTTGAGTGTTGTGCTTGTCACAGTTCTGAAGTAAGATAGATTTCCTGTGGAAATAAGTACAAGACACCCTCATGACCTTCATATGTTAAGTATTATGATGACTGTTCACATGTGTTTAGTTCAGTCCTCTTAAATTTGTATACCACGCTGGTAGATGGGTAATACAGAGACTCATAACTGGCCAAATAAGAGAATAAGAGAATAAGAGACTGCTGAGTGCTTGACCCTAAATAGGACATCTATATCACCCAATCTGAGTTCTTGGAACATAGCTGAAGAGGGGTCACTGGAGGCACATGTTGGAATTTTTCTCTAGCCATATCCTTTCAGTGGCTCCTTCTAAAATGATCTGCTTTACCATGCCCTATTGCCAAGATGGACTCAAACAAAATTCTTCCATCTCATGTAGTCACAGCTATGCAAAAGTAAATAAAATAGTTGGCATGTACTAAAATCCCAGATCTAGCATCTTGTTTAGTGCTGAACTTCATGGTCCTCCTCCAAGATAAAGAACCAGGCAAAAATATATCCTTTCTATACTTCAATTCAACATTTTATTTAAATCTACACAAGAAATTTAGACAATAATAGAAAAGAAAACCTTTCCAGATTAGAAAGTTCTCTACTTGTAAAAGCCATGATCGTGTTACAGAAAGCACCAAGGAATCATTGTAAAGCTATCAAATGGTTTTGGCAGAGTTTCTAGGTAAAAAATCAATGTGCACAAATTCAAGTTTGATTTATAAACTATCAATGGACAATCCAAAAATAAACTTAAGAAATCCTTATTAACAATAGAATAAAAAAGAAATATACAGAAACAACGTTAGACAAATAACCAAAAGATTAGTTAAAAATAATTGTTAACTATTTTATAAAGATTAAAAATTGAAAAAAAAAACAGATTGGGATCTCATATTTTTTTTGATTGGACGATGAGTTAAAGAAAGTCTATAGTTCACAAGTTAACCTATAAAGTCAATTTAATTCTTACCAAAACCCAAAGTTTCCTTGTAAAACTAAACTTTTGTAAGAATTTTGTAAAATTTGTATGAAAACGCAAGAAATCCAGAAAAGCTAATACAATCTTTTAAAAAAACAAAGTTAGATATCTTATACTTTGTGATTGTACAATTTAATGAATATTTGAAGTAATTAAGAAGGAGTGGTGGTGAAAAATGGGCAGACTTAGGACTCAAAGAAATAGAACAAAACTTCTAAAAATAGGCTTTTCATTCATTATCAGGTACTTTGGACAAAAATATAAGAAAATTCAACAGAAAAGAGCAATTCTTTGAACACATGATGCTGTGAAAATTGAATAACATATATGAAAAAATAGTCAGTCTTCCTTAATCTCATAATATATAAAAATAAACTCAAAATGACTCAGAGACCAAAATATAAGCTTTAACTAAAAGTCTTAAAATGGATTGTGTCTTTTCATCCCTACGATCATGTTATTTCTTAGACATGATGTCAAAACCCAAACAATGACAGTAGACAGGCCCATTATATGGATTCCACCAAAATTACAGAATTTTTACTTCAAGAACATTATTAAGAAAATGAAAAGATTTCAATGAGTAAATAAAGACAATTGAAAACTGTATGTCTGGCAGAAGAAAAACTTGTACAAATTGTAGGCCAACATCTTACAGCATCTTACACAATGAAAACTTCCCACAAGAGCTTCCTAGAAGTAATAAAGTTAAAATTAGTTCATTAAGGTAGACTTTGATCCACTATGACTGGTGTGCTCATGAGGAGTGGACATGTAGACAGAGATAAGGCTCTACTAAGGCATAGAAAGAAGCTGATCACCTCGGGGTAATAGGGAGAGCACCAGAATAGAGAAGAATAGACTCTCCCTGAAGGCCTTAGAACTAACTAGTCCTACTGCCATTTTGAACCTGGGTTATCAGTCTTCCAGACTGTTAAATCAGTAAATTTGTTGATTAAGATGTCTAATCTGTGGTACTCTGTTGTGACAGTCCTAAAAAACAAATGGACCCACTTACAAACAAGTTAACTATGTCACTTAGAAGTGTCACCAATAACCACTTGTTTGTTGCAATTTATCTTTTACCAGATGGCACAAATGATAATAATTATTGGTTTAAGAAGCTACATGAAGTTTTCATACAAGATTACCAGAGATAAATGATCACGGCTGATTTACTGCCTGAAGATACTGACTCCCTTAGTTAAGGATTTCTTTTCCCCAGATCTGTCTTATTGTAAAGCATCATTCCAAAGTAAGTTGACAGTAGCCCTAGGAGCTCGCAAATATAGTGTTGTGATTCATCGCAGGATCAAACTAGGAGCAAATTCCACTTTATGGGAAAATAAGCTTAGAACTGAAAACTGACTATAACAATAAACAACTTTCACGGTGAGAAATGATAGAAGGAAAGAAAACCGTTTTATAAGTTTTTATCTGCCTACATAAAGTATTTCACTGTTGACTAAGAATCCGTGTCCACAAAGAGACAGACTAAGAGTCTAAGTTAGAGACTATAATATTTCTTTCCATTGACAGGCTAAATATTTCCTGCACCTAAGTGAAGGCAAGGGTTCAAATGTCAGATTTACTTTTGTACTGTGGAAAGGTTCTTTGTTTTCCTAAAATGATTCATGGGAATTCTTGAGTCTCTGCATAAAAATTTTGTAGAAGATAATCCTCTTGTTGTTTTGCAATTGCCAGCCTCATAACCTATTTGAAATATTTCTTATGATTTGCTATTTTTTTAACCCGAGTTTTTGAATTTAACAATAGAAAGCAACTTTTTCTTTTCTGTCATCAAATTATTTCACTTTGATATTTAGAACAGATATTGAAAACATATTTGAAATTTATAGCAGAAACATAAAATACATATTTATAGTATAATGATTGGGAAACTAGTCTAGGGTCAATTACATATCTCACTCATAACTTTAATATACTTATTTTTCAGTTATACTAATAAAGAAGTTAATATGCATTTATTCAATAGTTAATTATTCTAATGGTTAAAGTAAATTTACATTTAATTTTCATACTGAATCTCTGGAACATAGACTATCACTAGACCGTTTGACAAATAAGACAATTGAGGCTTATGAACACTAACGACATTTTCAAATGGCATAATCATAATTAAAAGCATGGACAAAATTTAAACTCAGTTGTTTTATACCACTGTCCACATTTTTTCAAATATACATTACTTTTTAATTAAATATAATGGCATAACAAGATTCTCACAATGCATATTACTTATATCTACAATGATTATTAGGGTGACATGTATGGTAAAGAGATTTTTTGCCTCTTTGATTTCGAATAAGAGAATTAATTTTATATGTCATATTGCTTTCTGGAGTGATATTTGCACAATTTGTGTGAATTTCGAAGCCATGTATTGTAACAAGGCATGTTCTGGGGTATGGATCCTCCACATCTGGCTTTTCATTTTCCTCTCATTACTAACTTTGAATTCACCCATCAGAGCTTAGATGTAGGAGTTATTTCTTCAAGATTGATTTTATGGGTATCTCATGCAACAAAAGATTTCCAGTTTGCTGTTTTCCAATAACAGTGTCTGGTTCAGTGGCACAAGGGAAACTTTACAGTTTGATAAGATACAAACTTGTTTAAATGTGGAGCTTGTGGTTGGTATCATGACATAATTATTGAAGGTTATTACATCTTGAGGACAGTAAATAAAGAAACTACTGCTTTGATGTTGCTATCTTTAAATTAAAAATAATTTTAAATTGTAGAAAATTAAATCTAGAAACATAGACAAATTCTGTTATTAAAATTGTGCTCATGCCAAAATTATCAATGTCAGAATGGAGTGATTGAGTCAAAGCCACAGATGACAGAACCACAAGCTGAGAGGAGATGTGTTGTTTGTCTAAAACTCACAGTAAGAATTACTGCAGACCTGATTTGGGGGTATACACTCGTAAGCCCAGTATATAGTAGGCTGAGACAGGGAGATGAGAATTTTAAGGACAATCTGGGTTACACAATGACGTCTAGCCAATCTTAACTGTATGATGACCCTGCTTCAAAATGACAATAGTAATGTTAAAAAAAAAAAAGACTGCCTGAGACTCCTTTTTATATATGTGTCTGTAATAACAACTGTTTCTAAGGATTGATGCCTAAGTCATAAAGACAGTTGGCCACAGGCATGGGATCATTTATTTTATGTACTATTTCTACCCTGGAATAGATGTCAGATGTCATGAGTCCCTGCCACAAATGGCTTTTCAAAAAAAAATTACATGGGTTTCTCTTTTTACCTTTAATGGCTTTCTTTTTGACTCAAATAGCATGTACACACCAAATATATACTCTATTATTTGCAGAACAGCTCACATTCCTTAGCAAGTCTCCTTTGTTTTTTAGATTGACATTTGATAGAAGAAAATGGATATTAAAGATTGACTACTAATTGAAGAAAACCTGTTACTGGAGTAAGAAAGATGTTTAACCAATCCACAATCTCCTTCGTAGTTTGTTAGCCACCAGTCTCCATAAATCATGTCATTTTTGTTAGTGACAATACTCTAGCCACTGGCTTACTCTCTACAATCGTACACTTTATTGAGCTGTGCTCAGATAGAGTATATTAGAAAAGACAGAAACTTCTTTTGTATGTTAAAACTCATTAAATAATGGAGATTACCAAAATAATATTCTTTTTTATTTGTTTATTTCTTTAGACACAACATGATATAGGCAAAAGAATTTTCAGACATATAAGACATTATATAACCTAATCTTCTAGTTGGCTACCATGACTATAAGAATAAGATACCAACCAGTCTGTGATGTGTATCTAGAAAACGTGAGAAAGATTTTAGACTCCCACTACAGTGAAGCAAGTTAAACACTATAAAGAATAAGGAAATAAACAATTCTCACAAGTCTCAGGAAGCTCTTGAAACATACAAAACTCACAGCAATGCTCCTCCTCAAGGCTTTATATATAAGCAGTCACAATTGCTGTGGGGAGGAAATTTTTTTGAGAGTGAAACTGCCTTTAAGTTGTACAGAGAGCTCATGGATGTAGCTTCTGAGAGTCATCACCCAAGGTAGGGTGGATTGTCTGTAAGTATGCCCAATAAATTCTATGATTCATGAGGCTAGATTTGGTTGGTATTATTAATTCAGCTTGTTGTCAGTGGCCTATCTTGAGTGAATATTTCCGCAGGGAAAATCACGCATCAACTCTTTAAAATTTAGTATCATCATTAAGCTCCTTATGTGTCATAAACAGAGATTTTATCGACTTTTATTCAAGTAAAAAATAAAATGAGCATGTATTACTTTGCTGCCTTACAATCACCATAATAAAAACCTTTGGTAGATTTTTTTTTATATACTATTTAGTTTGATATTGGATGAGTCATTTCATAGGACCTAATGCACTTTTAGAATAACCTCTAGAAAAGACTGTAAAAATGTACCTAATGGGTTTTATTTTCTCTGAACCATAGGTTGGGCTTTTGCAGTCAAATTTTATGGGAGCAGAAGAAATAAGCTGTGATGAGAAATGGTGTAACCACCACCCAGATTCCCTTAACACTAATGGTACCTGTAGTAAGTGCAAGGTGGTTGTGTTTTTTTTCTTTTACTTTTAAAGGTAATGGGGATTTGGTGAGTAGGGAAGAATGTCCCATAATATCTCTGAAGATGGGATTAAGAACTGAATAATATTCAGGGGAGCAGTGATGTATGGGGTGTTTATATGGAGAGGACCTTATTTGATTGCATTTTCCAGTTCTTTTTGGTTGGTTTTCTGTTTCCAAATTCACAGTTTTCACCATTTTTGGAGTGGGTGTAGGCGTTGGGAATGATTTTCTGTGGGGACACATAGAAGTGTGAGTGTGCACATGTGTGTGTATATGTTTATCAGGGGTAGACCTAAGGTATCATTTCTCTGGAGCCATATTAGGTTTTTTGAGAGAAAGTCTCCCATTTGCCAGTGCTCATCAAGTAGTCTTGGCTGTCTAGCCAGTGAGTCCCCCAAATCCATCTGTCTTTGCCATTTAGGTTTGGAATTTACAAACATATGCCTTCTTATCTGGCTTTTGTACATGGATTCTGAGGCTGACCCTCAGATCCTCACGATTACCCAACTTTTACCTGTTGAGATGTATCCCCAGGGCCTCATTTCTCAGTAATTCTATCAATAAGAGCAGATAACAGTTTCTAGGATATAGCTTACTAACACAAAATAGTCATTCTTTAGGAACTTAATTGTATAGTTATGTAATGATCTTATTTGGAAAGTAGATGTGACCCAGCCATAAAATAGACAGCTGAGGGAAATCTTCACATCGATGCAGTTTCTGATTTTAATCATTTTGGTTCATTCTCCTTTACATGATGTCAAGATTGCTATGAAACCATCGCTATTTTAATTTTGTTTTTGTTTTCAATCCCCTACAAGTCATCTTCTGGTACAGTCCTAATGAACCATGAAGTAAGTAGTGAGGGAAAACTAGAAGAAATTAAATTAAATTGTAGGTAATTGATTGATTGGTTAATTCTGTTGCTTCCTTCTTTTTCCACAAGTGACTGATAAGTCTTCATAGCCTAAAGGACTGCAGCATGTGTGTGACTGTCCAGAGGAGATTGATTTGTAAATGATCTTCATGTCTTAACATCTTTCATTTCAAAGGTACATGTAAGGAAGAAAGCACAAGCATCAGCCTTGTGGATGAATTACAGTGACATGAGCAAATCAGAACAGGTGTCACCAAATTATGAATGTGTATTTAATTCCCAAAAGACTACATCTTTGAAAGCAAATTCCTAACTTACTAGATAAAGCATTTTCTTCCAGCCTAGGGTCAGTCACAGAACTTAAAACCCAAAAAATTCTGAGACAGAATGGGGGATTCTTAGCCACCATCTTTACTGAAGAATACTCACTCCTCACCTGGGCAAAATGTTTGTGCTTAGGAACAAGTGCCTTGTGATTTGACAGGCCGGAGCTTTATTTCTGAAGTAACCAGATTTATAAAACATTGAGCTATTAAAGAAAAATACAACCATCAACTCTGCATTTTTCATGATTGCAGTATTATTTTCTGAATCCATAAAGACGTGCGTGTGTAACACCTGCAGTTGTAGTGCATTCCAGCAACAAGAATGCATATGCCAGAGACAATTAATCTTTCAATGACCATGTTTTCTTCTAAGGGTTTAGAAAGGCTTCAGATTTTCTTACAATAATTATGTCTGGTGAGGACCCCCTCCCCTTTTCCTAGTAGTTTCCTTTTGGGCATTTGAAAATCCTTCCATTAACATGGAGCAGCACTTAGAAAAATAGACTGAAGTTCTTCAGTTTTGCTTTCAGATGACAGCACTGTGCATCAGTGAGCTGTTGAGTGATGGAATGAAGTCTCTGAAAGCTGAAATAAGAGGCTAAATGTAGTAGTGTGCAGCTCCTGTAAGGGTGCAATTCAAACTCACAAAGGTACAAAGTGCATTGCCTTGATAAGCTCTCTCTGAGCTTCAGGAAGGCACATTCAATGTCACCATGTTGTCTTTGAGTTCTTACATGTCTCTGGTTTTATTTTGTGATGAATGTATTGCATGCTGCAAATGCATGTGTTGTCTTTGTCCTATGGGACTTATGCGTGCAAGTCACACATCAGCTCAGGCTAGAAAGTCATAATTTCTTAGTGTTCAAGTTAAATTAAGGAACAGGAGAAATGTTCTGTGTATAAAGTGCTTTCAGCACAAGCATGAAGACTGGAGTTCAGATCCCCAGAGCCTGTGTAAACCCTGAGTATGTGAAAGCAGATTTGTTCCAATTCTGACACTAGGAAAATAGAGAAAAGGTACTCAAAGGGAAAGCTGGCACCTAGTCTTAACGCCAGCTCTAGGTTTGGCTGAGAGATTTCTGCCTCAAAGAATAAAGTGGAGAGTTACTGAAAAAAACTAAAGACTCTAGCCACCCTTAGGTCTTACACACACACACACACACACACACACACACACACACACACACGTGCTCCTGCACACTGGTGCACTAACACAAATTCAGACAATTCATTCAAAGCCTGCATACACCACACATATGTACACATTAAAAATTATTTAAGTGCAGTAATATCATCTCTAGCAGGGATACTTAATGTGCTTATTTTATTAGCAGAACAGTTTTTCCAAAGGCAATTCTACAGATAAACCTGTCTAAATATAAAACAGTGAAGCTACTCTGACTGCATGAAAAAGAAAAGCCATAATATTCATTTCCACAAGATGAAGAGGACCTCCAGTCTCTGCTCAGCATGTTCATGCCACTCTGCTCTTACATGCTTAGAAGATGCCACATCTTTGTTTTAGTAACTACCAACCTGGAAAAATCATAGCCCTAACATAACCGTTTGGTCTGATCAGCTGGGAGCCTGAGTTTAGATGGTATTACTTATTCTGAGTCAAAATATACTCCTTGGAGGAAGAGATAGCAAGGAAGAGTGCTTACTGCACAAGCATGAGGACTAGAGTTTGAATTTCCACTATCTGCCTGTTGTAAGCATAAATGCCTGTAAACCAAGTACTGTGGTCAGTAGAGGAAGAGTATTGCTGCTCAGCCAGTCTACCTCTGAATTCAGTGAGATACCTCGTCTCGTGGCTTTAATGTGAACACGATGGAGAAAGACACGAACATGAAGAACACACATGTACACAAGCACACAACCAACGCATGCATTCACACGCACTCTTGTCATGAATACCAATCCCATCAGTTCTTCCTAATTAATGCCCCTTAGACAAATGGCAGCTGGTATGGTGGCTAGTACTGTATTTTTTCTTTTTAATACATTTAAGAAACTACTGAAGCCACTAAGTATGTGATGGGTAACATCTATTTATTTATTGACATATACTAGGTATATACGTTCTGTATATTATAGTCCACAATAGCTCAATAAGTAGATAATATTATTATTTATGTCTTTTAGGGTTTACAGAAACCAAGTAAGTTCTTCCCAATTATACACTAAGTGAGAAAGCCAGAATTCAAATCTTGTTTGCTTTTAAAATCAACATTATCTAATTTTAATTTATATATAGTAATATGTATCCATTTTTATTATTCACTTTGATGATTTTACATTTATGTGCATATGTTTGTAAAACTGAAATTTCCCTTTACAACATGTATTAAGCTTCATAGCTACCTCTCATACTCAATATTCTTTAGGTAAGCATTCATCTGCCTTTATTTTCTTTTGTATAGTTCATATGTGTGTGTGTGTGTGTGTGTGTGTGTGTGTGTGTGTGTGTGTGTAAACCAGTGGGTATTTATCTTAGTATGCTTAATATTTCTGTAATAGAATAGCACAGACTATGTAATTTACAAAGAAAAACACTATGTGTTTGTGTTGAAATATCACACTGAACCTCATTAGCATGTACGATTAATGTATGTTAATTAAAAAGTTATATTTCTGACATTAGTGCAATTAAAGCCACTTTTTAAAATGTTATTTGAAAACATAAATGAACATGTTTCAACTTAATACTTTCAACAATGTATTTTAAAATGAGATTGAGTGCTAATGCTCCTTTGAAAGGAAACAGGAAAAATACATTGTGCCTTTTTCAGGTATATACATATGTTAAGTAGTGTGGCTTGATGCATACAGTATAAAATTCCTTTGATGTTGAACAACAGCTAATAAGAAATTAATTCTTCCCTTTCTGGAAACTGAGAAATATGAAGTCAAGGACAAGTCACTGCTGGGACCTTTGCTCCATCTTAACACGATAGAGTACAACTTAGGTCTAGAGAAAGGGTGCACCAGATTTTATCAGCACCTCAGTCCCACCATAACTAAGCTGTTCTTCCAATGTCCTTAACCCACCTTTGATAGAGGACACCTCCTGACTCTGCCTTTAGCAATGCTTTACATAGAAGATTGTGTGTCCAATTCATCTTCAGAACAAAATGAGACCAGACATTTCTTCAAGATGCATTGCATTGTGTGTGTGTGTGTGTGTGTGTGTGTGTGTATAAAGAAAAGTGTGTATGTGAGCATGTGAACCTGTTTCTGTAAATAGAGACATAGATTTCATTCTTTATTCTGCTTCACCACATTTTTTAGACATGTCTCTCATTGAACCTGGAGCTCACCAATTCAACTAGACTGGCTGAGTAGTGGGCCCCTCAATACCTGCCTGCTTCTGTCTTTGTAACTCTGGGTTATAGGTGCACATGATCACACCTGACTTTTACAGGGGTGTTGAGGAATCAAATTCAGGCTCTAATTCTTGGGCAACATGAATTTTACCCACTGATCCATCTCCCCAGGCCCTGAATTTCAATTTTAATTCTAATCACTAATGAAGTTGAACTTATTATCCTATGAGTATTTTCTTCTTTTGTCTGTGAATTCTTGTTCACATAGTACCTCATTTATTTCTGAGATCCTTGTATAATAATACTAATGATTATTATTGCTGAGTGAGAATATTTTCTGTGTATGGTTAGAAAAGGGCTTATCACATTGCTGTTGCACAAATGTTTTCTTCGGGTCAGTATCTTGCCTTTTTATTTCCTGTATAAATGAATCTTTTCCTTACTTTTAAACCTAACTTACATTTTTACTTCTTTCCCAAGTTCTATTCCTTGTTTTAGCTTTTAAAGTGAAACATTTCAAGATTATCCAATATATTTAGTGCCCTAAGCCTGTTATAACTCATCCCAGATGCGAGATAAAGCTACTATCCTTCCTTGCCTGTCTCTATCCAGATAGGGCCCCGTGTATTCAAACACAATTTATTGATAAAACTATCTTTTACTCATCAAATTGTTTTTGCACATACTTTTTGAAAACAGTTTTGTGTGTGTTTGTGTGTGAGGAGATTGGTGGGTTTTTTTTTTTTTTTTTGTCTGTTTGTTCCAATAAATTATGTCCCCTTCTAGGCTATGCTATTTTTAACTATTTGACTAGTTTATAGTTAGGATTAGTTTTGAGTTCAGAACATGTGAGTCTCCCAATTATCTTTTCACTTTTCATTGCTAGGGGTTTTGTATTTTATTCAAAATTAAAATAATGTTGGCAAATTCTGAAATCAATTGAACAGGAAATAGATTGAAATGGCATTAAATCTACAAACCAGTTTAGTCTTCTAATCCATGAAACAATGTATGTATGCTTTTATTACATATAGCTTTGTTATTTAATTACAATGGTTTTTTGAAGTTCTGTATATTGATCCTACATATATTTGTTATATTCATTCCTATGACCCCTCCTTAAGTATCAAGACTATAGTCTCACACAGTATTTAAATACTCTCCCTCCAAGTCTTATTCCCAGTCTATGTATTTCATATTTTTGAAATAATTATAAACTTAATTTTTAAAATTTCATTATCTAATTGATTTTTTATACCGTAAAGCTGGTTACAGCGTGACTTTGAAATTCCCCATGGATCTCACATTGAACACTTACTCTGCAGTTGGTAAACTCTTTAGAGAAGTGGTAGAGGTTTGAGGTGGCAGGGCCTGGTTGAGGAAGCAGAATATTTTACTAATGAAGTTATTCTTTCCCTCCACTTCGACTTTTGCTCTCTATCCTGTGTTCACTATGGGTACACAGCCTACTCTTCAACAGAGTCCTTAACCCATGATTCTGTCTCACCATGGATGCAAAAGTAATGAAGCCCAGAAACCCTGTAGGGCAATCTCTGAAATCACTGGCCAAATTTTTAAAATACCCTCCTTTCTGCCAGGTATTTTACATCCATCTACACAAAAGTAATTGCTACAGTCAAATAATTGGTATGTGTGTATTACCTTTGAATTCCAAAACCTGTTTGATCTTTATTTAAAAAGTATTTTCTAATTTTAGTTAACTAGGGGGTAGCTATAGATTTAAAAACCAATGAGCCCATCTGGAACTTTGCTTGCTTAAAGTCGCTATCTTGATTTACCTTAAGATTCTTACACTTTACAATAAGTACCCAAGGGAACTCACCTGGGAAACCCTGAGCATAGTGCTGGGCACCTAGCAAGGTGATCCAGTTCTTTGGTAGCATATTCTATTTCCCATGATTGCCAAAAACAGGGTGGATAAATTTTCTCATTCTACAAAACAAGACTTCCTATGCTACTAAGGGCTAATAAGACCTTTGTCTTGCTTACCTTTACGTCTACAACAGTAATATCATCAAAGACCAAATTCTATAGTACATATTTATATTTTTGTTTTTAATGAAGTGGTGGTGGGGTCTGCAGCCTTGTACTTGACAAACATGAGCCTTCTGTGGAGTCCCATGCCAAGCCCCTCAGAAATCTAAGATAATAAAAACTATAAATTAATGTGATTCTCAAAGCCAAGGCATGAGTTTAATGGGGTCCATCATTGATAATTTTATAGAACTTGCAACACCAAAAACCAATCATGAACTCTTCTTGCTGTTTCTATGAGTCAGTAATCCAGACAGAATGTTGTTACCTTCACCTTGAGATCTGCAATAAGCCTATACATAGCAGCACTATGAAGGCTTGATTGGACATAAAAAAAAAAAAACCAGCCAAACAAGTTATCTATTTCTAAAATAGAAAGATGGAGTAGCCTCAGAATAACTGTCCTTATCCCAACAAGATAGAGAAAAGAAGAAAATGCTAAGAATTCCCAAGATTGTCTAGAAGATAAGGCATGCACTGTACCTTAAAATTGCAAAAAGATGTTTTTAAACTTCTGCTCTACCTTCCAGATAGAATAGGTCAGGGATGGGATTCAGGGATCCCAGTTGTCTCTGTTACTCTTGGGTCATGGAAGCAGTCCTCTTCCACATCTCACTTATTAGATAAGTCTTCAGGGCCCTTTCACATTTCCACCAGACCTTGTCTCAGTGAATGATCTGTACAGTGGTCTTACCTACATAGCACTCCCAGGCATTGCTTGCATATGTGTTCTGTCATAGCACTGCCTCTGGGAAAGCTTTCTGTCTTAGCCAGAAGATTCTTTGGAGCATCCTGGGCACTTTGTATGGAGAAAGGCAGATTTTCAACTGTGTATTGTCATGGAAAGAGTGTTATTTATATATATATCGATTGGCTTCCCAGTTGAGCCTACTAGAACCTTATTGAGTTGAGCCACCACTACACTGATCAAGGAGTAAGTATCAGGGTGTAGAGAAGACAGTACAGAGGCTGCCTCAGGCAGAAAGCACTGAAGTCCTATGAATATTGGGAGGTGCCTCTTTTGAGAGAGTTCTATCTGCTAGGGATGGGCTGTCTTGAGTTTACAATGAATACATTATCAAAATTCTGTCCATCTTCTAATCCCATCAAAGTATCAGTAAGTTGCATGTTTGTTCTTTTCTGAGTATGTGTTTTTACTGGCTAGGGTATGAATTTTCTAAATCCTTAAGTTGTGCTTCTTTTGTTAAAAATCTAATCTTTAATTTATTTCTTTTATCTGGTTAATTATTATAAACCAATCGAGAGAAATCATACCACACCATCTATATGTTGTTTATAGATTGATTCGGATTCTCCTACTTAAAATTTCTAACTCATTGATCCTAATTTTTTCCCCTTCATGAACGAGTAAGACATGAACACAATTCAGCCAAGTTCTTTGCCATTTTATAACAAGGATGACCTTTCTTCAAGTTTCAAATAACACATTTCCAGTACCAAAGGGGATGTGGTTTTAACAAGGTGACATTTGAACAGAACTTGAAGGTAGTTAGAGTCAGCCATGTGGACACTTGTGGGAACAGTGGTCCCTACAGAGGATGGTCCAGGCAGAGTCCAGGAACCTGCCTCTGACTTGAAAAATACCAGGGATTTCATTGCAATCACAATATAGAAAGAGCAGGGAGAATACTGGGAGAGAACAAAAGGGTAATGAAAGCGGGACCTCGGGTTAGTGGTAGGACATCTTCTCACCTAAATGGCATGGAGGTCATTCAAAGGCTTTGACTTTGAGTCAAAATATCACCACAAAGCAACTCACATTTAAACGTCAAACTGCTTCTGTCATGTTGACACAATTCAGTTTATGGAAAATATTTTCCATCACAGTACCAGGGGAACTCAAACAAATAAGGTAGACATAAAGGAAATTAAAGAAGAGACTTTGGATATGGCTGGCTTAAAAGTCCTCACCAAAGGAGCAGACAGCATGTAAGTTGTAGAGAGGGAACTCAGTGAGAGAATAAATGAAAATAAAAGACTGATGGATGTGTAGTGACCAACGCTCAAAGGAAGACAATAATCAACTAATTTTTTAATGTTTACTTTGTTTAGATGTTGCTGAAAATTATGCAGTGTACCTGTGTCCCTCTTCTCTCTTCTTCCACCCCCCTCTCTCTCTTTCTCTTTCTCTCTGTCTCTGATTCAGTTGTGTTATATGGAAAACTGTATCATGGGAATCATCTGAAGAGGGAAGAGAAGACAACAGAGGCATAGGCACAGGAAGTCCTTTTGAAGTGTTTCTTGTGGATAAATGTGAGAAAAAAAGGCATCTGAATGAGACAACTGACAAAAGAAACTGTAGAAAGTCCTTGGGAATGCGATATAAAGAGAAATGGAAGCAGAAAGTGGAGAGCTGAGATTTAAAATTCTGCAGAAACGTTCTCTCACTCTAGCAGAAGGGACAGCAAGTGTGTGGGCAGGTGGCACTTATGCTGCAGCACTTGCTGTTATTTTTAGAGAAGTCGGTTCTCATCTGCTGATTCTGTTTTCTTTAAGAAGTATGCAGAGAAGTCATTAGCAGAGGATGAAGGGGAATGTGCTACAAGTATACAAGAGGCATGTTGGAGACAGTAAGTGAACTTAGTAGCCAATGGTGTTATAGGCTATAGTGTCCAAATTAGTATCAGCTCAGAATTTGTCTGATTTAATTTCCCATTCTGAATTGAATCTATTTATAATGGTGTGGTTTTCTCCCACACATTTTTCTTATGCACAGGTATAGACAAGTAAGGGGTTTGTTTTTAGCATAAGGGGTTTTGTCAGGAACTGAGAAGGAGAAAGCTATATTAATGTACAAAAATATTATTGGAAGCCTATTTAAATGGTACAGAAATTATAATTGACTTCATAAAAAGAACAATGGATTTTAGAGTAATAGTTGTTCTAGATTAAGTTAGAAGACAACTGAAGAAAAAAATTAGTAGCAGTGAATTAGCAAAAAAAAAAACCAAACTTGTAGTTAGAGAGTTTGTTATTTACATTAATTGTCTTGCTGAGTTGGGAATGAATAATAGAGTAAGGTTGAATCTAAGGAGAAAAACAGAGTATAAGCAGGTCATGGAGGGAGCAGGTCATAGTATACCCAGGAGGAAGAGGTAGACACAGATTGACTGCTGGTGCCCAAATCAATTTACCTTTTTTATGCAGTATTAGACCCCAACATGTAGAATGATGAGCTGATATCTATCAACTATAACAGCAGTAGTGTTGGAAGTATTGATATGCTCAGTTCATGAAGAAGTGTTCTCAGAAGAATGACAAGTAACAACATAATCAGAAAAGAAAAGTATAGCCTGATACCTGGGAATTCAAGGACACTAGGAGTTTTAAAGGAGAAGGTTATTTTTCAACAGCTTTGGAAAATGATGTGCAAATTGTTCTCACATAAAAGCTTGACATGTGTGTCACGGATGTAGAAGATTAAAGAAACAGCCAGGCAGATCCAAAAGTTGTATGGACTCTTAACAGGGTGCAGAAGCCAAAAACGCTTTGTTTGTGGAAGCTAGGTAATAAGAAGATGACATTGAGGGAAGATAAACTAAAGGAGGAGGAATAGTAAAATACAGAGAAAATGAAAACAGAGAGGGAGAATATTGGTAACACAAAGATTCAAAAACGGAAGGGATTGGTAGATGGAGAAAATGAAGGTAAAGGAAGGCTTACTCAAAATGAAGGGCATATGAAAAAGTTATAAGAAACCTATGACATACATTGAAATACATGTAAATGTCATATTCAGGGGGAATAGTCAAGCACAGAAGTCATGAAAAGACAGGGTGCTCACTTTGGGTTAAAAGTTTAAGTTGGGATGAGGTAGAGAGATAGCATACAGAGGGGGAGGAGGGCACAGGGGTAGGTGAACTCAAGACACAAATGCATAAAGAATTCATGTATGAATCTACTAGTTTGTAAAGCAATTAAAATATAGTAGATAGGAAAGGTAGTTAGGATGGAAATGTCTTGCATGGGTAGACAATGTTCCTTCCAGAAGACATGGCAGGATTGTGAGACAGCTGCTTATCTTGCATGCAAAATTGGGAGGCAAAGACAGAGTAAAAAGGGAGGAAGAGAACCGTATGGAGGAAGGAAGAGAGGGAGAGATGGAGGGAAGAGAGTGGGGAGGGAGGAAGAGAGAGGTATTACTTGTTAGCTCACTTTTTCCTTTTCATGCAGAATGAAATCCTAGCATGTGAATGGTGCCATCAACATACCCACATTCAGAGTAGGTCACAGACTTGTGAGACAGATATTTACATCTTCACTGATTATTGGGCCTATGAAGTATACTATCAATATTAGATACCACACCATCTCAAAACAAAAACAACAACAACAACAAAAAGCTAAAATTCAAAGCCTCTTCCGAGACTCAAAGGAAAACATTTTACTGTCATATCCTACAAAAAAATAAGGGAGGAAAAAGCTCCAGTCTCCTAAGCGAGTAATGAAAACCATAATGATTTTTATTCCAAAAGAGGAATGGATGCAGAGAAAGGAGAGATGAGGCTGAAGCAGAAGGGAAATCCAACAGAGCACTCATTAATCCTGTCGCGCCTCCATGGTAAATGAAGACTGGATTTGAGCTGCCAAAGTCTTGGTTTAGAGAACAGGTGCACACACTCACACACACAATTATAGGTACAGATGTAATCGATTGTTTTTCTCACTATTCATTCCACATCGGCCCGACAACCTCTACAACAGGCAAACCCAACACAGAGTTAGTACTCATTTCACATACTAGCTTTTTTGATAACTTTTGTGTTTTGTCTTTGAATATGCTGTAGAAAATCAGTTAGTTTTCTAAATGGATCAAAGTGTTGATGGAACAAGAAAGGCCAAACACGACCTTAAAGACAACAAAACAACTGATTTCGTGGCCATAGGCCATCTGTGATTATTTTTATATTACTGTCAAATTGCTATTATTACTGTTATCACCATGTATTTACCTACACTCTCCATTATTCAAATCTTAAGTCAATATCATAAAATATAAATAGTAATCACACATACACACACATACATATATGTATATGTATGTGTGTGTATATATATAGTAATATATAAATATAAATAGTAATTACATATACACACATACAAATGTGTATATGTATGTGTGTGTATATTGTGTGTATGCATATGTATGTGTATACACACACACATATATATGATCTAAAATCGTAGCACATGAAATGGTGCCATTAACATACATATAGTAGGTAAAAGAAATGAAGCCTCTACATTTTCAAATTGAATTATTTACAATACAGAATTTTCAAGAATAAAAAATTACACCAATGCAAACTATTCTATTACTTAAGGTACTATTATTCACAGTTTAAAGTATTTAGCAGCCCTTAGACAATAATTTACTCCCTCAATTCATAGATTAGTCTTAAAATGAGCTTCATACTTAAGGAATATGATCGTTTTTGTGTTATTGAGAAGTTATGTTTAAAGTATCTTTAAGAATTTCCTGAAGTTATTAAAACTGTAAGTAAATTGTTCCCTATCCAACCACTTGACACATTTTATCTTGTGATTTGAAATCCAGGTTACTTGAGGAAATATTGTTTGCTCTTGCTAGTATACCATTTTAATTCATTCATCTAATCAAAATCTTTTTAAGACACTTATAAATAAAACAAAATGTCACTCCTTTTCTCTGTGGTGACAGAGAAAAACTATTGCTAATCATGTAGAAGAAAATTATAGGTAGCATTAGTACTTTACAATATTATAGGTCAACTTTTTTTACGTCATAGCTAGTGCTTTTTATTTGACAATCCAATGGTTATTGTCAGGAACAGGAAAAAAAATTTTATGTAAAACTATACTTCAATGGAGAACTTTTAAATGAAAAATATATATACACACACTCATGCATAAATAATAAAATTTATCATTTAATTACTGTCAAATATGTACTTTGGTTTGAATATGTTCATTCTCATTCTTTTGTATAACTATCAACACCTCCATTTCTATATTCAAGAGGTTAATCCACTGAAGGATTTGTGGTAGGATGGTGTATACAAATATTAGGAGGTGTATAGAAATATAAAAGTGGGGCTTTCCTACAGGTAGCCTACTGTTGGAGGTCATTGCACTCCCATGATTGACTTTCAAAAGAAAGCCTCATGAAGCTTGGCCCTACTCATTTAGTCCTGCTGGCCAATGGATAGAAATTCTTATTCTCTATTTTTTCCTCTTAAAGCACGAAGAGCATTTTCCTATGTGTATAGCTATTCCATATCCTGATTGCTTACTCATGCACAGTAGGAAGTGTTTCCCAAGGGTCCTTTTCCAATTTAAATACACTTTCATAATTAAAATTAAGTTTAATTTAAACTTAAAAATGACTATTTTTTCCTACTTAGGTCTCATTTTTTTCTACCATTACATAGGACTGAAAACAGTTTCCCATGAGGGAACTTCAGTCACCACATCCTTTTTCTCATTACTGGATCCAGAACATCTCTACACAGGTATAAAATACTGACTTATTGCTTTCTATTTAGTAAAATCAGGAAGAAAATATCTACGCATTCTTATTGAGCAACGTATTTTTTTCTAAACCTTTTTCTTTCTCATTGCCTTGTTTTACAAGGAAAACATTAGCCTCTGTCACACATCTCCCAGTCAGAACTGTCTGAAACATGATTTCAAAATACACAAAACACAGTTCAGTGACCACTTGGGATACATAATCTAGGTTTGGATAAATTAGTTTCTGATGATTTAAAAATTCTACAATAGAGAATGAATCATTAAACTGCTGTTGAAAGGGACACTGGTCCAATACCCACTATCATTTATATGTACATCATTATATTTATCCTTTCATTTCTAAGATATGCATAATGCATCAAAGTTGATGACATATGCATCATCATAGAGAATGTTGGGATATGATTCTATCAAAACAATGTATTCTTCTAATTATTTCTTAGGGAAACACCCAGCCTAATCCTTGACTCACAAAAGCCCAATAGGTCTAGTCCTGTTGTATCCTAAGCAAGGACATGACATCTTGCCTTTATACAACTCATATGTAACAATTGCAGGCTATCTAAGAAATGTTGGTGATTATAAACTTAAGAGTCTGGGCTGGAGAGTTCGCTCAGTGGGAACAGGATTTATAATAGACATGTGAGGACCTGAGCTCAGATTCTTAGCAACCATCTAAAAATAAAAACATGCCTGTTGGTGTATGCCTGTAACCCCAGAACTAGGAAGCAGAGCTGGGAACAGGTAAGTGGATCCCAGTGACTTTCTAGCCAGCCGAGGAAGCCAAGCTCATCAACAATCTCCAAATACAGAGAGATATGTCTTAATAAATAAGACACAGGACTTCGGGGACAACCAGATATTGACCTCTGACCTCCACTGTGCACATAGAAGCGCATATACATGCAAGCAATACCCCCACAGACATACAAGAAAGAAAAAAAAAAACCAGCAACTCTTTAATGCACTGAAAACCCATAAGTATTAAGCCCTGGAATAGTAATTGGTCTAATAGTACAGGCCAAGTATGCGCCGTGTTTTCCAGTGTGTACTATCCAGCTTAGACTTAAGTAACTCCCGAGAAGAGGGCTCAGTGGACACTCCCAGCCTCATAATTGTTCCTCACACCCTGCCTGTGTTTCCCTTTGCTCAGCCTGTCATCACTCCTCATTAAAACAATGACACCAGCTATAATAAGAACAAGAAGACTGCTTGGTGGCTTCTCATTTTAATCTAAGCATTTCCACATTGTCAAAGCTTTCTCTTTTATTTAGAACAAATACTTGAAGGCACCTTCCAATATTCTACGGACTGAAAACATAAAGGCATCCAGTGGTTAGCTGACCCCAATTTAATTTCCCCCTCTGTCTTTAATAAAGAAGAGATTGTCTGAAATCTATGACTCTGGATGCCTGAAAATGTTTTAAATGCTTAACTCAAGGGCTGAGGCATTGATTTTTCTCAGATCCAATAATTTACTAAAAAGTAATTCTTTATTTTGATTTGACAGAGAATCTACTTTAATGTTAGAACCAGCTTATGTGATCCACATCAGTCATAATCTTTACACTGATTCTATCAAGCAAGGCATCTGAAAAGGGAAGGTCATCACTGTCTACAGGACACAAAGCCCTTGATTCATGGTGTAGAGACATCAAGGTGTTATTGGTTGCTATCTATAATTTGCTGCCTTTAGCCTATTGACAGGAGGACCTTTGGAAGGCACTGAGGCTGGCATCTTGAATAATGGTTCTTAATCAGTATATCAGGCTGCTTCCAGAATGTCACCATGGATCTGTTAAGATGTTGCCTAATTGCTCTGATAATACCTGTGTATACACAACGTGATTTGAGTCTCTCCCAGCAGAAGTGATATATGCTATGGAATAAAAGAAAACCGTTTTGTAACTCCTGTCTGCCTTTCATTAAAGATCCGATCTTTCTCTTCATGTAATGACTCCCACCTGAGCAATAAAACAATTTACACCTCCAAGACGTTTTGTAGCACTTCTCTTCCCTCCCATCCCAGAAGTCCTGTACACAATTGTCACATACAGGAAGAGCAAGTTTTCTCTGCTACATTTTAACGGTGTTACTTAAATTAGTTAATTCATTGTAATAAAATTTATGATGACATTTCAGTTACTTCTTCGTGTCACAGTCTCCAGTTAAAAGGGAAAGTAGGAGCCGAGCTGCTGTCAGTGGTTTTCAAAAAATGCATTATGTTTGCCTTGAATGTACTTATTCCAGTTTGTTGCAAGAAAAATACAAACTAATTATTACTTATAGTTCATCTCTGAGTTTATTTCCTGAAGAAAGCCTTTCCCCAAAGTTCCACAGATAAATTGCCATAATATCTCCTCAAGTCCTCTCCTGCTCAGGACATACTCACTCCTGAGTTGCAGAAAGCAGGCACTCTAATGTGGTATTCCATTCATCTTCATATTCCAATCCTCAACAAAACATCTCCAGAATGGCAGATGCTCAGGAAAATGAATTAATTATAACTAGATAACACACGTTTAAAAAAAAATCTACATTTCAGGAAAATCCCCAGGGGATTTAAACAATTTGGTTCCAATGAGACATAAGGTACATAAACACATTCCCTGATCAAACAAGTACTTGTATCATTCTAGCTAGTTGCTTTTGTTTAATACTTTGTGATGACAACAATGAACCAGGCATTCCCTTACCCAACAATGAACCAGGCATTCCCTTACCCAACAATGAACCAGGCATTCCCTTACCCAACAATGAACCAGGCATTCCCTTACCCAACAATGAACCAGGCATTCCCTTACCCGTTCTCTCACAGTCCAGGTACCTCATTCTTAAATCTATTTCATGATGCTCTGTTCATTGAGTGGATTGTTAACTCGTATGGATTTCAGCTTGTAGGTTTTTCTGGATTAATATTAACTCTGCATTTGAGTTCTCTTTTGGTGAATGTGAAGTAGTAAGGGTCAAAGAATGTCCCTTTCACAAGCTAATCATGTGCTATATACCACTGAAATATATACCAGAGCTGTAAATCGAGATAGGATATTCGTGGATTGCTCAAGCTACTCTTGTACTGGGTAGCTCAAACTGACCTATGACTTGAGATCCTTCTGCCTCCATCTCCAAGTGCTTGGTTTACAGGTGTGCACCTTCAAGTCCACATTAATCATATTTTAATATATTCCTTGATTATTTGAGAATCTCATACATCCATACCAATTATTTTGTCCATATTCATCCTCTACTCGCTAGTCCTCTCTCTAGTACATCCCATATCCACACCCACTTTCGCGTCCACTCCCCAATGTAGGGTCCTCTTTTTGTTAACTTTTTTACTGACCCACCAAATCCAATTTGTGCTACCCACATACTCTTGGAAATGTGGGCACATCCATGAGAGCGTGGAGTGTGGAGGATCTACCAGGGACCGCATCCTTAAAGAAAACCAACCCTCCTTCACCCTGAAGGCATTAATTGTCAGTAGCTCCTAATTTAAGGGCGGAGGCTTCAGATCCTTTCTCTCTTCTCTGCAAGAATCCTGACTGGCTTACTAATGTACAGGCAAACACAGCTGCTGTGAGTTCATGAGTAAAGTGGTCTTGTCATGTCCAGAAGACAGTTTTTCAGTCAGTTTTTCCCCAACAGCTGGATATTACAGTCTTTCTGCGTCCCTCTTCTGTAATGGTTCTTAAGCCGCCTTGGACTGAGATAACTGACACAGGCATTCCATTTGTGACAGAATATTCTATTTGCACTTATTTTCTTTGGCTAGTTTGAAGTTTCTATTTTAACTGACCTCCACAGCACATGAAGCTTCTCTTTTGAAGTCTGAGAGCTGCACTACCCTATGAATAGAAAAATACAAACTTAGAGAGTGGCCTAATGCTATGTCCCTTTAGCAGAATAGTAGCAGAGGTTAAATCCTGGGTCCTGTGAGCTTTGAACCTTGCATTATAATTATTGCATTATTGCATTATTGCAGATTTACAGCATCAGGTATCTGTTTTTTTCCTGTGGAGCAGGCCTTAAATCCAATTTGAAAAAGTGATTGGTTACCCCATAACATTTCTACCACTACTGTACCCTTGAGCATATCTTGTGATGTCAGTTATTATTATTTCTAGGTCTGCTTCCCCATCCCTGGGGCTTGCAGGCTTGTGCCATCTCAACTGCCATTTTGTTACAAATTCTGTGAATCAAACTCAGATACTCATCTTCCCAATACTGTAATTTATTTTTTTAAATAACACATCAATTTTCTTCTTTAAAGCCTTGTACACACTCATCAGGAATATAAAATGTATCTGATGTCATGAAAATGCTTAGTTTTATTTTTATTTCCAGTTGTTACTGCTAATATGCAGAACTATGATGAGTTTCTGTGGACTTAGCATGTAGCCTTGTTAAATGCTAGCTGCAGGGTCTCTTTTTTGTAGAATTCCTAAATTGACTATGTATAACTTTAGCCTGTTACTATCAATGTTTACTTTGTTTTTTTTAATTTTTGAACATGCACACATCCGATTTCCTCTCCTCGCTTATTATTGTGATTAGGTCATCTATTACTTTGTTGGACAAAAATATGAAAAATGTGTCTTAGCCTTATTTTTCACCTGTTCACATTACTCGAGAAACTGTACGTGACTTCACACGGCTTAGGAACGTCTCTATCTCTTTCCAGCTTGCTGTTGTGTTTGTTTTTTTGTTTCTGTTTGTTTGATTTTTGTTGTAGTTTTTTTTGATGAATGCATGTTAAATCACTTCAGATTAATTATTTAGAACATTCAGATCTTCTAACTCTTTTTTTTTGCTACTTTGTTAATCTGAGTAATTATATTGGTCAATTTTCAAATATTAAACTGGACTTCACAATCCTTATATGATCTTCAGTCAATCTTTTCTGTGGTCAGGACAGATAACTACAAAGAGGAAACTGATAAAACAGGTAGATCACTCGTGCTTTCTCCCATTATGGAAGTGATAAACTGCTAAAGCAAAAATAGCCCAACCTACACACAAAGCATCCTTAGGTTCATATGAAAACAAAGACCCAGCAGAGTCTGAAGAAACTGCCTTGCTAAGTCTCCTCAGCTCATTATTTGTGTGTTAATTGGGCTTTTGTTGCTGTATAAAATTATCAAAAAAGCATCAACTTGTGTGTGTGTGTGTGTGTGTGTGTGTGTGTGTGTGTGTGTGTGTGTGTGAGAAAGAGAGACAGACAGACAGACAGACAGAGACAGAGAGAGAAGGAGGAGGAGGAAGAAGAAGAAGAGGAAGAGGGAGAGAGAGAAAGAGAGGGAGAGGAGGAAAAGAGACAGGGCAGGGGAGAGCTTATGGCTTCAGAGATCTCATTCAAAGGTTATTTATTTTCTGCTTTGGGACCTGTGGCAGAAGACCATGGCAAAGAGTAAGTGGTAGAGTTGCTCACTTCCTGATTGCCAGGAAGCAAAGAAAGAAACACATGAGCTTTTTTTATGTTGGGTTTCAAGTCATCAATTCCACATTGGTTTGTATTTACTTCTCCTTTTATCTAGCGAAATAGAAATATTAAAAACATCCTGTTAAAAATTTAAGGATTTTTTCTATTACCCATTTCAGTCCATTGAGTTAAGGTCCTCTTGCTGGGCTTTGTCTTTTAAAGGTTCTACCTCCTCTCACTGCTTCCATAGGTTAGTAACCAAGCTTTAAACACATGACCTTGGAAGGACAGCTAAGATTCTAACCACAATGCCATGAAATCTTTCCCCTTAGTCATATTGGTTCATGACTATAAATAAAAAATGTTGTTTCTTGCGTTTTCTTAGCCTATATTCTTTATGAAGTTTCTCGAGTCATATAAAACTTACATTAAATAACCTTATATGCTTTTCTCTTGTTTTTTATTTTTATGTGTGCATCAACCATTAATCTAGAAATGGGTAAGAAGCTTTTTCTTGCCATTGCTATGAAGGACCGTCCACTTTTAACACTGTTAAAATTGTTTTCTTTCTGCTCATTCAATGAAGTGTATATTTGTGTGCATGATGGATATTTTATTATGATTTATGTTCTGTGACTTGTATTACTGTAAGATTTGAGGTTAGTTTTGACTGCAGAATGCCACATTCTCTTGCCCTTTCTTTTCCCTCTTTAGGAAAATGATTTTAAAAAACTCATTATTATTAGTCTCCATGTGTTTTGTATAGTGTGTGGAGGATCAAGTGTACCACAGAGGTCAGGAAAAAACTTTCAAGAGTTGATTCTTTCCTTCTACTGTGGGTCCTGGGGATTGAACCTAGGTCATCAGGCTTGTGTGGTGAGTTCTTTTACCCACTAAGCCGTCTCCCCAGTCTCCTTGTCCTTTATTTTCTGAAAAAGGTTAACTTGGACAGCAGCATTATTTTTTTAATCATTTGACAGAAATTATAATACACCTGCATGTTATCATAGATTCCTTTGTGGAGCAATTGAAAACTAATAGTTCAGTGTCTGCCATATACTTTTCACCATTTTTTATGCCCATTTTTTGTAAGTTTCACATTAATTGACATAGTTGTTGATGTTATATTTTTAGCACTGTACAAATGATCATTGGATCTCTAATTGTTCATACTTGCATTACTTGTACTGTAGTTAATTTGTGTCTTTGTTCTTGGTAAGTCTAAGTAGAGATCCATTAACTTCATTAATGTTGTAAATGTAAGCTTCTGCTGAGGTGATGGTAACTGACATTGGGTTTTCTGGAAGAGCAACAAGCAATCTTAATTGCTCAACCATCTCTCCAGCCTCCCACTATAACTTCTTTACTAAACATGTTTATAGTTTATAGGGCCTTAAAACACATTCTTCCTAATTACCCTGTTCTTTTTAAGTTTTTAAAGAAAGACTATTTGAAAAGAAACAGAGACTATAATTTCATGGCATATTATACAAGCATGTAGATAGAAATGGTTGGAGATCATTCTCTACTTCCTGTTTATGATTATGAAAGTACAACTCAACAAAAGAAATCAATGTTACTGTCAAGGCATTGTGCATGCATGACACAGATTATTTTCCATTGACATACATTTGATGCTACTAAAAGAAAGCAATGAGATTTGGCCATGGAGGAATTTAGGGCTTTTTTTTTTAACTGAGTCACAGTAATATTAAAGGACATCACTAAGAGATAATACCTGATTATGGCATTCTCTGCCTACATGCTCTGTCATAGCAAGTAAGCTGCCAAGGGTGCTTTAAGTTGCAAATGACAATGAAAGACAGGGAATTATTCTTGGTTGTCCTGAGTAGAAAGAAATAGAACTAGTCTGACAAGGGGCACAGAGAAATTTCAGGAAAACAATTGTATTTGAAGAATGGCCTATTTAATTATATGATAGGAAAAAAAAATCAATTTGCCTGGAGATAAAAAGAAAGTAATGTAAAGGTAATTCCCAAATTGCTTATGATTTAGGTAGCAAAAATAGGTACATTTGATGTTAATTCGAGTAATCATAGATTAACATTATGCTTACTGTTGCTTTAATGAGCAATTACGTCCACAGTAAAATAAAAAGTGACAAAAATTAGAAATACAATCGCATCCTCCTTAATTCATGATTTCAGTCCATTGACACCTGAAAATACAGCATGGAAATTTCTAAAATCAAAAGCTTAAAATAGGCTACCTGCCTCCTAAAATGTAAAAGAGATCTTGGATACCCCTGTAGAATTCTTGTTTTCAAGTAACCATTATCTCACTTAACAACAGCCCCTAAATGTAAGATCAATTGTATCTACATTTGCATACATTGAGGAGAAGTTATAAAGTGTTTTCTATAAGTGAAAGGCAAAAGTTCAGAAAATTTTAGCACAGATAGAAAACATCTGCATAAGTTTTTTTTAAGTCATAGAATGCTGTTGTAATTACTCTATTACATCATTCAATATTTTCACTTTCTTATTGATCCTTATTTATAATTTAAATGTTACCATGGCTATCTATTCATGGAAACAAGACTGTAGGCTTTGGTAATATTTATGGACCAGGTTTCCTTGGGGATTCTTGAATCATACCTTCTATTAGGAAGAGGGAACTTCCTTTTTTATTATATTTTAGCTTTAAAGTTAATGCAATTTTTAATTTATGTGGTTAAATGTAGGTATGTGTATGCATAAATACATATAAATAAACATGCTCAGGCCATTTTTGTTGTTTCTGTGTATATAGTTTTAGGTCTGACCACTCTGAATTGGGCAAGCAACAAGTGTCAATTACTGCTATAGTCTTCTCTTAGCAGTCATTAGATGGTTGTATTTAGTTCCTTGTCTAGATTTAGAGCCTGTAAAATCTACCCCTTTCATGTTAATATATCCATTGATATTGCTTTTATTCCAATTTTGATTATGCAACCATTTCTATAAAAGACTGTTTCACAGCTGACTTCCTGGTATTCTGGTTCTTACAGTCTTTCCTCTGTCTCTCTCTCTCTTGTGATGT
Organism: Cricetomys ansorgei; assembly: GCA_026225945.1. Lineage (NCBI taxonomy): Eukaryota > Metazoa > Chordata > Mammalia > Rodentia > Nesomyidae > Cricetomys > Cricetomys ansorgei. The sequence goes on along the minus strand of JAMJFZ010000451.1, from coordinate 15,576,857 downwards.
TCCCTGAGATAGATACATAGATACATAGATACAGGAGATATGATATAGATTTAGCCACTGTGGCTGTGCTCCCTGTGATTTGTTGTTCTCTGCATGCTGTATCTAGTTGTGTTTTGTGTGTGTGTGTGTGTGTGTGTGTGTGTGTGTGTGTGTGTGCGTGATTGTCTCCAGGCTCCCCAACAGAACCATACATTAACAAAAAATCCAGTATTGGGCACAAGAAATCTCCTTGCATTACTCCAAGTTATTCCTAAAACAATGTATATTATAGATGTAGTCCTTGCTTGATTGTAAGGTGTTAAGGTGGGATCTTGTTTCTGAAGAAACTGAACACTTAGGACACAAGACTCAGATGATTCAATCTGGATCTGACTTAAAAATCTGTTTCCTGTGGTCAGACTTCCATAGTTTCAGAAAATTCTCTGCAATCTGCCAAGGGTGAGGAGTAATTAAGCAATCTTTCTCAGCTGCAACACCTATACCTATGAGCCACAACAATTGCCATCATGGTAGAGTATGCAATAAGTGGCACTCACAAGTCTTGTCTTTGACAACCATGAGCTGTCTAATTGGACTTAAGGCCCACACAATCTTGGAAATCATGACGGAGTATGAGAAATCTAGGCTGCTTTAAAAGCTTAGTGAGGTCAAGGACTTCAGAAAAGAATCTACTACTGTCACTTTGCTAACCAGCATAATTACTAACCAAATTCTATATCCTATTCCCACCCTATACCCACAGACCTCGGTTATCATGTAACAGCAGAATTTTATGGTAAAATGAAAGATATATGTATAGATAGATAGAGAGAGAGAGAGACAAAGAGAGAGAACATGCAATTTTTAACCATTACATTTTGAACCTTATACTATCAGTAGGGCAGGAAACAGAATCAAAGTGGTTCATATAGATGGGATGGATAAAGCAAAGCTGGAAGGTTTTCAGTTACTGAGACACTGCATGTGTTATAAGTCTATGAGAGACATGGGGAGATTCCTGAGTGGTGAACAAGCTTTCTATATAGGCAGGAGGACCTGAATTTAATCGTCATAACCGACATAAAAAGCCAGTGTTTGGGTGTACATTTACAAGATCAGCACTCGGTAGACAAATATGAGAGACTTCCTGGGCTTATTTACCAGTCATGGCCCTCTAATCAGTGAGCTCAAGGCCAATGACTGACAGTGTTTCAAAAACCCAGAGAGATGTCACCTGAGGAATGAAACCTAAAATAGATCTCTTGTCTCCATTTGTGTGTATGTGTACATGTATGCATTGTACAAACACACACACACACACACACACACATGAATGAGGTGGAGAGAGGGAGGGAGGCATATGGTGTCAGATAAAACTCAGGATGATTCCAGAATCTGAATCAGAAGCTAGGTACCTAGTTACCAAATACCCAACATTTAGAAGTCTATCCCTCATTTGAGACACTGTTTTTAAGTTAGAAAAAGCTCAAGAATGGTGCTGCTGAATACCATTTGGTTAAACATCTTGTCTGGTAAGAATTAGTAATGTGAAAGCCCTACTGGGAAAAGAGCAAACAGTGATCAAACTTTCCTGTGGAATGTGACAGATCAGGTAAGAGGAGGTGAGAAAGCAGCGGCTAAGTATGGTACTTCAAGACTGACTTCCCCACCCCTTCCCTTAATTCTGCTCTATGTTTGGAAGTATATGGAGAATAGTTCCTTCTCAGGAATATCTTGTAGTTATGAACATCTAAACACATAGCTGCTTAAGACTTTCTCTTTAGGCTTATTTATCTTGAGATTCTATTTGTATTTACATTCTTACATGTATATTCTTCTGTGATCAGAAAGAGTAGTATTATTGTAAAATTCTATTGCCTGAGCAAATGGGCTGGGAATGTTGTTATAAACTTGGCTATTCAAGCTCGGTCCAAGCCAGCAACATTGGCAGAATCTGGGTACTTCCTGTGATGGAGTGTGATTGATATACACCTTCATTGAGAATCGCTGTTTACATCCAACATTAGCTCACTGCTCTGCTTGAGTTTCTCATCAGAGAGAAGGAATGCTTCTTAAGGATGTGTGTTGCTCACACTAGAGTATGAAGAACTAAATACTCCAGATGTTATTCTTAAGTCTGTCATTCACTTAATGTGAGAATTTCTAGACTCTTCCTCTTGCCTTGGTTCTGCATTGATAAGAAAGAATTGAATCCAAGGTATATGCCCTTGTGCATGGTTCTCAGAAGAAACCAATTTTAAGGTTGAACACACATAGATATTATAGGCTATGAGAAAACAATGGAGATGACTACAGTTGAAATGCCTGTGAGTCTGTGCTTATGTGGCTTTGTCTTCCTTGATATTTATTCAGCCTGTCTAGCAACTAACCTCAGGAAGTCTTGTGACATTAAAGACATACATACACATTCCCACACTCTGAATTTGACACAATTCATGCATAAACACTCACCCAAACACTCTTTCTCCAATGACATAGCAAATGAAGGTCAAGAAACAATGAGTTTGATCCTCCTGGAACTATCAGAGAGGAACATTTCTCAGAGACATTACAGATTCAACATATGTACATGCATTTATTCATGTGCATTAAATGGTCGGCAGCTCATCAAGTGTTCTCCTCTATATCTAAAGGCCTGGTTTAAGATGTGAGTTTAAGGGAAAGGATTATACAATTATTACAGTGGCCCTTCTGTTCACATCTTAATTATTTCTTCGCTTGAGAACCCTTGAGATTAATCTTCTTCCATAATAACATAAATATTCACTATTTCCAGAAAATTTTCCAAGACTCACATGAAGTTTTTCATTGCGTAGACTTCTTTCCTTTCTTTGGCTAGATTATCAATGAAGGCATGTTTTTAGATTTTCACCAATATGGCAGAAAGGAAACCCAGTCTCTTCAGATCATGAGACTCTTTAAAGAGTTAGATAACAATAAGAAACCACAGTATTACCATTGGCATAGACAATCACATCATAATCATAAAATTTTAAAATAACAAAAATAAAGTTTGGGGCTAGCAAGATGGCTTCGGAGGTCACTGAATTTACCCCCGAGCATGAGCAGTGAACGAACTGACTTCAGCAAATTGTCCTCTGACTTCTATGTATTCACTGTGGCATGAGTTCACCCACAATAATAAGCAAAGGGAAAAATTAAGAAAACCACAAGACATTTTTAAAGTCAAAAAACTAAGGAGTTTTGAAAATTACCCCCCCCAAAAAAGAGTCTCTTTAAGCTTCAGTGTAATAATAATACAGGGCTTATGGCATGGCAGGTGAAGGATAATTAAAAACATGGGTAGGCTTTTAATGGAACGTTTTCTCTTTGAAGACTGAAGAAGAAACCACAAACAGGTGTTTGTAACCTTTGTCTATTATTAGGGCTGAAATCTAAAGCATCCTGCAAAGGTTTACATATTGTAGGCTTTGGTGCCAGGTGATGGAATTTGGGGAAGCATCTGGCCTATGAAGAGTCTGACGTCATCACTGATGGTTGATGGTTTCACAGTACTGTATGATAATGGAGATTGGAGCTGAGGATAATGTGCAAAGAAATGACTTCCCTTGGCCCAGCCCTGCTCTGTCCTTCTGCTTCTAGAACACTGAGATGTGAGGGGCTTCCCTCCCCCATGTTTTCCTGCTACATTGCCACATGCCACAGGCCTAAAAGCATCAGAGCCAGACAAGCATGAAATGAGGAACATCTACAAAATTGTGAGAAAATTCCATCTTTCTTCCCTCCAGTTGCTCATCTCAGGTATTTTTGTGACAGGAAGAAAAAAAAATGACTAACACAATATCCTTCCCCCAATATCCTTAGATCTTTAAACCTCCTCTCCTGGAAATTCTGGACCACTACTGGAGAGCATGAATGCATTATATTTAATCTCTAGCATCCTATGGCAGAAAAATTTCCATCACAAATTGTGGTAGAAAATTATAAAACATAAATTATAAAACAAATTAGAATGATCAATTTGTTGTAATGTCTAGTCAGAACAGAAGAACATATTTGTATTAAATTATTATAGAAGAAGTTTGAAATTCTACTGAATTCAATTCACTGTATTTTTAATTCCGGAGAAATGTGATGTGTCTGTGTTCCCACCCATTGGTATGCTATTCAACACTGTGGTCTTTGTTATATCACTCACAGTGTGAATTCCCAGTTCAAAAATAAATTATATCTTTTAGGAAGAAGGTAAAACAATAAATGATGCATTTAATCTAGCTAAATAATAATCTCACAAGAAAACAAAGAGTGTGGGGCTTAAAGATTCAGAAAGAAATGTCTCTTTTACCTCACCTGCTATTGAGGCTCTAACAGTGCTCAAAGCTCATGCTCTTCTTTAGTTGATGAGCTTTCCTGAGAATTGGTATCATAACAGAACTGGTAAAGATAATATTGAACTGGAGTTTATACTTTATTGAGTAAGCATTGTCTTATTAGGTGTGTAATTTTACACATTAGACTCATAACAAAGGGAGTTACAGCCTGACAATTTATTTGTGACTAACATGACCAAGTAGCAAATGCAAGTTTTCTCAGTTGGTTCACACTAGAGTTTTACAAGGCTAGCTTAGTTCTCTCTCCACCACTCAGTCTCTCTGTGTATATCTGCATGGCTAAATGTGAAGTCTTATCATTTATTTCACAGATATACAGGTGTACTCTCATATGTGTACCTGTCTGTCTGTTATTTCTCTGTCTCTGTAGGTCTCTACCTATCCTCATGTCCCCGTCTCTCTCTCTCTCTCTCTCTCTCTCTCTCTCTCTCTCTCTCTCTCTCTCTCTCTCTCTCATACACACACACACACACACACACACACACACCACATTCACTCACATACATTCACTCACATAGTTCATGGTGGTGCTTTGAAATAAGTAATCAAAGACCTTTTCCAGGTTGAGATTGTCTTTTCCCAACTTTGGGATCACTTTCTATTCACCCCTAACACTGCATCTCTTGGGACTTTCTGTGTCTTCATACATGTATGTGCATGCATAAGTGCATGTCTGTGTGTGTCTGTTATCTCCACTGTGATCTCACTTAACACAATGAGTGTCTGTACACATTCTCAAAATATTGTTTGTAATATCACTTGATTTCCTACTTAAGTTACTAGGGATAAAAGTATATATTTTTTCCTTTTACTTTTTTATCATTTTGCAATTAAATTATATTATATTAGTATTATATTCATATTATATAAATACATTATATTTGTATTATATGAAGTCATTTCTACCCTTCTTTCCCCACCTCCAACTCCTCCCTTGTCTCATCCACTCTGTTTTGAATTCATGACCTCTTCTTTAATTATTGTTGCATACATATTGATCTATGTGTGTTTGTACACATGTATATCACTACTGATTCCATTTAGACTTGCTCATATACATGTATTCAGAGCTGAACACTTGGAAATAAATAAACTATCAGGGGATTCATCCCTGGAAAAAGAACTGATTTCCTTTCTCTCAGCAGCCATTGATTATCTATAGTTCTTTATCTAGGGATGGGTCTTTGTGAAATTTGTCCCATCCGTGTTGGCAAGTCATCCTGTGTTGTCATTTTATGTCTCCTATAGGTGACTATATTATTTTATTATTATTTCTATGAGTTGCCACTAGAGATTTCTTTCTTCATACAACTCTTATTGAGAATTTTATATATATATATAGTATAATATATATAAAGTATGATATATATATATATATATATATATATATATATATATATATATGATGTTTTGATCTAATCAACCACCTATTTTCTACTTTCCAATTCATCCTCATGACACACACCATTTCTTCCTCCAAATATCATGTGATTTTTTTTTTAAAAATTCACTGAGTCCATATGTGTATGGTGTGAGAAAATCTACTGGATCATGTGTAGTTTCTTGAGCCCAATATCCCTGAAGAAAACTGAATGTCCCCATTGCAAGTAACCATAAATTTCAAATAATATCTCAGCTACTGGGTGAATCTTATGAGACCCTTGCCTATCCAGGGTGTTTTGGCTGGTTTAATCTCAAGTAGGTCTTGTTATTTCAGTATCAACTGCTGTATGAGGGCATGTTTGTAACAGCTTTGTCATGTCTTACAAATGCTGTCCATATTAGAAATCACATGTTAAAGAAAGCAGTTAAATTCCTGAGGTAAAAACAGAAACAAGAATAACTATGCTGTTCTAATAGGTGATAAAATTGTGAAAGCAAAATCAAATAGAAGAATTTAGGAACGAGAATCAGAGTAAGTGTTAGCATGGTTTTTCTTGTCTGTATACGTGAGTATTGTTCTAAGAAAGAAATCTTTAACTCCTGTTGGCTATGATTCAATTGAGAAGAAAAGATTAAAACTACGAAATAAATCAGGAGTTTCCACTTCTGCCTCCGATATAGGAAAGTATATTGTTCTCATCCTGGCTAAGAAAAAAAAAATAGGATAAACTATAAAATCACACTCTCAGAGACCTGGTCATAAGGCCAACTAGGCATCTTGAAATCTAAGCAGTAACTACGATGCCTTTCTTCATGAAAATAAGAAATGGCATGGGCAAAGAGCTTACAGGCGGTAAAACCCGAGAAGGCAGTAGAGACATGAAAGCTAATGAATAAAGCATCAGTAGAATATAAGTTAGTGTGAGAAATGAAGAACTTTGGGGAGACACATCCTAAAGAGAAATTCACACTTGCAGGTCTACTGGCATAAACCCCTTCTGGGTGCTCCTCAAAATGGTTGAAAGTAGAAAGGCTGGGATAAACACTCCCTCACTGATAAGTACAGGAAAGATTTAGAAATGTCCCTTTTCCCTAAGCTCCTTCTCTCAAAAGATTTTGCCTTTAAGAAATGGTTTAGGTCATCAAAATGCTATATCCATGTGTTATGGGGATTGGATGGAGTAACAAAATCTTCAGACATCGAGAATGTTTCAAAGAACAACATAGTGCATTGGGACCAGATCATTCCATGAATATTTGTAGAGATTGCCTACTACGCGATGAGGATCAAAAACCAACTTGCCGCAAATAAAAGGTACAAAAATGAGGGTGAGGGAGCTTCGTTCCAAGATTTGGGTATAGAGAGCCAACCTAAGACTAAGGCTGGCAAGACAGAGTCTCCTCCATGCTACTCACTGCCAACCATTCTGAACAAAATACAGCAATACTCTCCAGATTGGGAAGAGTACAAGAGAGGAAAGAGACCTCTCTGTAGTGTACAAGCCAGAGGGAGGTAGAAACCTTAAAAAAGACAACGAACACCACAGAAAACCTCTGCCTTCACCCCATACCTTTCCCAAGTCCTTGCTACAGTAATTTGAAACCATCTTAATTCTAGATCAGGACAATTTTTAAGTTCTCAAACTTCTGCTAAGAGCAGCTTTTATTTAGATATATAATCAATGTTAACTAAAGATTCGTGTGCTGAATTTCTCATTTAAATGAGTACCTCTATATTCACATCTATCAGAAACCAAATGAATTTATGATGTTCATTATGTCTCACACTGCTTCTGTTTGTTACTTCCCTCGCTGTCAGAATAAAATATTCAACAAAATCAACCTAAGGAGGGAAGCGATTATTGGGCGAAGTATTTCAAGGTATAGTCCTGAAATACTGAAGGCATTGCAGCAGGAGCATGAGGCAGCCAGTCACATTGGCTCTGCTCTCAGGAAGCAGAGTGATGGATGCTAGCATTTCTTTAGCTATCTCCTTTTTTCAGTGTAGGACTGCAGTCATTACAATAGTCCTTCCCATATTCAGTATGGGGATTCAGACCTCAGGCAAACCACACAAACATGACCCCTGGTTTGTCTCCTAGGAGATTCCAGTTCTCGGCAAGCTGACAACAAGGATGAATTGTCACTTACTTTAAGGACGTCTTCAGTTGGTAGCACCACAGTCAGACTTCTTACTTCCAAGTCCTTCTAATTCCCAAATTTTATAAAAGTATCAATTTCTAAAAATTGCACTGCTTAAGATCTTACGAAAATAAGAGCTCAAACGGTACAAGAGGTCATCTGAGAAGCACATTCTTTTTCTTCTCTGAATTCTCAACATTGCTACTATCCTTCAAATAATAATAATAATAATAATAATAATAATAATAATAATAATAACAGGTTTATGCAAGTACATCAAATTGACTAAAAACGTTTTTCAGATGGATCCCTGGAACTAAGAAATACAGTGTGTGTGTGTGTGTGTGTGTGTGTGTGTGTGTGTGTGTATTCTATTTTTCTGGCTAATCTTGATTACTACAGAAGGTATGACATCATAATATAGAACAATAGAACAGGCTCTTGTAATGTTTCCAATCTTTATTACTCTTTGAAATGTAACACTGACTGTGTGAGAAATCCTACAATGCATAATTTAGTGAGCAAGATCTCCCAAGTGTCCTAAAAGTCTTTCCCAGGCATGGGAGGTGATCATGGGAGATAGGGGTTAATATATATCACACCTCCATCTTTGCCTTAAAATAACATGGAGAAACTTCTTAACAGAGGAGCCTTTCAGCTACTTCCTGAGTCTCAAAGCCACCTGTCAGGGGTCCAGTCCTCCTGTGTTAACTTGTGATCTCTGAAAAGTTTTAGGGATTGAAGATGTGATGAGAATATCTCCTGATATTGTATTACTTTTTTGTATGTCCTATTGTGAAAGCAAATGATACTGTTATTTTCTATTTGAATCCCATATTTTGACTATTCTTTGTAAGGAGTAGATTTTATGTATTTTATACACATTGCATACATAGTGTATATTTGGCAAATATATAACATGATACATCACATGAATTAATATACACTATATAGTATACTATATCATATCATATATGTGATATATACTTATGTACAAAGGTTTTTATAGACAACGTGTCATGGCTTTTCTTATTGTCTATAAAAATTTGTACCTAGAGAGATAGTATTTTAAATATATTTTAAATATAGAAAGATATTATTTTAAAATATATTTTATTATATTTTCAGAAATATACTAATGTGTAACATAGTTAACTCTATCAGCAGTATATATGTGAAAATATATCACTCTAACAGATGAAGTTTATAAAACTCTGACCTAATTGCTATCTTTTAATTTTTTTCAGATCTCCAATGACAGGCATTTATTGTTTTCTATTTGGCTTTCAAAATGATACGCGAATATATGTGCACAAAAAGGCAATGCATATGGTTTTTAATTTAAATATGAAGAGTGAAATTACTGGGTTAAAAGATGTGTGAGTCTGCTTTCCTTAAACAGTGCCAGAATTGCATGCATTTGAGATTCTATCCCTTTAAACTCTACTGCTGAATACAGAGTGACTGTGCCTCTGAGTCTCCTTAACAGAAGACTGCCTAAAGTTTATGTCATTTTCTTATGATCTGACTTGGGTTGTATAATTTTATTTTCAATTTATGTTTTAGGAGAAATTAAGCATATTATCATACACCTTGGGGTGTCATTCAAACTTCAGATGCTTTACTTAGCGAATGTACTGAAGGTTGTGTGGACACAAATCCAAATTAGACAAGCTGCATTTAGAATTGCATTTCTCGATGTTTTAAAATAAATACTATTATAATATTGACAAGTTTAAACCTAATTAAAACAAATCTAAATTCGCTTCTGGTTCACTTTCACAACCTTAGGATATATGTTGGTAAATACTTTAGAACTTTCTTTAAATGAAGCCATAAAAGCCAGAGTAAAGATGTTGGGTTTCCCTGATGCAATGCCGTTGACGCTGCTTAAGGAAAAGAGGGGCTGACTTCACGTTAGCCATAGGATACTCTAAGCCTCATTCCAGTAACCTCAGAATTGTGAAGAACCCGAATGTGGCTTCATCTTCGCTTGAGTACAGATGTCCATTTAAAAAGCCAGAAATCTATTCATATGTATGCATTTTTCATACTTTTTCTTTGCTTTATTTTTGTTTGTTTATTTGTTTCCTTTTGCTCTTGTTTGTCCTTTTTATTTGTCGTTTGTTTCCTTAAGAAAGAGAGGGAGGAGATGTGAGATTGGAAGAGAAGAGAGGTGGGGAGGATCTGGGAGGAGCTAAAGAAAGAAACACCCTGAAAGTGTGTTTTGGCTTGTTGCACTAAATCAGGAAGAGTTGCAAGTTTGAGAAGTAAATTTACCTGCTTGTTTTTTCTTTCTATCAGCAGAAGGAGATGTGGAAACCCACACTTGTCTTCATTTTACTAGGACTTCCGTGTTAAAAGGTGTACTGTGCTTCACATTTAACTAGGGTACCAAATACGATTATGGGTAAATAGGTGTCAGATCAGGTTCTGGAGGTGTGGGGAGCATGGGGAGAGGCTCAAGTGCTGACCTCTGGTGAAGCAGCAACTTAACTCTTCCACAGACATTTTTTTTTGTTCTTCTCAAATTTAAGAGTCAGTTCAAATTATTATGGTGGAAAAAAAAACCACAAAAGTATGGTTACCATAGCAACTAACATACCACATGACATTAATATTTCTCTTGAGAAAAAAGAAATCTCATTTTTTAAAACAACTGTCACAAGCTAAAATGTATCTTATCATGAACTTAGTCAAGTTTTAAACTGTGTTCTTAGGTAGAAAACAGTAGATTTTAAACACACACATATATTTTTAAATTATGAGGCACCAAGCCCAAATTGCAGACATTTTGTGTTATAAAGTCTAAAATCATCTGAGATCTTCTAAGTGTCAGAGCTCTCATTATGTGACCTCTCCTGGCAAGCAATAATCTCCTGTGTGCTACTTAAGTTTGTGTCAGGGAAAGAGTAGACAGATGATGCTCTCTTAATAAAGCAATAAGAGTCCGGTCCACATCATTCAGCAGATAGTGACTGATTTACTTGAAGGTCTTTAAATTCCATGACATTTAATTATGCCTTGAATCCTTATTTACTTCCTGGATCCTCCAAGCTGTCAAAATTGGGTATCTCATTATTATTAGATAAGTGTCTCATTTATCAAAACTTAGATCAAGAAAACATAGTCACTTTTTAATCATTTGAAAGCTTAAAAGAATGAATTTGTGGACCTCCCATCTCAGCCTTGCAAAGCCACATATGTAACTTTCATGATGATTTCCATTGCTCTTAGAATACTTCACCAAATATCGTAAGATCATGGCAAATATCAGGAGAGATGATCAGTAACAAGATACACTGTCTGGAGCCCTTCAGTGTAGTTAATGTTCAAGAAAACAGCCACCAGCAAAGGAGAAATAGAAAGACGAACCAGTGATAAGATAGAATACCAAAGGCAAATCCAGAAATACAAGTAAGTGGTTTATCAAAAAGGAAGAGTTGATCAAGCACGTCCATTGCTACTGCACAGCACTGAGAATCACTCACCAACCTGGGCATAAAGATAGTATGGCACCAGTGCCATCATGATGGGAAAAGTCCCACCATGGTAGTTTGAGAGAAAGAGAAAAAATGAATTGTGTAGAGTTCATATAGATATTTTCAAGCTTTTCAGAGAATGGGATAAAAATGATGTGCCAGAGCTGATGGATTCAAGAGAGGGCTTTTTCTTTGTCAGATGGGACACATAAAAGTATGTCTCTACATTATAGGGAATATTGAAGGGCTGGAATCTAGCTACGGATAGAGTGATTGGATTCAGAGATATGATGGAAAATCCATTTACAATAAAACGCTAAAAGGCAGAGAAAATGAATGCTAGGAGTGGGTGTATATGATGATGGAAATCTGTGGTGATTTTTCTTCATTTGTTGTGATTTTTTTTTCTCCTTGAAATAGGAAATTTTATTATCATCTAATGAGACGATTGAAAGAAAGGATTTGAGCTTTGGAATAGAAGAGGAGGGTAATGGGCTAGGGAATGGCAACATGATTTCTAGGCAGCCTCAAGAATGCAGCTGGAGTGCTTGTCAGGGATGTAAACATGTATAGCAGTGAGAATTCTCAGCTGTTTAGCTAACTGAGGGTAGACGAAGACCTGACAAAGCTGCGTGTAGCAAAGGCCTTGAATTTTCTGTTAGTACAGTGAAGCCCGGAAAGGAAAGACGAGTAAATGAGAATAGAGCCATACTCATAAAGATGAATTGTGGAATGCAAGTTGATTTAAAAGATGTGAAAGGGCATTACGAGGGTGAAGGACAGTGAAAAGTCTGTATGTTCAGTAGAATGAAGTTCCTGGTGGATAAAACATTGTCATTTGGGAGCTGGAGAGAATCAACAGAAAAGGGAAGATGGAAAAGTCAATAGAAAATGGGATCCTGATGACAAAAGGAAGACATAAGCCAGGTACAGTGAAGGGTAAGGTGCCAAGAAAGAGGGGTAGAGAAACACACACAGGACACTGGAGGCAGTGCAGGGAACTCCCCTCCCCCAGGGACAACCCGCTTTACTTGGGAAACTCTATCGTAAAAGGGGTGAGGCAGAGCAGGGCAGGACAGAGGTGCTCCACATATTGAGGTTAGGCAGCAAATAAAAGAACAAAAGTGAAGAAAACAGGACTGTGCAGAGTGCAGAACCTATACATTCTCCTTCACACGGGGGCAGTGCAGGGCCTCTGTCTATGTTGTCCCTCAAGGAAGCCTGGGAGCCAGTCCTGTCCCCAGTGGGCCACCCTGATCTGTATATCACACAGATTTCCACTTGGAACATTCTAATTCACTTTTCCCTCTCTGTGGAGGGTAGTTAGAGGCTACGTCTCAGAACATAACCCCATGATACTCACTTTCAGCTTCCAGAGTGAGCTGTGTTTGGAAAGATCTTTGCTACTTTGTTTCTGTATCAGTAAGGGCCTTCCTTCCTTCCTTCCTTCCTTCCTTCCTTCCCTCCCTCCCTCCCCCTCCCTCCCTCCTCCTTTCCTTCCTTCCTTCCTTCCTTCCTTCCTTCCTTCTCCTTTCTTTAGTTTTCTTTCTTTTTTCATCCTTTCTGTCTTTTTGCTTATTTGTTTATTTTAACTGACAATAGATACTTTTAAAAATACAATATAGTCTGGTAATGATTTTCTCATCACAAGCTCCTCCCTGGACCCCCCCTCCCAACTTCCTCATCAACTCAAATCCACACACCTTTTCTTTCTCTCTCCATTAGGATACAAACTAGCAAATAATAAATAATAATAATAACAATAAGAATAGTCAAAATAATAATAATAATATCAGTAGACAAAATAAAAAAAACAGGATAGGACAAAATCAGATAGTCATATAAAAACCTCAAGAAACACATATAGACAAAAACACATGCATTTTCACAAAAAGAAATTCCATAAAAACAAACAACCAGAAGCCATTAAATACAAACAAACAAACAAAAAGCCTTGACAAAGCATTAAGAGATAAAGAAGATTCATCTACAGCTGGGCATCGGCACCTGCTTTAAGAGTGGTTTCTATACCTGGTGGAACTCCATTGGAGAAAACTAATTTTTCATATGTGAGTGGTTATCAATTGGAGATAACTTCTGCATTAGTAATGGGAGCTTGTGTCTACTTCCCTTCTCATTCCTGGGACCCTATCCTGCCCAGACCTGTGTAGGCTCTGTGCATCCCGCCGTAGTATCTCTAAGTTCGTATGTGCACCTGTTGTGGAAGTTTCTTTTTAGTTATGTATAAAATAATTGTTTTGTGCTCTCTTGGGTGAGGGACTGCCTGAGTCTTGACTTTTTTGTATTGCCTGCAGGTGTTGGATTTTTGTGGTAGATGTTTGATTGTTCATGATCAGCATTTGATATCAATAGAACACCCAAGGAGCTTAGGTATCAATAAAAACACCTGAGCTTAGCCTCTAGGGATTCTACTGTCCAGTATGATACTGGCCAGGATGGTGGTTCCCTCTGCTAAAGTCTGGAAGGGTTTGCACTAATGAATATGTCTCCTTGTCTTCCGTGATGAGTTGCCACAATAGATGTACAACTACAAATGGTGCCTGCAATGTGAGGCGTGACATCACACTAATCCAACATGGAGACAAGGAAGAAGAAAAAGTAACTCTAGACCTTGCAGAGTCTGTTTTGTTTTGTTTTCTGCAAACCTGTCCAGATACTAGTGAGGTGAGTCAGTCCTGACAAGACACATCTGCTATGGGGGAATTTTCTTGCAGACAAGGTTATCAGTTGTTTTCCTTCAAAACAGACTCTATCTTAAAATCTGGAAAGAGTTTCCTCAGGGTTAGTACACAGGAACTGTTTTCCAGAACTGGCCTTGGTTGTATCTCATGCTGGTATTTGAACTTAGTACTGTAAGAGTCACCCAGGTGGTACTAGTTTTGAAGGCATAAAAGGTTCATGGAGAGCAATTGAGGTTTGACACTATGAAAGACCAGGAGTTGCCATTAGTGAAGGTGCAGCCTCAGTAGTAGTTTGAAAGCCCAGATGAAAGGGACTATGTAAAGACACTGAGGCTTGGCACCATGAAGAGAGCACAGGAGAGAGTACTGGTGAAAGTGCAGCCCAGTTGCGGCAAAGGACTCCAGCAGTTTTTGAGATGCCAGTACCATGGGATGTCCATCAAGATCAGCAGCAGCAATAGAGAGGAGCCAACCAGAGTCCAGAGGACAAACTGTGCTGCAGAGGGCAAAGCCAGAGAAGTTATCCAGTCCTTTGGGAGGAGCCCAGAAGATTGTGAGTGAATTCCAAATAATTGGACATTGATGCTTTCCTGCTGTCCAAAGATAATGTGAAAAGCTTGATAGATGTTTGGTTTCATTTAGTCCTGTCCATGTGATTGTTCCTCTTGTAAATAGTTTTGATGGTGTAGTGTTAAATTATGTTGTAGAGATGAAGTAATATTTTTATATCTTACACAGAAAGGTGTTAGTACAGTCTCCCGCTGTCCCTGCTCCATCCCAGCCCTCAGCCAGCTGTGTTTCGGCCCGGTTCTCTGCACTGGCTAGGTGCAGGAAATTCAAGCTGGGGGAGCCACAGGGGAGCACTGGAGGGAGGGTAGAGGGGTTCTGGGACCGGGCAGACCCTGATTCCAGAACCAAGAATGAATGGACAAGAGATAGAGAATCAATTCCTGGAGCCTCTTCTGGTGGAAGCAGTGCTCTCAGTTTAATGCAGGATGTCTGCTACATATATTCAACTGTGGGGGAGGGTTTTGGGTGCTCAAGGTGGGGGATCTATTGGACTTAAACAAGGGCATTGGGGCAGCCTTATTTACATTCGAGGCCAGGCGCCTACACAGGGGGCACTTTTCATAAGGCATGGTCTCACAGAGACAAAGAAGGAGGTCTCCTATCAGCCACAGGGCAGACAAGCACCTACCAAGTTACTTTCCTTTTGCTTCTGTGAAACAGGCAATATTTAATATTTAGCTGGGATCTGGCTAGGGCCAAAGGGGAGGAGCAGCTGAGTGCCCAACACCCTCACCTTCTGGGATGGTGAGGTGCTTCCTAGCTGCTTCAACCTACCCCTCAGCCCCATGACAGTCCCACAGAAAGGGGGTAATGTAGAAGTTTTTTTTTAGTTATGTATAAAATAATTTCTTTGTGCAATGTTGTGTGAGGGGCTGCCTAGGTCTTGGCATTTTGAATTGTCTGCCAGTGTTGGATTTATGTGGTGGGTGTTTGATTGTTTGTGATTTGCATGTAGTATCAATAGAACACCTGAGGAGCTTAGGTATCAACAAAACACCTGAGCTCAGACACTTGTGGTTCCACTGTCCAGTATGACCCCGGCTAGGAAAGTGGTTCCCTTTGCTGAGGTCTTACAGGGTTTGCACCTATGGATATGGCTCTGTCTCTTCCTGGCTGAGCCACCCACCAGTGAACTACATCAATTCTCAGCAGGAGACTTTCTAGATAGCCTCTATGTTACAGTCCAAGTGCTGAAAAGGATTTTCTATGCACTGCCTACACACTTCATCTCTCAACTAGTACAGTTGCCCTGAATTGCTGGGCATTCTCCTCTGACCTGTCTCTCCCCACGATACTGAAATATGGTGCAGATTTTCCCATATTCTCAGTGTGAGGCTTGGCTCTCATTCTTCAATTTCACTCCTTGCCAAGGGAGATAAGCTTGACTCACTTTGAGTTAAGCTCTTCTTGGTGGCCTCTGGATTCTTTCTTCTTCCATTCTCTTTTCCATTATCTCTTTGCCACTGAAACTAGAATTTCTCCACCATCAGTCATCTTATAGAACTGATGTTCTCCAACTGTTGTTATTTACTTCCCAGAGATTCTACTAGTTTATATAAGTGTCATCTGTGTTCAGGAAGCCTATGTGATTGAATACAAATTAGAATGATGCTAAGGTAGATAAATAGAGCAAACACAAAGAACGTATTTGTGTCATTGATGTATGTCTTCTTTGAAGTAAAATGCTTTGTTATTTAATTTCTGCTTAGTATCTTAATATCTTCCTTTCCACACCTCCCTTTCTCTCCCTCCCCTCTTCTATCCTCTCTCTGTTCCCTTCTCATCTTATCTGCCTCTCCTCACTTTCCTTTCCTCTTTTTTATTGTCCTCTTCCATTTAATTGGCTTTCATGGCCATTTAACATTAGTTACCTCTTTTTTTTTTTTTTGCTTGAAAAAGTAGGTACTTTGTGTTGCTTTCCTTCATGCATCTCCTGTTATTGCCCAACAACTTTCACCTTATCCCTCTGTACAATGAAAGAAAGACAAGATGCTCAGAATGGTTTAAACATAAGAACTTTGGAAATTCATTAATATAACTCCCAACATATATGAAAATGAACACTTCCTATCTGTTATGGTTTGGGTATGAAATGTCCTCCCTGCCCCCACTGAGGCTCATATGCACTACTCTTATGGACCCTGGAACCTTTGGGAGGTAGCACTCAGCCTTTGAAAGTCCTAGTTGGGCTCTTGATTCCCACAGCTCTCCTCTTCCAGATCTGCAGTGGTGTCCAGAGTTGGGGTGTCTCACTCCCATCATCACTATGTCTTCCCTGCGGAGATGGAGTAAAACCTCTCAGATCACAAACAACAGATGCCTTCCCTGCCTTCTGTTGTCCTGTTGGTGGGGTTGACAGAGGTGCAAATAGAAGGATGAAAACACTAAGAGGCTACTTATTGCCTTGCTTTGTCTGTTTCTTAGTGTGGTTTGTTGGCTCAGTATCTTTTGGTTTCTAGTCTTTATTGTTGATGTTATTAAGGTTCACTGGCTATGATGGAAATGAGATCCTATGATATCGCTCAGCTGTTTTTGCCTAGCTTTCTCCATTTTTCTAAGTTTAATGCACTTTAGAAATGCAAGCCTTATAGTAAATTAGCACAGTGCAGATCTCCCTTGTTCTTCAAGGCAGCCTCACCATGGCTATTAAATGTAACAACGTGAATTATAACCAGCACTGTTAATGTCTATAATCATAAGCAATATAACACACTGTTTCCAATATGTTCATCTTTAATTTCAATGTCTCACTTCACGGCATTATAGTTTTATTATCACTGGAGTTTTTATTTGTGTTTTGTTTAAAGGAAATTTATGTAATTCAATTATTTCTTCAAGAGAACATTCTTCAGGCAATTATTTGCAGCCAAATCTTTGGTATTATTTTAACTCAAATATAAGAAATGGGAATTAAAACTCATGCATAAATATGAGAATGTCTAGATTCCCCCTGTATAAACCAATCAGAGAAAGTAAAACATCATTTCCTTTACTTTCAGGAGGACTGTTTTTTTTTTAATTGAGCCAGGGTGCATTATTCTCCCTTTGTTTTGTGGCTGAATTCATTAAGTTTTGAGCAAGACTCCTGAAATTGTACTGTATATTTATTCCAATATTAATATTTATTAACTAATAATTTAATATTAATAATTGTCTCTGTTTTAATTCTAAAATGTGCCAGAGGGTCTCTCAGATGCTGCCTTCTGTACCCACAATGCTCTGCTGCTTTCTTCCACAGCAATGATGCTGAAACATGACTGGTCATTTGAGAAAGCAGCCTGTACCTGGAGGCATCAGTCTTCACAGCAGTGATTTGGAAACAAAGAAATTTGTATTGAGTTTTCAAACCACCCCAAATTCACCCAATTTTGAATTCAGCACAGTTATTCTATGGGACAGTCTAATGGATGAGTTAAAAACAATATAATATTTCAGTTCAATAGAACATGCCTTCAAAAACACCTTATATTTGGGGTAAATAAGCTTTTAAACCTCGAAGAGTTCATCCCAAAGATCAATCAGAAGTAACTTTTCAACTCTTTTAAGTTTACCAAGATGGAGACACTGGGATACCACTTCAAAAAGAGAAACAGGAGACAGTGACGCTCACTTTTAAACCTTTGATAAGCATGCTACAATCTGTATAACCACAGAGGTTAGGTATAGAGTAAAGGACTAGGGGCAGATTGGAGCTCCCAAAGAAGGGAGGAGTGGGGTGAGACTGGAGCAGGAGGATTGAATGGAGGAGGAGTGGGAGAGAGGAGTAAGAGAAGTAATATGGAGAATACCAACTGACAGTAAGGGCCATTTGAGTGGCCATATGAAAACCTACAATTGTAGAAACTTGTGGAAATATTTACATATATTAAAAAATCTAAATAAGTCATTAAATAATGAAAGAGACAATGCCGCAACTAGACATTTTTGCTACCAAGAGAAATCTCTAGTACCATTAATGGGTTACATCTAGTTGAATAATTAGCCAAAGGGGCCTCATAGAAACCCCAAAACATTTCAGGGTATTGCCAATGTTATCTGTTGCTATTCACAAACTGATACTAAGGCCCTATTGCAGAAGACAACATTCACATATTTTGTTGAACGTGAAAATGTTAAGCTGGTATCTAACTAGAGTCTTCATCCTTACTGATTAGTATTCACAGTATTGGGAAGTACTCTACATAACTATTAGAGGAGAAAGGTAACATCAACCTAGCAATATATTACAGCGACCTGTCTGAAAGATACAAGGGTACAATAGTGGTACAAATATAGTGGAATTTAATAAAGCACTCTCTGACTAGACTTGTGGCCCACACTATGAGGATATAACTCATGCCTTGCCCTGCTCAAGTTGCCAAGGCCCCGAGACTAGATTGGCTATTGGACTAGGGGAAAACCAAATGCTGCTAAAGAAATAAGAATAAAATGACTCTAATAACATTCTGCTATATCCATTAATCAGTGTCCCTTTAGCCATTATCAGAAACAATTCCTTGTGTAACAGATGGATGAAACACAAAATGTGGGTCTAGAAAATGCGGAAAGGTGGGGAGGGGCAGCTTGGAATACTCATTCTGAAATGGGACATCTTCATCAAATACCTCCTTTTAGGGCTCATGAAAGTATATAGAAGAGGAGTGAGAAAGATTGTGAGCACCAGAAGAGATAGACGCTAGGGAGACCGTATTTTCCACAACAAGATTGATGCTCATAATAATTCACAGTCTGCAGTAACCTGCCGGGGGCCTGCACATGTTTAAGCAAGATGGGTTCCCAGCACTGAGAGGGGGACATGAACATGACCTCTCACCCCTAATAAGAAGCTATCTGCAACTGACACCCACTGACAATGGAAAAATCAGTTTTCTCTAATGGAGTTTCACTGGGCATATTAACAAAACATGAGGTTAGATCCATACCCAGCAGTAGATGGCCAACACAAAATGAACTCCATGGTATTTTTGTGGACTTTTGTCTCATGTTGCTTTGTTCAAGTATTTCTTTTAATCTAACTGGTATTTTGCTTGTATATTATAGTTTCTGAATTTGTGTTTTTATGGTGTTTTATGGTTTTTATGGTCTGTGTTTATGTGTCTTGTACTTTTTTTTCTTTTTACTCTGCTTTATTTATCTGCCTGTTGTTTGTTTTCTACAGAGAGAGGGAAAGGAAGGGTGTGGAGTTGGTTGGGTGGGGAAGTGAGGAAGATCTGGGAGGAGTTGGGGGAGAAGAATTATTGATCAGAATGTATTGTGTGAAAATATTTTTCACTTATTAAAAAAGATAGTGAGAAGTTGACAAAACATACATTGGTTTCAAGGAAACTAATAAAAAACTAAGAAAGAGTTCACTGAAGATGTGAAAGTGCTGCCAGTATGAGACATACTCATAACTTCATAATGAGAAGGCTTAATATTTAAAAAATAATACTACACAAAGAAGTTATTTATGATTTCAAGAAAAAAGTCCTTAGAAAAGTAGTAAAAGCACATAATTTTAATATTCTACACTACAATAGATAGAAGTTTAAGTGTTAACCATGTTTTCCCTTGATGGACTTCTCAATTTGGGATCCTTTTAAATCTGAACTCATATGTAGATCCATCACAGAGGCCTGGTGATGTTATGTCTCAGTAGCTGTACTTCCCTAGGTTGAATGTCAAGTACATATGTAGTTTTGATGGATTAAGTCATCCAAAGGTAGCATAAGGAATTCATAAGAGACATGCATAGTTATAGCATTATTGACAAATCAATTATTCCAAGAAAGAGTTCAGATGAAGAAGTGAGCATTGATTTTCAATATGCATTCCAAATAGTTAAGACAGCATGAAAATATACACAGTTGTCATGCAGAGCCAACGGGGAGATGGTGGATAGATGTGATAAAGAGAAGAGGAAGCACTGACCCCAAATCACATTTCAAGTCTATGGGATGTAAATAGCAAGGCTGTCCTACATGCCCTGCAATAGAGAGCTATGATGTTGAATTCATTATTCAATGTGTCTTCAGCTCTCCCAGCAACATTATCTGTAATTACAAAGAGAAAGAATGACTCACATTATGAAAATTCAGTCTCTGGCACATGGGCCCCTTGTCTGATCCAACCTGGTCCATTCTGATGAAAGATTTGTGCCAAAGCAGAGAGAGATTGTACGCTTTCAATCAGTGCTTTGTTCTCTTGTCCGTTATGTAATGGAGAATGCTGTGCCTAAATACAAATTCATCAATGAAACTCAAGAATTAGTACAAATATAACATTCTGTTCCATAATATTACCCTAGGTTTGTGGACAATTTTATTTTTTAAAAACACTCATATATATTCTTGTTGCTTCAGATTTATTCATACCTCTTCTTTTTGTATCAGGAGTCAAAAAGAAGAGCTGGTGCCTACATAGAGCCTTTACTCCTAAGTTCCAGCGTTTTGGTATAGGAAGGTATTCTGCAGGCTACCACAAGAGAAGCTTAAATACTAAGCCAGCCATAAAACCTTTGATATAAAGTGGTCATTTGCCTCAAGATATGCTACTGTTATTGTGGCACAACATTTGCAGGAATAACCAACCAGTATCTGATTGGATTTAAAGCCCACTCCATGAGATACAAACCATACAGAGTGCTACTCCTTGGGTAACCAAGAACCTGAGACTAGATAGTCCAAGGACTAGGATAAAAAAATACTAATATTCTAAAAAAAAATGGCAATAAATGGAATTCTACTGACACTCTGCTATACTCAATAGATTGCTGCTTGCTCAGTGATCATCAGGAAATTTCTTCTTCAGCAAATGAAAACAAATACAAAGACCCACAGCCAGACAATATGCAGAGTGAGAGATGTTTGAACACTCAATCCTAAATGAGATGTCTCTATCAAATCCCTCCCTTCAGGGCTTAGGGAACCCTGCAAAAGAGGGACAGAAAGAATGCTAGATCCATAGGGGATGGTGGACACCAAGGAATCAATGAAATATGCAGGATCAATGCAATATGAACTAAGACTAAAGCAGCATGAACAGAGCCTGCTAAAGGAGAAGTAGACACATGCCTCATCCGTGACTTAAAAGCTGTCTCTAACGGTCTAATTGCGACTGAAAATTTAGTTTCCTTCAAGAAAGTCACATTGGGGAAACAAATTACTCCTTAGTGTAGGCTGCATGACCAGGAGTAGATGGCCAACAGAAAGTGAGCTTAATGTCTCCTATAGAAGTCTTTTATCTCATAATGTTGTATCAGAGCTCTTTGTCTTTATGTTTTAATTTTATTTTATTTATGTGTATTTCCCTATTTTTACCCTGCAGTTCCTCTGCTTATATATTAGGGCTTCCAGCTGAGTGTTTTATAGCCTTTCTGAGTATGTGAACCAGTGGGTATCTGTTTCTTGTGCCTTCTCTTGGGCTCTTCTCTATGTTTGTTTTTTTCCAATTGCAATGTGTTTTATTTTGTTTATCTTGTTACATTTTATTTTATTTTATCATTATCCCATAGAAGCCTATTTGTTTTATAATGAGAGACAGAAAGGGAGAAGTTCCAGATGGGAAGGGATATGAGGTTGAGCTGGAAGTAGTTGATGAATGGAAGGCCATTAACTGGACATATTATGTGAGAAAAAAATCTATATTCAATAAAAGGAAAAAAGACATACACAGAAAATAAAATCTAAAGGAAATATTAGTGTATTGAATGAACCAGTGAAAGCACAGAGGGATGTGATGGGAGAAACGCAGGAAATCTAGAGTTATTTTCTTAAGTGGGAGAACTAAATGGCTGAAAGAATGGAGAAGATACATATTTTCTGCCCACTACTTTGCGATGAAAATTCTATTAATCTGAGTGAATATATAATAATAATTCACCTAGGATGAGATATCCTGTATTCTTACTATCAATCAAATGTAGGTACTGATATTCCATCCTCAATTCACACTTAGATCCTATTTTGTAATAATGGTACTCTTGCATTCAATCTAATCTCAAATATGTTTCTGCCATTAACCCTCTTAAATAAACATAGTACTATTACTCTAGACTCTTCTTGAAAGAAACTGTCTCCTGCTTTAGGATTTGCACTTTCTTTTGGGTTTTCCTTTCTCTTCATGGCTGCATTGTTTTCTTGTTGATCCCATGTAGAAACTTGTGTCACTGCTTGTGTAACGCTGGATGACCAGGAGGGTAACTTTTGAGCCATATATGTTGCTGAGCTTCCTGAGTCTTGTATGTTTTGTGAGCCTCCTATATCTAATAAATTTCATGAGTTAACTGAGTATAAGGCTCCTCCCTCTCTATCCTAAGGAATATTTCAACTTGGAAGATACCGTTTTCCAAAAGTTTTCTACAGACAGAATTGCAGGTGCGAGTAGATGCTTCATTTTCCACATTTCTATGCACATTGATGGTTAATTTGTGGTGTCAGTTTCAGTGGATTGAGGGATGTTTAGAAACTGGGAAGGCATCATTCCTTGAAGATTCTGTGCTATTGTCACAGATATCAGCCTGTAGACCAGAAAACTGATGCTAAGGAGTAGATTGGAAAGGACAGTAGAATATAGGGGAAATGAATTTTGTTTTCTGTTGCAACAAGGTGAGTTTCTTCTAAATCAGCCCCTGATACTGAGTTGTATGTTCTCCAGCCTCTGGAATCTGACATGTGCATGGTAACTAGGTATAAGCCAGAACTGTTGTGAACAGCCATCACCCATAATCTTTCCCCTCATAAGAAGGCAGAGCATTGTTCAACTCACACTTGCTCTAGAGATCGACAATTCCATAGAGGAGCTGGAAGGAAAAAGACATGAGTGTATTATCTTGACACCAGTAGGTGAGTTCTGCATTCATCTATAATTTTCCTCCTTGCAAGAATCCTTTCTTAATGAAGAAACAAAACTGTGTTTTTTAAATAAAATATCTTCCACATTTACGTTTAGGTTTACTTCCAGTATGTCAACTTTATTTCATATATACCACAAAACATATAAAAACAAATTTGTTTCCCCTGATAGAATTTATAGACTAGATGCACAAATATGAACAGGGTGATTTATATACATGTATAAATGATATTTAAGTACAATTGGCAAGAGGAATGAACTGTGCTATGTGGACACAGAAAAGATGTTCAACTTCGGAGGTGAGGAAAGACTGCTTGAACTGAGTTTGGGAGAGAAGTAGAATCAGCCAGTGAATGTGAGATGGAGGAACCTTTCAAGAGAAAAGAGAGAAGCGAGTTGAGAGGTGTGTTCACAACACTGATATGAGGACTGCAGATTGTAATTCTCAAATAGCAAAGAGTCCGTGAAAATGCAGTGCAAAATCAAACTATAGCATTGGTAGTAAAAATGCATGCAGGCTTTGTTCAGCCTGTTGAGGTGCTTTGTCTTAATCCTAGGATCACTGGGATGATATTAAAAGGATTTTAAGCATGTGATGTTCCCTTTGAAAAGATTACTCTGGCTACTGCATGTAGGATGAATTAAGACTTCCCTATATAGGCCACACGGCAGACTACATATTGGAAATAGGCTCCAAAGTATGTATAAAATCAAAGTGTAGTTGAACTTAGAAATTGAAGCCCCATGTGCAAAAAACAAAGAAAAGAGAAATAAAAATCAGAATGCCAAACTTCCACTGAAGAGTTATCAGAGAGATTTGCTGCTGCATGTAACTTAGAGTTTAGAGGCTTCTTGTGAAAAGGAGACAAGGGCAATCTCATGTCTTTGCAAGGTATAACTTTGAAAATACCACACAATAAAGAAAACCATCAAACAACAATATCAGGTTGAAAGTGGGATGAAATAGAGCAAATTTTTAAAAAATCATCCAATTAGCAAATTAGATGACTAGATCATATAGCTGTATACCATAGATCCTGGGAGTGTATGGACTCCCTGTTGTCAGTGTTTGTGATTATGAGCAAAACCTATTACAAGCCTGAGATTTCATTCTCAGCCATGTGAATGGGCCAGGAATCCTTAAACACACAAATGCAGTTCAATTTGTTACTAATATGTAACAACTTATAAAATTGGAGGAAACAATTCCAAATTCTTTCTACAGATATTCTAAACTTCATAATATTTAAATAAGACTAATACTCTCTTATGCTAGAATACATTAGTGGAACCTAAAGATAACATGTAAATTAACCATTTTGTAAGCAAATAAAAAGCAAAACAAAGTAGATGATCAATGTATTTTGTACAACACAAACACAGACACTTATAAGTAAACACAGACACAAAGACACAGACACACAGACCAAAAAATGAGAAAAATGTAAATAATTATACTTTAGTTTTAAAAGAAATAAAATTTTATACTTAATATAGAAACAGTACACAAAGCAAACCATCAAAGAAAACATTAAAATTAAAAATAACTATTCTAATAAATAACCATTTAATCCTAAGATATTAACTGTTCAAAATATTAAAATCAGAAGTAAATTTATCTAGGACAATTTACCCAAAAGACATCATATGCCATTAAATAAATATCAATGCTTTAAAGAAAAGAGTTGAGAGATATAACATGCATTTAGTCTCAAGCCAAAGCCTTAAAGTAGATAATAACATTATGACAAAGTTATAAAAATGAATTAGTATACCATGTCTTGTGGTAGAAAGACTAACATAAATGTCAGAACTGTTGATAAATGATATGGACAAATAATTAATCCACATAGGAATTATCTGAGAAGAATAGGTAAAAGTGAATGACCTAGATATGTACTGTACCCTTGAAGTCCACCTTAAAGATAATATATTATATTATGTGTATCCAAAATATTGGATAAAATATTCTATTAGTAAATATTAAACCAATCACCAATAACACTAAAAAATTAGCAGTCATCAAAATTTTATTTAACAAAGTTATGTGCAAGGCACAATAAAGACATTCACAGATTACAAAATTATAATTATTGTTTCTCAAATTTTTTGAAGGTGAATGATGCTTGGCCATTTTACCACAGGGCCTGTTTCTGTAACTAGACAGATTTAACATTGCCAATCTAGAAATATAAAATGGATTCAGGCAATACGAGAGATGTCATTCCCTTTAAAACTTATGTAATATGTAAAACTATTGGATAAAGAGCAACCTGGAAATCTGTTTCATGTGATCTATACAAATTTATACGTTTACCCAAGGGACTAACATGAAGCTGTATAAAAAAAAAAATTGTGTTGCTTTTAAAACAGGGAAATATAACAAAAAGAAAAAGAAAAAAGAGGAAATTCACAATCTATTATGTAGGTCAGATATCAGTATTAATTGGTTTCAGAGGGGTTTGTGCTAAAATGGAGAATCAATCCTAGATAGAAAATAAGGATATTTGCTGTTTACATGTAAACTAGGTCAACCAGTTTCCTCTAGTGTGGATGTAAAATGTAGTAAGGAAATCTCCTCAAGAGAAGAGATTTCTTTAACTAGATGGAGAGAAAAGAGAAGAAAAATTACATATATTCAAAAGTAAGATATAAAGGATACATCTTGATAGACACAATTCACAATAATATTCATGGGTTTTTTTGCCTTTGAAATTTATCTCAATTTGAACTTCTTTTTGTCATTAAAATTTGGCTCCTGTGGGAGGGAATGAACTTGAGAATGCTCAAATCATTTCACCCCCACATAAAGACAGTTCTGAGTTGGAATGGTCAAATAAACACTAATTAGCTATATACACAGATGAAACATTTCAGGTGCAAAATATATAATGTTTCTGTCAAAAGTTGTGCTGCCTTGTGATGTTAATTAGACTTTAGTTTCCCAGTGTTTATATTTTCAGTGTGTGTGTGTGTGTGTGTGTGTGTGTGTGTGTGATGGGGTAAAGCGTTGGTTCTGCATTTATAACCACTGGCTGCTCCTTCAGAGGACCAGGGTTTGGTTCCCAGAACTCACATGGGAAACTATAACAATATATAAGGGCAACTCTAGATAATCTGAAACCTTCTGATCTCTGAGAGTACTACATGCATAAGGCACACATACACACAGGCAAACTACTCATATAAATTAATCAAAAACTCTTTAAAATATTTATGTATATTATGAATAGTTCTTGTTATTTACCCATGCTATACTTAGAAAACAAGAAAATATTTCTGTGATACTCTTCTACATTGATTGCTTGGCAGGTAAATCTCTCATATGGAGTCCCAAGAATAATTATTAATTTGTATCATCTGTGAGGACCAGATACTTGAATGGCAACAGAGGCACTCTCAATGCTGTTATGGAGAAGAACTGGGTCTAGAATGAAAACTCATTTTATGTAAAAACTCACAAAGCAGGCAACCTCTCCTGCACTCAGGCCTAAGCAACTGCTTGCATGGGAGATAACCACCAGGATGTTAACCTCAAAAACAGCGGTATCCTATAAAGTCTGTGACCGGTCAATACAGTATAAAGACATTTGTGTTGCCAGCCTCCTCCTCATGACCAGCAAATGACAGGAAATGCATTTTAAAACCATTTCCCAGGTTGCAGCTTGCCTGTAAGAGGAAATTATACCATTTGGAAGATGGAAAAGTAACAACAGTTGTCAGTTCAGTGTTACAGCCAGACCACACCTGGGTAGAGTGGGATTCCTGACATGATGATAAGCCCTTGGAAAGCAATTGCTGCAAATGAGAGCAGCATTCTACAGTGAAAGAGGGGGAAGCATTCTGGAGATGTAATAGTAGGATCAGTAGGTATCACTTGATTTAAAACTCAGAAGAAAGAATCTACAACGGAGTTTTAAATAAATAAGTGATAACCATTTCCTGTCTACTGTGACCATCTAGGTGAACACTATACCCAAAGAAAGAACTAAACCACGAAGTTTAAATGGCATATTTTGTATATCAAATTGATTAATCTGATATGTGTGCCCATTTTTATGAAATAAATAACTCTCATTATAGTTAATTTTAAATTGTTGTTGTATGCATCAATGCGTCTAACAAGAGAGTAATTAATAATGTAAAGAATGAGAAAATTATTCATTTTTCCAAGTACAAATTGATAAAGCATCAGCTTACTATTATCCATCAAATTCAGTAATTTTGGTTAATATGAGCTAATTATAAGACATTTTTCCCATGGGGAGGGTTACAATAAGAAAATGCAAATGCTTGAGTTTTGAAAACCTGATTCTACTCTCAGGTAAATTTATATTTTGGGCAGCTATTTAGTGATCATTGATCAATTTCTCTGTTGATAATACTCTGACCTTCAAAAGTTAAGAGGAAGAAATGGAAGTATCAGATTAGAGTTTCCCTTTGATATAAATGCATTGTAAAACTGCTAGCAAATGAGAAAAAAATGAGGAAATCAATATAGCTCTTCACTGTAGACTAGCTGGCAGTGTTCTACACAGTGCTAATTACACTTGCTATGCCAATTAGTCTTCTGCCCTGCCATTGCTATTATTGCTCCTATTATTTTTAACAGTTGGTGCCAACATTTTGCATTATGGAGATTTAACACAAAACATAATAGAATGCTTCTAAAAGCAAGTTTCATCTCCATAGCATAGTATATGCACCTAGACAAATGTCAGTTCTGAATTTGCCTGAGCCAGAAAGTTGGTGGAAATCCTCAGTTCATCTTTAGAACATTGTTTCTTGCATATGACTTCAAACATGGCAATGATTAAGTGAGCACCGGTGGCTCCATCATCACTCCTACACTAGAGTAAAACTACTTTGTCCACAGAGGTCAAAATGGTAATGTAACCTGCCAATGACTGAACATTTAGAAAACAAAAAACAAAAGACAAAAAAAAAAAAAAACCAAAAACAAAACCACTGAAAATGGCCCAGGCACAAACCCTTTGTCTGCCAAACATCAAGGGACTAAGATTAAAATGAAATATACACCGGTTAAGAACTGCTGTTGTGTTAAGAGCTTTGGAAAGCTCTGAAGTTTGAGTACAAGTTGAATGAAAAGGAAAGTATCAACCCAGGAGCATATTCTGCTCTCAGCTTATGTACAGAGACCCCAGAGGCTCTCACAGGCAGCTGGACCAGGGGACAATGGCAAAGCAGGACATAGTAAATGACAGCCAATTGAAACATGGCATAATTGTATGAAGACTTCACCAACCGGTTCTTAGAATCAGCATATTTGAATTCTCTGGCCAAAAGTTGCCATAGTAGGAAATAAAATTGATGCAACTTTATTTTTGGTATGAATTTAAAAGGCTGAAAAAGATACTAAAGGAGTTGACTTTCTACCTCTATGCTCTGTAGTCTAAATTAAAAGCATGGACAAAAGAAATGATATATAGCTAATATCTAATTTAATATTTTATGTTAAGATGCCTCAAGATTGGAGAACACATCCTTTATATCATAAAAATCTAGCATTTTATTTTATTTTTATTTCTACTACCCTAATAAATGGGCCCTGCTTTTGACTGACATCTAAACACTATCCTTTTTATGGAAAACTAACCTCTTGGTTTTATTTGGAGCCTATTAGGAAATTACATGAAGGACATAAGCAGAAGAGTAACATGTTCTGGTATGTCAAAAACCATCCTACATTCATAGACCTGCTTGTAGAATGTCTCTATCATGGTCTAAATAGAATGATCTGATGTGAAATATCTTTAGACTGAAAGTATTTTTGTTCAGCCAGAATAGAAAGTTGCATTAAGGATCTGAAATATTAGAAAAGTATATATTATCTAGAATTAATAGTAGAAGATATATTGTTATAATTGATTCAATTAATACAAGTCTGTACTTTTGAGGTTAAAAAATAAATAAACATAAGAACTGCATCCAGGTACCCTCTAAACTGTGAACTTGAATAACATTCCGTTTACATTAGTCCCTCCAAAATTCCATGGAGTCTTTTTTCTCTTCATTTTAGTACAATGGTCATTTTTTAACATTAAATAATGGAGAAACTGTGATAAGCCAAGATGCCTGGGGCATCAATCTTATGCATAATCTCACATTTAAATATTCTGCTGTGCTGGCTAGTATTTTTGTCAAATTGACAGAAGCCAGAGTTCTTTGAAAAGAGGAAATTTCAATTGAGAAAATGCCCCCACCGGATTAGACTGTAGGCAAGCCTGTGGAGATTTTCTTGATGGCTTTTGGATTTCGGTGACACTGTGGACAGTGCCAGCACTGGTTGCTATAAGAAAGCAGGCTGAACAAGCCATGGGGTGTAAGCCATTAAGCAGCATTTTTCCAGGACCTCTGCATTAGTTTCTGCCTTCAGGTTCTGGGCTTAAGTTCTTGCCTTGACCTCCCTCAGTGATGGGTTATTTGCTTGGAAGTATAAGATGAAATAAATCCTTTCTTCCCCAAGTTGTTTTGGTCATGGTGTTTTATCACAGTAATAGAAACCCAAGTATGACATTTGCTTACAAGATGAGGCTGCTAGAAGGCTGTGTGATAACTGGAAGGGATCATCACTATTCTAGGGAACACACTAGCAACATCACCGATCCTTAATACCTGAAAAGTCCACAGTACTCAGCCTAGGTCTTTGAGTTTTCCAATAATTTTCTCTTTGAAAGATTCAAAAGTTAGGTATGATGTTCTTTGCTGATTGGAATATCGCCTTTTCCTCTTCCATCCTGTGTACCAAATATCCCAAAAACAAATGGACTTTTCTGTTTTCAGTCATATTATTACCTCCCAGAATTCATGTAATGTTGCATGACAACAGAATGATGGTATATTTTATGTATTATGTGTAACATGAATATTTATGTAAAGCACAATGCGTATTATGACATTTAATGTATTATCCACCCGTCCACTTATATCTACAGTGGTTTAGGCAGTGAGGACACATAGTAAACAAATCAACTAAGTCTTCATTTTAACTAGGGTGAGAAAAATAGGCAGACCAGTTTATAAGAATATAAGAGTAGTAATTTCACTAAAAATGTAGAATGTGATAAATATGATGAAAGAAACACAGAATTCTTTTCAGTTAGTTCTTTTTTATATTTAAGCCAATACTTAAAGTGAATATTTAAAATGCCAATTACATGTAATATGAAGAATAGCTAGCATTTAATTTATAATGCTTGAACAGCATGAAAAAATCTTTTAAATACAAAATAATCTTAAGAGAGTTTAAAAAAAAAACTTCTCAATATGCATGTGTTCATAGCTGTTCTATTTATAAATATGCATTTGATCACTATGTACTTCTCAGAACCCTCAGTATCATCCTGAAAGCTAACAGGAGGGCCAAATGGAAGATGTAAATAGGTGTCTGAATGTTCAACGTCCTTAACAGAATTGTCCAATCTCTGAAGAAGGATGGATTTTTAAAAATTTGGCCTGTAGGGTTTACAATGTTGAGATGTAATTGCTGTATGAATTAAAAACTAGAGAAGTCCAATCTCCTATGAGTTGTAGGATATTCAGTCAAAGCAAACTCCAAATGAATAGGTGCGATGTTATATTACTTTCTCCCATCTCTGACCATCTGTGTCTCTGCCCACAGTATATGTAAGTAAAATGATCCCCACCTGTGGCATTCTTGATAGTTTCATTTTTATCTCTATTGGTTCAACTAGCTTGTTCATAATAGCAGTCTTTGGTTGCCTGATCTGTTTGTCTAATCACTACTTCTTCAGGATTACTCCCCATTTGCTTTCAAATAAATATTTAGACTGTCTTTCCAAAGATTACTTCAACTTGGTGAATTTTGTTTGTTTCTTGGTATGTTCAGATTTAGTATGAGAGACTTCATTTCCCTTTCCAGCTACATGTAATAGAAGGTGGTGTCAGCTGTAATCATGTTTTGGTTATTTTCTTTTTGCTATGAGCAAAACAACTCAAAGCAGCAAGGATTTATTTGGGGTCAGAATTTGTGGGTAGAGTACATCCTAGTGGGAGTCCTGTGGCAGGTGCTTCAGGCAGCGGAGAGATATGATCACTGATGCTTAGTTTCCTCCCCTTTGTGCAGTTCAGAACCCAAGCCCAGGGAATGATGCTGCCCACTTTCATGATAAGACTTCCCACGTCAATTAACCTAATCAAGATAATCCCTCACAGGCATGGCCCCAGGCTGCACTAATCTAAATGGGGCTTGCAAGGCATCACAGAGGCTTATCTCCTAGGTGAGTCTTCATTCTATCAAGTTGAGAATCAATATCAATCTTCACAGCTACTACTTTGAAATGTGGATTTCGGTCTTACAGGTAATTGCCTAAATTCTCATTCAGATATTCTAGCCTCGGCCCTTCCCTTTACTGTGACCTTGCAGAAGATTTCTATGCTCTTGACCTGGACTTTCCTCTTCCAGTTCACTGCTTTAGCTTCAGGGCATTGACTATTTTTAACTTTTCCTCTTATTTATCATTTTTCATTGCTTACTGGTACATATGCATTACTTTAAATGTAAGTTTCTATAAGGATACAACATTGAGTTCCTGTCTATCCCAATATTTGCTACTCTTAATTTTATATCCAGTACACTGACATCTCCAACATAATCCCTATTCAAATGGGACCAAAAGCTGCATCATCAACTTGTACAACCTCTGAAACCAAATAAGCAGTACAGTGGTTTGTAATTTTTAATATTAAATATTTTATAACTCCATAATATTAATTCAGTTATTGAATACTGCTGCAAGTGAACTCAAGTAATAAATGCAAGACTAAGGTTTCTATTTTTCCCTCAAAATTTATCTTTCTTTAGCTGTATATAGTCATTCTAGTGTTACCAAAAACTATCACTTCAATCAAAAATCCTAAATAATTCATGTTCCTTCACCCCTCTAAACAGAACAAAAGTAATAAGAAATACTGTAGTCTCCATAAATAATTTTTAGATCTGACATTATTTTTACCCCTGGATATGACAAGTTTAAGTTATAGCAATCTCTCTCTTTTAGTGAGCTCAGTCAACTTGACAAAGCTTAGGGTCACCTGAGAAGTAAATCTTAATAGAGGGATTGCCTAGATCAGATTAGCCTGTGGGTTTATCTGTGGAGGATTATTTTGATTGTTAATCAATGGAGGAGGGCCCATCCCTCTGTGGGTAAAACTATTCCCTTGGCATGTGGTCCTAAATTGTATAAGAAAGCTGGGGAAGCATGATCCTTTAAGCAATCCAGCATGCAGTACTTTATTGTGGTTTCTGTCAAGTTAATTTTAATTTCATTTCATTTTAATTTCATTTCATTTTAATTTCATTTCATTTTAATTATGTGTGTGTGTGTGTATATCTATGTCTGTGACCCTGTCCATGTCCACGTGTATGTCTGTGGTCTGTGTCTATATATATATATATATATATATATATATATATATATATATATATATATATTTACAGGCTAATGAAGGTATGCAAGGAGACCAGAAAAGAACATCAGATCCTCTTGAGCTGGAGTTATAAGCAGTTGTGAGCAGTCTGAATTAGGTGCTGAGGTGAACTCTGTTCTACTTCAAGACCAGTATGTGTCTGTGGTAGTTTGAATAGGAATGACCCTAATAGGCTCATTTATCTGGAGGTTTGGCTACTAGGGAGTGGTGTTACTTGACAGGGATTATTAGGAGGTGTGACCTTATTGGTGGAGGTATGGCCTTGGAGGAAGTGAGCCACACAGGGTGGGCTTTGGGGTTTCAAATGCTCAAGCCAGTCCTAGTGGTTCTCTCTTTCTGCTGCCTACCATCCAGATGTAGAACTCTGAGCTCCTTCTCCAGCACCATGTCTGTGTGCACCATCATGTCTCTGAACCTGTAAGTTTTTCTTTATAAGAGTTGCAGTGGTCATGATTTTTCTTCACAGCAATAGAACATTAAAACAGTGTTCTTAGCCAATGAACCATCTCTCCAGCCTTTGCTTTATCTTCATATTTGATTTTCTACCCTGACTTTTCTCAGTGATGGACAGGGACCAGGCATAGTCAGCCCTGTGCCGCGCCGACCTCGTCCAGCAAGGAAGACACGACACGACTGGTTCCTTCTCAAGGCAGTTTAATCAGGAAGTTTATTACAAGAGAGAATTGCAAGGAATGGCCCCGAGCCCCAGGAGCAAGCCGCTTATATACCCTGTGGTTCATGCTGATAGGTCACCTCTGCAGCACCTCATTTGCATAACCGTTTTTGGGCAGTTATGGGTGTGTCTTAAAGGGCCAAGCTGTTCTCAACTGTAGCGCATGTGCAAAGCTATTGTTTACTACCAAGCTGGCTGAAAACCGGCGCCATCTTGGAATGGCGTCCTACACAGCCCAATAAATACTTTCCTCTTATAAGTTGCTTATGGCCATGGTGTTTTTCAAACAACAGAAATTAAATAAGAACCATCCTTGAAAAGCATTCCCTTTTAACTCTTACTATTTCTGCCCAAAGTTGTCTAAAATGGTATATTGAAGAGATAACTCACTAATTGGAATTTTTTTGTATGAAATTGATTATCACTCTGACTGCTGAAACCCTGAGTCTACCTATCAGCATTTCTTTTAGCTTCATATTCCTTGTCTGTAATTGTCTCTACAAGACCATGTTTAATAGCACTTCTTTTCAAGCTTTTCAAATATTCTCATACAAGACCCTGATAAGTAAAATAAGCACCCGGTCTTCACTGTTCTCAATGGTGATGGCACTTCTGTAATGCTCTAAATAATTGGATTATTTTTAAGCTATTGCCACTCTTGAATGCTATAAACCAGTTTCTTTTAGTGTTTATGAAGAAAAGCAAATGTTTTAGATGCTGTGGCAACAGTCTGGGGCTATATTACTTGCTAACACAGCAATGAGCTGGATGCATTTGCTGAGCTTTGTGTCTCTTCAGTTTATTTCTTCAGTATAGGTATTGTCACACGAAAAGTCAATACAACTGTATTTGTAACCAGCAATGTCATCTTACTCATTCCAATTCATGCTAGTAAGCTGAAAAAAATATAATATACATATTTTTAATAGAATATGCATTGCAGTGCAAGTGAGGTAGCTCAGTGGATAGAGTATCTGCTACAAATAGGAGGACCAGAGTTCAGATCCCTAGTACATGCATAAAAGAAAAAAGAAACATAGCTACCTACCTGTAATCCCAGTTATAAGGAGACAGAAACAAGAAACATGCATTCACAAGTGTGCATTCATACACTAGTTTCCCTACACATATATGAACATATATAAACATGCCCATACACAGTACACACACATACGTCATATCTGTCCATACCTATACAACACTAAATAATTATTACAGAGAGTAGGTCACTTAGATATATGCTATGTACTGCTTTTATTCATTATTGCTCATTTTATTTACCAAACTTTTGATAACAATAACATAGATTGGTAACAATTTCTGTAATTGTTAAAGAAGTGAACATGATTCTGTATTTTTCTTTTCTTTTTCTAAACTGATAGTATTTGGTCATTAAACCAAGTTTTATGAACCAGCAGAGCAAGATTCCTTTTACTTTTTGAGAAATACACTAATATTTCTATGAGAATTTCCTTGTATGTGATGAGTCACTTTGCCCTTGATATTTTGAAAATTCTCTTTGTCTTTGCCTTTTGACTATTTAATTCGAATGCAGCTCAGAATGATAATCATTTGCATATCCATATCCTTACTAAAGCCTAAAAAGGGATTTAGTCATTGCTTTCTTCTTCATCTCCATCTCTATCTGTCTTCCCTTTCTTTTCTTCTCCTCCTCTTCATAATCATTCTGCTCTTTTTCTCCCTTCATTTTTAAAACCAGTGCTTGAGATTGAACACAGAGTCTCCAATATGCTAGAAAAAATATTCAGTCACTAAACTTTGTGCCTCAACCTGAACTCCAGGACTGGATATTGACATTGGATACTTCTATCAAATAATTAAATAACAAATATTTTTAATTATAGAAAATACTTTTAAAAATACAATTAAAAATACAATTAAAAATTGTAGTCATTTATAAGTGAAGCAAGCATAATTGACATCTAAACCAGAAAAAATGTTTTAGGAAATCCAATTACTATTACATATCCATTCCTTTTAAATGGGAAAATCCATGCCAAGGGAAAAAGAAAAGGTGGGAAACTCATATGGTTCAAGAAACTTATACAACTTAGAAAGTTCAGGAAGTTCCTGGAACTTAAAAAATCCACAACCTCTCCAAGTTTATGTAAGTGGTAACAGTTGATAGAAATAAGAGACTTGCCTATAGATTGAACTGCCTAAGGATTTAGTTTTTATGAGTTTTCACCTACGGAGGAATGGACTTTTCAGTGACATAGCCATCTTTGAACTGTTTGAATTCTTGCAAATGACACCTTATTAACATTTTGAGGTTGTTTGTTTGTTTTTAAGTAAGCCTAAATCAGCTTACTGGTTCGGTGAACTAGGCTTGGATTTAAATCATTTACTTGATCTGCTCTTGGTGTTCTAGCTAGAGTAAACAGATGTTTGTTCCAAGGACAAATCATACAACATAATTGCATGCCAAACAAATACCAAAAACACCAAAAATAAGTTAAAGAGGAAACAGATGTATGGCCCATATGATGATGATACATTCAAAGTTGATGTATCTGAGTGTCTATTAGTGCAATAATAATATGGCTTCCTTTCCTATGAGGCAAGAGGTGATGTACCTCATTGTTGGAGTGACAGTGACATGCTCCTTGAGATGTATGATAACACATGTGACTAAAGCCAAGTATCTGAGGGTGGAGTGTCACTGGGGGTGTTATCATATACTACCTTCCTCTGTATAATATGAAATAGCAAACCTCTTTGAATAATGGGGTTACATTCAAATGGCTGCTAGACTAGAGAATATATTATAATTCCTGAATGTGACACACACGGGACAGGTATCTAAGCAGGAAGAAATGACTGTGGAAGTTCTCTGCCTTGGATAACTGAGGCTGAGCTGTGTTCTCAGAATGAATTCACCCATGTCAATGAGTGATTGCAATGGGAAAAGATTCTGACTTAGAAGAGAAAAAATGTATACAATTCCAGGGATGTGTTGGCTGATAGTTTCTTATACCTGGCAAGACATAAGCAAAAGCAAATGAAAAATTAGACCTGTGCTAAAAACTCCTTAACGGCATCTAAAAACTTGGAATTGATGGGGAAATTTGCAAAGCACAGAAAGATAACGTAATGAAAATGTGATAGAAGATACCCTTCTGGTCCTATAGTTGACACAGAAGAAACTCAAATGCATGATTCACTACGCAGACGGTTGTTATAACTGGGTACTACTCAGCATCTGAACTTTTATGTTTGGGGAGTCTTTTAAACAGGGGAAGATTATACTTCTTACAGTATGAGTCATGAAGCTATGGATTTTGGGAGTGTGTAGTATATATGTGTCATTGAAAAAAAGCAACTAAGTCATAGATATACTCATCTCTTTTTTAAACAAATGCCATGTAATATGAGGGAATAAAAGAAAAACAAGGCCATGACATGCTGACTCACATAAACTGTTCGGGACACTTGCTTGTCACCAGCTGAGAGGACCTTAAATATCAGAGTCTATTAGAAAATAGAAGTAATATGGACATTACTGAGATAGACAGAAAAGAAGTAACATTTGGTTCCCTTGTCACTGGTCCCAGTAAGACTATATTCATAGGCAGAGTTCTAAAAAGATAAAAAGTAGTTCAGTAGATACTATGACTTAGTAGAGGTCTTCATCAGATTTGTTGGATCCCATGGTGAGACATCACCTTTAAGACTTTAAAGAAGCATTGATATCTCTAAATGACTTAGACTAACATGTAGGTGAGTCATAAAATGCCAAAACTATCAAAAGAAGATGACTAACAGCAATTTTATCTGAGCCATCCAGCCCCTGGGGTACTGATGTTGCAATAGCATAGCATCTTACCTCTGATGGCTGCTGTGGAGAGCTAAATGGGGTCTCCCTTCCATGTCTCTATACCCAAAATTGTCCTTCCAATGAAAGGACTGATCAAGTGATGAAATCTTTCCATGGTGTATTAAACATAGAAAACACTTCAATTTCAGTATCTACTTAGTCATCAAAGATCCCCTGACACTACTCAGAGTAGTTATAAATGAGCCTTCAGAGTTCTTAGCCATCCTCTGTAAAAAGGCTATTTTACAAAGTGCTAACCATTTAGTGTCTTACAGATTTGGGATACTAGCTAAATGAAATTAAAGATAGCAGCTAAAGAATATGAACCTCTATGGGTAGTAAAGGACAATTCCAGAAACAATGTTATTGGATAAAAATCCACAAACCAAGAATGGACTTGCCCACCTATGAATTATTAGCCAGGTAGGTGTTGAGTGAAGTATTTTAACATATCACATGTCTTGGTGCTATACATGAAAAAC
This sequence comes from Cricetomys ansorgei, assembly GCA_026225945.1. Classification (NCBI taxonomy): domain Eukaryota; kingdom Metazoa; phylum Chordata; class Mammalia; order Rodentia; family Nesomyidae; genus Cricetomys; species Cricetomys ansorgei. The sequence goes on along the minus strand of JAMJFZ010000451.1, from coordinate 15,538,930 downwards.
TCAATCTGGGACTGGGCTGGATGCTCTTTCGCTACTGGGCTAGCTTTCCTAATGCTGGATTGTACCATGTAGACTGCAAATCAAGACTTTCTTGCCCTCCTATGGACATCATTTGTTACATACCAACATTAACAGGCAAAATGTGCCTATTGGAGCAACAGGGACATGACCGCTGTGGTGTGACCAAGTTTTTTTGTCTTTTTTCTGATTGGATTTATGGCTAGCTACAGGAGGAAACTAGCATCTTGCACTGCAAACCAAGTCAAAAGTCTTTAGGTTGGGAGGTATATGGGTTCACAAGCTCTGGTAGGGTAAGCAGAGACTGTTTTGTTTAAAAAATTGTACTATCAAATTGTACTATAAATATTTGTATCTGAGCTCACAAATCACTGCTGTATCCTTTTCTTTTAGTCACAATGATGAATATTTTTTGTAGCAGAGATTTGTAACTTAAGATCCTGAAGATAAGTGACTGTTGCGACATGGGTCCAAATATTTGGCCTTGAACAGAAAGTAAAACTCTGAGATCTGTATGGTCCATTCTAAGGTTGAGAAAACACATATAAAAGATGGTAGAAGAGTAATGTAGGAGGTAAAACAAGAGATAGACTGTTGCATAGCAACTTCCTTTAAACAGATTCTCTCCTGGAACAACGAAAGAAGCTAGTGAAACTCATAAGGGTCAGAAAGCTTGGAAAATTACAAGATTCACAAATAATGTTCACCTTTCTCAAGGTTACCTCTACAATAGGCACTGCTACTGAGAGGAGACTCTCGTGACAGTTGAACTGCCAAAATGTTATGCACGAAGCTTTCATGAGTCATCACCCAATTCTATAGTTGGCATTTTGCTGAGCCAGCTGCATTTGTGTCACCCCTAGCCCTGTAGTATATGTACCCATAATACTCCTAACCTATACTCTGGTATGTAACAGCAATACATTATCTCTCTCACTATATAAACTTAGGAAAACTATTTGTGTCCAATCTTTGGTAAATAGACTTTTGTTCATGTCTCCACAGGAGAAGTTCAATAACTGCTGACAAAAATCTCTAATGAGTACCATAGTGGCATGGGTCTTAGGGGTTTCAATCAAGCTTCTGACTAGATGTGAGGTCCACTACATGGCTGCGATGCATGCCTGGTACTGCTGAGCTAATCAAAAGCCTGTATCTAGGGAGGACCCAAGCTCCATGTGGGATATGTTCTATAGATAGTTTGACTAGTAAGCATCCATTAAATTGCCTTCTTACTCACATAGATTAGTGAATCTTTCAATGTTGATCTCTGATAATGCCCTTTGAGCAATGGATAACTGTCAAATTTGAGAACAATAACCAGTGAAAAGTGCTAAACATAGTGACTCCTGAGTGTTTAGCTCCACATATGACAAGTATGACACCCCCTTCATGGCCCAGAGGAATCTCAGAAGATAGAGTGGAAATGTGAGGACTGAAGGATGTTGAAGTGTCTTTGAGACCTGAACTTCAGGTAGGACCTGGATACTGTAGTAATGAATATTCAGAGATTCTGGCAACCTACATGGGACCCAAGAAGGGAGAGATTAGGGGAAAGGAAGGAATGAAGGAAGAAATGTAAGAAAGAAGGAAGGGAGGTTAAAAGGAAAGAGAGATATGAGCAAAGCCAGCAGAGATCTATTTTAGAAGGAAAATTCATAATGACTAAGATTTTTTTCTCTTCCAAATAAAGGATTGGTTTAGTAGTTGAAAGTAATATATTTGGAATCTTAATAAACAGAAGAATAAAATTGGTGGTTTAAATTTGATGCTAATAAAAATTATTTGACAAAAGTGAATACAAGTTTGTAAGTTTTAAAAAGAAGTTTCACAATAAATTAGGACTACAAAGGCATTCTCAATGAGGCAATGGACATCTGCCAAAAACCTATAGATAACATTACACTAACCAGTAGATTGCGTGTCACTGATAGGAAGGTTTGATCTCTTTCTCTTTTGTCAAATATAGATTCTTTTTTCATATGATATGATCTGAATATTCCTGTTTCCTCTCCTTCTACTCTTCACAGTTCCTCCCCATCTCCTTCCGAACTTCCAGATCCACTTCCTTTCCATCCTTCATTAGAAAAGGTCAGGCTTCTATGAGATAACAACAAAACATGACAAAATTAAATATAATAAAATATAACAAAACCATCATAATAAAGTTGGACAAACCAAGCCAACATAAAAATAAAAGAGCCCTGAAAGAAGGCACAAAAATCAGAGACCCATTCGTTTACACATTCAGGAGTGTTAGAAAAGAACTAAACTGAAAGCTATAGTATATATTCATGTACCAGGACCTGGTACAGAACTGTATATACCTGTAATTGCTGCTTCAATTTCTGTAAGTTCATATGAGCTTTGCTCAATTGTTTCAGAGGATGTTTTCTCTTGTGCCCCCTCCCATCTCCCCCACTCCTCCTGCTTCTTCTGCTATGGGGTTTCTTGAGCTCTAAGTGGAGGAATTGAATGGAGATATCTTTTTTAGAGCTTTGTGTTCCAAGGTGTCTCTCTCTCTCTCTCTCTCTCTCTCTCTCTCTCTCTCTCTCTCTCTCTCTCTCTCTCTCTCTCTCTCCCACCTCTCTGTAATGTCTGGTGGTAGGTCTCTGCATTTGTTCCCATCTGCTGCAGGAGGAAGGAGGAAGCCTCTCTGATGATGTCTGAATGAGACACCAATCTATGAGTATGGCAGAATATCATTAGGAATCATTTTATTGTTACACTTTGGCTTTACCCTAAGTCTCTTGGCTATGTACTCTCTGGTTCTTGGTTATCCACGCAGTGTCAGATATGGATTTCATCTCATGGAATGGGTCTTAAGTCAAATCAGACATCAGTTGGTTACTTCCACAAGGTTTGTGCCATTGCCAGAGCACATTTTGGAGGCACAAAGGTTTTGTGTTGTGTTTACATTTCTCTTTTGATAGCCTGTGAAGTACCTTTCCAGGTCATAGACACTAAAACATGGAGGTGAATGTTCCATGTAGGCAGCAACTCAACCCCACCTCTTCATGTTCTATGAATTGTATGGGTGTTATCCTCAGCAATCGGGCCTTGTCAGTTTATGGAGAGCATCCTATTGTCTTGACAACAGCTTATGCTGCTTGGGGATTTCCATGGGACCCTTTGGCCAGCAACACAATTGGATGAAACCCAGTCCCAGTACTGGAAGCTTCAGTTGGTGACAAGGGCCTTTTGGGATTCCATCTTCCCTCATTATTTGGAGATATCATTAGAATCATCTTCATATATCACAGGAAGTTTCCACTGTACTAGGTGTGGACCATCCCTCAAATGCCCTTAAATTCTGGAGGACTCTCCACTCTTCCCTCCCCCTTCCCACCTGATCCTCCTGTTAAGTTCTTGTCCCTTCCCCCACCCCCACCTCACTCTAATCCACCCATAAAAATCTATTCTAATTTCCCCTCTCTGGGAGATCCATGTGTCCCCTTTAGTCTTTTCCTCTATGCCTATCCTCTCCACCTATCATTTCTATAAATTATTGCTTGCTTGTCCTTTATTTGATGGCTAATATTCAGATATAAGCACAAATAGGAAGGTTTTATTCACCCTTGTGCTATACAGAAAACTGTTTAATTACAGAAGTTCTACCATTTCCTTTTCCATATTCCATTTCATATTTCTCTCTGACCCATATGGAATTTTTACTACTGTATGATATAAACTATTATTCTAAGCCAGACATGCTGGTACATACCTGTAATCTCATCATTCTGGAGAACCTAATAAGATGATTATGAGCTTGAGACCATCCTGGGCTGCATAGGAAGTTAAGTCTTAATCTTTAAAAACAAAAATAATGGTAAAAGAAATGCTTCTGATTTAATATTTTATTGTAAACCATCAAACTATTATTTTTAATAGTTCATGCTTTCCCCCACTAATTCCCTATGTCATCACTTTTATATATCAAATCACACACACTCTCAGTTATTATTGAGAATTTTGTTCAGCTTTGTAAGAATTTCTTCCTACATATGAGTCCCACTATTTTGAGATTTTGTTTTTAGTGTAACTTTATAACTGGTGACCATCAGATACCTATTATTCTTTTACTTTAATAATATTATTTTTTACTGTTTATTTATAATGAATCTACATTTACTATGTGGATATTTTGGATAATGTTCAGATTTTGGTAAAAATTGGACAGCAACAGATCACGTACTTTCATATATATGTGAATATGTTAACTGATAAAATCATTCTTTGCTTAATTAAGGCCTGGTACATTTCATGTTATCCCAGAGACATCTCTCAGAATTGAAGACAAAATTACCTTCTGATTTAAGTCATGGTCTCTAAACATATAGGTCAATGGGAGTCAAACAAATTAAATGAAAACTCATGTAAATGTCTTTCAGATTTGCCAGTAGATATTCCAGACTCCTGAAGTCTTTGTGGTTGAAACAATTCAGATAGCTGTGGCTCTGGGATAAATCAGTGTTCAGTTATATGGGTCTACAGAGTTGTGTAGCTCGAGTTAATAATTACATATTTGCTTTTTCAGTAATTCTTATCCAACTAGGTTTTTTTCACAAAATATTTCTGATTCATTATTACCTAGCAGAACATTCACAAATAGTTATTTCCAGTGTTGCATTTTAATATTTCATTGTTCTGTAGACAATAAAATGAGTCATTTTTATTCCCTAATAAATAGGCTTGATTGGACAGGGATTTGGGGTCATCAGCTCCATAATAGGTTTGTATTATCTTCATAAATGTCTTCACCATGAATTTGAATTTTAAAATCACTGTCATCAAGGGAATAAAAGCTTTGTTTTAAATAATTAAAAAATTACTAAACTTGTTTAGAATACTAAAATGATAAAGTAATTGTTTCTTCCTCTCTTGTGGCACTTCTTTTACTTCCCATTAAGTATTATTAAGACTTTGAGAACTGTAGAATCATGAGTAATGATGATTCTCTTTTTAGTTGATTAGAGTGTGGTCAAAGCAAACACATTTTCTATAATAATCACATTTTAATAAAAATTGTTTAATGAGTGGTCCCATACACTTGATATAGAAACCACTTTACAAAACACACTGAATACATAATGGATACTTGCTTTAATAAATAATGACCAGGTGTAGCAAGTAGTACATACATGTCATCCTAGCACATGGGAAGCTAAGGCCAGAGGACCCTGAATGCTGGGCTATTCCATGTTACACCACACACTGAAGAGCAGCATCATTTGGTATGCTTTTTTAACAGGGATATATCTTTTCTGAGGGGATAATTTTAAATTGTGATCTTCTTTTCTTAGTTTTATCAATTATTAGTATATTTTGGGTAGGCACTATGTGCAATAAATCAACTGCAAATATGCTCTTTTCCAGTCTGTAATTTGTCTCCTCATCTCTTGGCATTGTCCTTGTCAGAACATATATTTTCAATTGTAATAATTTTGTTTCAAAGACATTCATCTCTTGTATATAAAAATAAAGTCATTGCTATGTCCCATGTTATCAATATTTTCTCTTCTGCTGTATTCTGGGATTCTTACAGTGTAGAATTCTCTGTTTACATATAACCCATGTTGAGTTAACTTTGGTGAAATGTACAGTATTTGCTTCTGAAATGATTTTTTGATTCTATATAAACGTTTGTCCCAGTACTCCTTGTTGTAAAGACAGCATTTAAGCCACTCTAGCTATTCTGCTTATATTCTTGGAGGATGACACTTTTTTAAATGTTTTGAATATTGCCCATTTTTCCAGCGTTCTAGTATTCTGTCCCTATATCAATTTGCTGGTAGCTTTCATAAGCCTCCATTATATTCTGCAGATCTATTCATCATCTTCCACTGACATAAGTAGAGTTTGGATAAATTACAAAGGACAGAATTCTCCATGAAGGTTTTTTGTTTTGTTTTTTTTTTTTTTTTTTTTTTTTGGAGAAATTAGAAAAAAAAATATCTGAAAGAATGTGGCTACATAAAATCGTTTCCTATGCATTTCATTCAAATATAACAAAGTTCTGAGTTGGGGCACTGTTTGGAAGTTTGAGGAAACTTTGAGGTGTTATGGATGGTTTATGAAAGTTAATCACTGAAATGTGCATCTGAGACATCTAATTCAACCTTTGTGTCTAGTCCGTTCTCTCTATCTCCTGATTGGTGTCCAGTAACAAGCCTCCCTATAAGATCCAGCAGGAGGAGGCAGCCCTTTATAGCTGCAGTTCCTCTGGCAAAATAGAAAATATTTCTTGAACTGTGAACCAAAATCATTTTCTTCTTCTTTAATTGTTTCTGGGTTTTTCTTTGCCTTGGTGACTACAGAAATAACTAAAATACCTATGTGATTAATCCAAATTCAATAAGTATTAAAATAAGGAATGATTCTTACTGCTTGAATGATTAATTTATCTGGGCAATTAAGCTTCATAGGCCAAAATGGTCACAAGGAAAATACTATATGAAGACAATCCCTGATGGAGAGGATCTTCAACACAAAACCGTGTATGAAAAGGGGAGATTGGCTACTTGCCAGGATATGAAGAACACAAAAATTCGGGTTTATGTAAAGATTTTATGCCTCAGATTAATGTCCAGTAGCCTTCCTTCCTGTACCTAAAGTTGAAGTGCATCTTTTAACAAAGAATATTTTTGTGTTTATCTTTTTTGACAAAAACAGTAATTTCAAAATTTGTAAGAAATGTTATAGAGGCCCTGTATGTACTTAAATTATTGTCTTCTGTAGTAATAGTGATGGTTAGGGAGTCCCAATGAGAAATTGCCTAGATAGATACCTGAGGGCATATTTTTTGTTCCTAATAGTCTTCATTATATTAATTGAAGTAGAAAGGCTCTCCCACTGTGGGTGACACCAATCCCTCAGCAAGAAATTTCAGTTTGTGTAAGATTGGAGAAAGCAAGCTGAGTTCTGACGTGGATACATCAATTTATCGTTCTCTGCTTTTTGACTATGAATGTACTATGATTAAACAGTTTAATTCCTACTGCCCTGACTTTCCCTTTTGAGAACCATGAGTTCTCCTTTAAGTTGATTTTGTCAGGATAGTTTTATCACATCAACATGAAGAAAGCTAAGATTTGGACATGCTATGTAACAATAGTGTTATCAGATCTGAATGAGAATATCCAGGGCATTAACAATGGTAAAATCTACAAATGTTCTTCAGATTTTGCCAGGATTATATGTACTTGTAACAATGGAGTTAGATATGTGTATAATTCTCTGTAATCATATTCTAAGAAGATCAGTGTATCTACTTCTGTAATAAAATTATAGTGGTATTCATCATTGTAAAATACCTTATGATATTTTTTACAAATTTCCTTCCTATAAAGGGAAAGATTTAGAAATGCAATCTTGTCATAAAAATACCCAGTTTAGAGGATCTGTTAAGAGTGTATTTTAAGAAATACCTATGTTGCTCAGCTCCAATGACTATAACAAAACACTTGAGATGTTTTTCTTGCAGAAACACCTGTTTTGTTCTGGCACATCGTGTTTCAGTATTGATGAAGATGTCCCATTTCTTTTTGGCTTCTTGGAAGAGTCCTGGGAGGCAAAGAAAGGGAGCATGTGTAAGAGAAAACGTGTTCAACTCACAGACAGAAGCCAAATATAAAAATAAGAGACTTTAGAAACCTACTCTTGGTGTACAAAATTTCAGGTTTTAAAATCACTAGAGGGACAAAAAGAAAAGACTAGTATTTTAAGAAGACTGACAAGACCCAGCTCATCCTTTGTAATGAATAAAAAGCTCATCCAAGAATGACTAATGCTTAGAGAGAAAGAGAGAGGAAAAGAAGGCTTCTTTCTCAGAGGGAATTACAGTCATTGTTTCTATGCTGTAGGTTTCTTTCTGTGACATCTTTACTCACATGAGGAAATCAGGAGGATAATGTAATCACAACTGACTTGTACTTTGACTTTCTCTCTCTCTCCCTCTCCCTCCCTCCCTCTCTCTCTCTCTCTCTCTCTCTCTCTCTCTCTCTCTGATTTGTTTAAGTGATCAAATGTATAGTCACATGTATTTTAGTGGGTATATTAGCATATGTATGTCTATAAGTGTGGAGGTCAGAGCTTGATATCTTCATCAATAGCTCTGCACCTTCATTCTTAAGATAGTCTTTCACTGACTCTGATGCTCACCGATTTGGCTAGTCTGACTGGCTCAAGAGCACTGAAGATTCACTTGTATCTGACTCCTTAGCATTGAGTTTTTAGATGCTCACTGTCATGCTCAACTTTTATGTGGATCTTGGTGTTGATTTTTTTGCTTTTTTTGCCTTTGCTTGCACAGTTCTATTGACTGCATTTTTTTCTCCCCCCCAGGTACCATAACTTGATTCTTTTTTTGTTTTTGTTAAAGATTTCAGTTTCACATCAAAAGTAACTTTCTTTTAAAGTACAGTTTTTGGCCTTTCCAGGCTAAGTAGCAACAAAGCTGGGGACAGCAATCTATGTCACAATCACTAACAACATCCTATTGAAATCATACTGTCCTAACTGAGGTGAATATGGTAACCTTAGAAGATAGGTAATGTCAGCGCAGGAGGTAGCACAAACTAAGTACCTTATCTAATAACCTTCTATTCCTAAGCAATGGACACAGAAATGCTGCAAATGACAGCAGTGATCCTAAGTTTTCTGGTTTTAAAAGTGGCCATCAGGTTTTAGTGACTGGGTCAAACCGATGTGACAACCTGAAGCATCCTTCCACCTCCCTTTATGTTTAGCCCACGGGAGGTGGATCTGGTGTTTATAAAGGACAGAGTATGTGGAGGATAAAGTGTCTCTGACTGCCCCTTCAAATGAGTCATTAAAAGGAAGTCTTGTGAAATGAGTCAGGCAAGGCTATGAGGCGATGAGTCCCTTCCTAATTCCCTCTTTTCAAAGTGTGTTATTTTCTTAACTGATGCTGCATCCAGTCAGGTAACCAAAGTGTATTAATGTATGTGGAATGGAGGAAGAAAGTTGAGGTGGTGAATCATGGTGTGGCTAATATAGGGTATGATATGTACTTTTCCCTCTTTAGATGGACAGTAATGGCAGAAGAACCATCTGCCTCTTTGATGCTAATCATTTTTAAGTCTAAAAGGAGCTGTTTATTTAAAATAAAAACAGTCATCCTGAGATCATAATAATAATCAGAGTGTGGGATGGCTGGATCTTCGGCAAGAAACAGAAAAAGATCTCTATAATATTCATGAATGTACATGACATCTGTGCTTTTCGCAGATTTAAATTATATAGTCAGGCTTGGCTTCAATTACAGCTCCAACACCGGGTACAATGTGGTCTTGGAAAGTTAGGTAACTATTCTAACTCTAATCTTCCCATCAGTAAAGTGATTCTCCTAATGTGTCCCCCTCCATGCTGTGGGATGAAGTGTACTGATGTGCTGGCAATACTCAAGGTGCTCATAAATAGTACACAGTCAACAGTTTTCCTGTCGTGACAGTAAATTGTTCAACGATTTTGTTTTATTTGGTTTGGCTTTGGTTTTGAGACACGGTTTCTCTGTTATAACTCTTGCTGTCCTGAAATTCACTCTGTAGACCAGGCTGGCCTTGAACTCACAGAGATCTGCCTGCCTCTGCCTCCCTGTACAGGGATTAAGGATATGTGCCTCCACTGCCTGGCTTGTTCAATGATTATTAAGTTATGGTCTTATATTCAATGAAGGTAATGAGAATATATATTCCCTTTAAAGCGTTTCTGCATAACGGCCTCATCCTGAGGGCACAACAGACTTTTGAATATGTTTTGCTTCTCCCTAAACTCCATGAAAACCAGAGAACTAGCACATTTTAGATGCTCTATCAGGCATAGACCTTCACCCTCAACTTGTCAGTTTCTATCTACATTGCCTCAGGGAAAGCTCTAGAATATTTTACTGGAGGAGTTTCTTCTATGTATCCTTACTACCCTGACTACTTATATTGGAACTGCTCAAAATCTAGAAATTCCATTAGTTTCTTTGCAGGATAACAACAAAACAGCCCTAGCCATACTTAATGGATGCACTAACAGCAGCACTGGTTCTTAATGTTCAGTAAGGTGAGATATTTTAAGCATGATATTTTGTTTATATTTCTTCCTCTGTCTTGCTTGTCCTGTTCTGAATGTATAGGATTCAGCTATTATAGACCAAGCCCATTAAAGAGACTGCTACAAAAAAGGCACTGAGCTCTTGGTGATGCTAATTGCTCAAACCAAGGGAAAATTGAAAAGCTAAGCAGAACATTTTACAAACTACAAAACAATGTTGATCTATACATTGTTTGTTTTCCCCTTAGCAATATAACAATCAGTGGGAAGTGGTTCCCTTATATTTCCACTTTTCATAGAATAGCAATGGAGATGTGCTTTGTTCCAGCCATTCTGACATCCTGATCTACTCAGGACTTTTACTAAGGTCAGCATCAGTAGGTATCCATTCATACCAAAGGTTATCTTGTGCTCAGTAACTAAGATTACTTAATTCTCAAACCATTCGTTACTGCTAAATGATCTTTTTCATAATCTAATTTGTTTTTATCTATCTATCTACATAATATATACATTCCACACAGGACTTTCACACCTTAGTCGAAGCTGGCTTGGAACGCATAGTCTTCAAACTGACTGGGCCTCGCCACTGCTTGTGTTTTCAGCATTGACTGTCTCCTGCCTTATGATGAGTACTGTCCTGTGTGTCCTCGTGACACGTCACGTCTGCATACAGACTCCACTTTAGTTACACCACTCAGGGCGTCACTGTGCTGTGGCCTTTGTTTTATCCATGGAATCTGAGTGCACACACGAAGAACAGAGCAAATAGGATTTGAAAGGACGCCAATGAAAGAAATAAACATTAAATCATTTTTTTCTTATGTTCATCACCTCTACAAATAAAAAATTAATAAGATATACCCATTAACCTAATGATGATTGGGTGTCTTATATGCATTTAAAGTAAGACAAATAATTAGACAATAGGAAGATGGGATATGAGAAGTACCTTATATCTACTAAAACAGCAAGGAGGAAGGAATTTTTTACATAAGAGTTTTTCACAACCTTAAGTAGATTTTTTTCCTTCTTTTCACAGACTCTAAGCTACCACTACACTGCTCCCTGCTGTGAGTGTTGCAGATTTAAGGAGGAAAGCAATGCTGTTACTTCGGTGTCATCACTTCAGTGACTCGGAGAGACTGACAATTTTTACTAGAAAGATTGGCGGGGCACACACAGGTGTCTGCATTCATATTGCATGGAAGGATCACCACTGACTGCTCTATTTCTTTCCTGCCAACTGAATCATTTGAGCTTTTATTGCTTCTCTATTTTATTATCTACTGCACTTTTCTTAAGTGTGATTAATTCTCAAAATTAAGTCTTTAGTGATCTGGTGAAGGGAAAGATATGGGGGCCTCCCTTCACTAAGTCCCAATTCAGTAAATCTTTTAGTACTTTTATAATGTCAATCATAAACTCCAGAAAAGACAGGTTCCATCAAGTGACAAGCCTCACTACTGTCTTTTTAAAAACGTATCCGGCTCAATTTCTGTTCCTTGGAATCAGAAACCATTGTCTAACACACTGTCCGTGGATCATAGCCAACTTTCAAAATCTGTAATATTAAATTTATGATTGTCAAAGGTCAGCATTTCACTAAAGTAGCTACAAGGATCACATTCTCAAGAGAAACTTATTTAATGTTATTGCAATAAGTGTGGTTATATATATGAAAAGATATTGACTAGAGCAATTATTACCTGAAATTTACTTACTTTAAAAATGTATGTTGTTAAAATATTAAGGCAGCTAGCATATTATATTCTGCTTTTTTAGTTATATATTACATACTTTTTATATTAATATAATCATTCAATGGTGCTAAAAAAGCTCTATTAGCAGATAACCATGATTTACTTTTTACATGCCAAATATACTCTTTTTGGTGTAGTTTTTAAGGCTTTATTTGCAGTATAGTGATGAGTCAAGTGATTAATGTCATCTTGAGTGATCCTGTACAACCTCTTTCAAACAACATCCCACCCTAGATCCTGTGACCAGGGCTCCTTATCCTCCTTAAAAGTACATTTCTTTCCTTAGTTGGAACCAGCCGAAGCATATGAAATTATACTTTTCTTTAAACTCAGTTGATTTTAAGTTTTGTCCCCATAGATTAATGTATTTGATGGAAGTTTTATGTCTAGAATCTGTTGTTATATGATTGTGAAAAAGATGACAGCTTTAACAGGATAATTAAAAATTTTAAGAATTATTGCATCCTTCTCAATCTTTATACTGAAAAAAATGTACCTAAAATGGGTCATATTGTATTGATCAGCATTCCAAAACATCATTAGTTCTTTTTACTAGTTTTAGAAATCAGAATACAAAGTAATAGTTTGCTTATGGTACTTTCGTACACGTGCTGTTTCTGTTGGTTATCTTTACATGCATCACTTCTTCCAGGGAAGTTTTAGCCATCCTCCTACACAGGCTCACTCCTGACCAGGCTTCCTATCCCAGTTTGTAGACTCTTTTCTTTCCTTGAACTAATCCAGTTATTTTACTTTCTTCTTCCCTACCTTTGCTAGATTTGTTAAAATTGAATTTAAGTATGTTTTGGACTAATGATCTTTAAAACTACCATCCCTGGGACAGTAGATCTTGACCCACTGTTATGTTATTCCTTCAGTTTTCTCAGTCTCAAGAGAGAGCCATGAAGTAGGGGTCTCCAAGAACATTACTAAAACATGCTTGTGTATTTATAAGTGGTTTCATTTTAATACTAGTCAGTGAGAATGACTGTGAATTAACTATATTCTTAGTCTGTGTGGAAAATAAGGGAGGTTCCTGGAGGTCAGGAGTTAGTAGACTGTGCAATAAAGAAAAAATAAAAAAAGTTGACTTTTTTCAAGAGGCAGCTAATGATTTTCAATGTGCAAAAGTCAAAAGAATTGCATGCAATGTATGATTTAAACCAGAGTGTCATACACAGCAATAAAAACAGCCATGTTAAGGAGGAGACTAGCATATGTAAAAGCCATTTCTGGATACACAGCTGTGGGGAATACTTACATCACTTCTACTAGTATTTAAATAGGCAAGGACTCATCTGGATTTGTATAAGGACTGTGGCTAAGGACTGTGTTCTAAAAATCCTCCTGACAGACGTTCCATGTGTGACTGGCACTGCTTTCAAATATACAAGCCATGGATTTAAAAAAATGTTAGTAAATCCCTCAGAAATATTTAATCTTATAGCACAAATATACGACTCTAAAGAATGAAAATTCAGACCTAAAATACATTAAATAAAGAAATAAGTCATGATGGAACAGAATAAGCTTAAACAAATAAAACAAGAGACAGTGTACTAACACCTGAATGATTAAAATTAATAGTCATAATAAATAATATAGCACATTTTAGAACATTTATATAAAGTGATTTTAACAGAGGATTGGAGAGGGAAGTAAAAGCATAAGCAAAGTAAAATAAATCAGTGGAAGTTTTTCCATCTGAACTCAGAGTAGTAAGCAAGAAACTACACAGCCTGTCATACAACTGGCCGGCTATTAATTTAATTTGAATCCCAGAAGAAGAGAGAGGGTAAGGATACAGAAATGACTATTTGGGAATCAGTAGCTGACTATATACTTAAACATCCATGTAAGGATCGCAGATATTTACGTGATCAGTAAAAGGTTCTACCTTAAAAATCACACCTAATGAAATTATACAAAAAACAGCTTCACATCAATTAGGTCACTGAAATGGAAAAGCAAAAAAAAAAAAAAAATGCTGTATGGGGAAAAGACATGAAACAAAGGTTGTCAGGAGGCAACACTAGGTAATTTGGGAAAATACTGGACAAATGGGACCATAGGGTGTATCTCAGCTAGTAAAGATGCCCAGCTAAAAATATGCTGAAATGATGTTAATGAAGCAAAAGCCTTCAAATGTAGATTTTGTTTATTTGACAATGTTTAGATGTCCTGAAAAAAAGAAAGACCACCATGCAGTTGGCCCCTGTCATAAGCATATTAGGTATTAATCATGTAGTGTGCTCCCAGCAAAATGGATCCGTGGTAAAACTGCTTGCCATGTAGCCTTCCATCTAAAGAACCCACATACTGGGCGAAGGAAAGCACCAACTCCACAAAGATGTCCTCAGACCTATACATACATACCATGGCATGTGTGTACCTAACATACATGATACACACCTGATAATAATAAATAATAGTATGGTATGGTATGTGTACTATAATGAATGAAACATATTAATGCATGAGTATCAAATTTTATGTCACCCAGATTTCATTTTATTTTCCCTTCCTGGTTTAAGAGTTCAACCAGAATCCAGATTGTATTTTATTATCATCTGTTCTGACATATCATGTGTTTGGTTGGTATGGTTTCTTCAGCTTTCTTTGTTTTCATGGTATGATGATTTTGAGTAGTATTGATCAAGAACTTGTTCTGACATATTCTGATGCTTTCTTGTCATAACTATCATGTGATTCTGAATTTTTAGGGGAATATCGTAATAATTAGGAGTGATTATTTTTTATTATGATGGACACTGTCTCTAAACACAATGTATGCCTGTTGAAATAGGCTTTACCTTTCTGACTGAGAAATTACTACTCTTACTACTACAGCTACTATTGTTGCTATTATTATTATTATGGCTTTTGTTGGTTTTTAATTTTCTCTCTCTATAGATACTGCCTTTTGGTCCTCACTAAGTAAAATTCAAACTAAAAGAGGGAGTGATCACATGCCCCATCCCCAAGCACAGTGCCTACTTAGAAATCTGATGTAATACAAGGGAAAATTTTGTCTTCTTTTCATTTACTTACGCATATTTATGTCAGCATGCAATTGTGTGAATTTATACTGTACACTGGGTTAACACCATATGTTACCTTTTTACTTGTTTTTTATTGTGTATGCAGAGGAGGGCATTGTACCTGCCACATTTTGACAGTTGAAGTCAGAGGGCAATTTATAGGTTCTCCCTTCTACCATACGGGTCTGGACGTCAAACTCAGGCAGGCAGGCTAGCAGGCAACTGGCTTTATTGGTGAGCTGCCTCACTGTTCTATAATCACATACTGCATTTGTTGTTTAAACTGTGTCGCCTTCAGCCATCTGGAGTCTTTGGTTGGTCCCTGTGTCTCTTTGCCATAGCCTTACTGATACTGGTTTCTTTTTGTTTATTTTTCCTTATGTGCAATTAATTTTTTTCTAAGATATTCTAGCCTCATCTTGTACATTTCCTGCCTAAGCTATAGGACCAAAGACACATCCAAAAAACCCAATTCCTCTATAAAGTGCTGTAAATTCTATATTCAATTTGTATAAAATAAGGTTCGCCATTTGTGCTAAGTTTGTCTGCAGGTTGTTGGCAATCACACAGTCGCTTCACAATGATTACTAGATTCTACAGAATGATTTCACTTCTCTATAAAGTATCTCCTGTGATTTATCCACTTACTTACCCCGTCTCTGCGAAACCATAGAGCTGATGAAATGTCTACTATAACTATAATTTTGAACATTTCAGAAGTTCATGTAAAAATTTCATAGTATCCAGAGTTTGCCATACTCTATACTTTGAGCAATTTCCATGTAGGTTTCACATACATCTTTTCATGGATTAGTACTTCATTATATTTTAATCACTAAATAATATCCTACTGTATTAATTTGCCTATAAACTATCTGTACATTATTCACTTTTATAAGGACATTTTGGTGTGGTTTCTGTTTTTAGTGATTATAAAAAATATAATATAATATATATATATAAATAACATATAAGAATCATATGCAGCTTCTTGATATAACTCACTTGAATAATTACCTTGGAGTAAATTTGGGTGATCTTATAGTAAGAAGATTTTTTTCCTTTATCAACTTGCAAAAATGCTTACATGGTTTCGTTACAACCAGCAGTGCTTACTATTTTTGACTTCTCTGCAAACTTCTGCATTTATTTTTCTCTGTAATTTGGACTTTAGTTGTCATAATGTGTGGATAGCAATATCTTACAATATTTCATCAATAACGCATAGATTGAACATCCTCTTGTATAGTTATTATCCTTCTGTATATCCTTTTTGTTGGGGTATCTGTTTATATCTCTTGCTCAGTCTTTAACTAGGTCATTCATTTTATCGTTTAGATCTTAGATTTTTTTATTTTAGAAACTACTTTAACAGATATGAATTTTGGAAAAATTTCCTCCTCATTTCTGTCATTTTTCATTTTTTAGCACCAGCCTTGACACAGCTGAAGTTTTCATTTTAGAAAGCTTTACACATCAACTTTTATTTATGACTCATAATGTCTGTAATTCTGTCGCACTTTAAGAAGTCTTATCAAACACAAACTAGAACATTTTCCTGTCAGTTCTTCTTTGATGAAATATCTTTCTTGATCCTCTGGAAATTAATTTTTCACATCTAACTTTTTATACTAAAAGAGCTCTATCTCTAAAATCTCAGAATATTAAAATATTTCTAAATAAATAAAATAATTTCATTGTCAAGTCAGCTTATAGTAAATAATACCTTTGATTTTTCTTCTCAATATAATTTTATAAAGTAATGATCGATAGCCACTATATTATATAATTAAATTAAGATATTACTGGAAAAAATAAAATCTTATTTGGAAATGAGCCAGTTCCTCATGGAAAGAATATTTGAAACAGAATAAAAAACAGTTCAAAGACTTTGAGTTAGATTAGCTGTATATACTTCAGACCTAGAAACAGTAAAATGTCATGACAAACAAATTTGCCAGAAAAATTACTATAAATAACGGATTAATTAACATTCTTGAGAAATGTTACAAGGTATCTTAATAAAATTTTCACAGATACGGACATTTGAGAAATCTGTAGAAGTCCTTTGAGAAGGAAATCAAGTGATCACATAAATTGGGGAAGTAACTGACGAAGTGAATAATTATTAGCTTAATGAACCACATCTGATTATCTTGACAATGAGAGCAGTAAATGGGAAAATCTTAATTTATGGGTCATTTAAGAAAAGCATACTTTGAATTAAAATGAATAAAAATAGTGTGGACTAGAAAATATAATTATAGAAGAGTTCATGTTTACAGGTGTGTTATAAAATGTGGAGAGGAGAGCAAAGGTATTTGGGGTGTCTTACAGATTATGAAAACAGTAAGTGTTAAACATAAATCAAAATTGATTTTAACCTGTTATTTTTAGTGGCAAACTTTACATTAACGATTATTTATATCTTTTGCAATTAAGCAATATGATACAATATGAAAAACATAAAATATATAATGATTCTAGCAATCACATTGTTAATATTATTAAATAAAATTTATTTTTGTAAATTTTTTGTTTTATTTATTTGTGTGTGTGTGTGTGTGTATAAATATGTGTGTGATTGGCTCACAGAGGCCAGAAGAGGATGTCAGATCCAATAACCTGGAGTTATAAGTGGTTATAAGCACCATCATGCAGGTGCTGGAACAACAGACCCTCTTAACCACTGAGGAAATGACAAATTATAATAAATGGCCATTATATATTAAGCTCATGGCACAATGTCTACAGTATTGGCAAATAAAGATAGAATTCTTAACAGAATAACAAACCATGATTTTCTCACACAAATAATTCCATCCTACATTCTTAGGTACTTTGTAGTTATCAAATTGTAGTTATCAAATACTTGACAAGAAGAGTTTATTTTGGTGTACAATTTGGGAAAAGATAGTACACCATGGCAGGGAAGGCATGCAGGAGGGGCATGAGGCAGCTATTACACCTATGATCAGGAAGAGGAAATTGGCCAGTCTATCAAAATGGAGGGCATGACCCTAGTGACTCAATTTCTCCAGCCATTTTGAAACTATAGTATTTTCTATAGCTTTCCAAAACAGTGCCACCAGCTTGGACTCGGTATTCAAGCAAGAGCCCATGGAGTGTTTTTACACTAAAACCCTGAGATCAATTCCCAGTTGGAGTTGTTTTAAATATAAAACAAAGCTATATTTATGCTATTGCCCATGTTGTACTTTAAACATCACATTATTCATGTTACTAAGGTTTGTTTAAAATTACAGAAATCCCAGATACTTAACAAGTGAATCAACCAAACATCAGTACATACCAGCTATTGACATAGTCACTAAAGCTACTGTACAGAGAGTTTAAAATATTCATTTAAATTTTTGTTTACAGGCAGAGTCAGAAAGTATCTCCTTTTACTCAGTTTAGAATACTTTCCTATGTTCATTAGAAAAGGAAAAGATAGTATTTTAGGTCAATGGAAGCAACATCATGATTGAGTAGGCAGTGGTAGCTGTCATCATGTGTCTGTAGGATAAGATACAGTGATATTATACTTTTCAAACCTTGTTTGAAACTTGTTTCCAAACTTCGAAAGCTACATTTTTAAAGGATTATGTTATATACTGAGCCAAAGGTCCTCTTATTTAGCATTTTGGAAACACCATAATAGGAGAAATAAATTACTAGGTTGATAGGTAATAGCTGCCACATCATGTTCCAGATAGAAAGGAAGGATAGAATGGTTCTTATAGGAAAAGATTTTTAAATGATATACCTCCCATCTTTTTAACCTGGAGAGGCTTCCCTCTTCTCAAAAATCCAGATGGTTAGTGTCTAATTTCACAGACAGGACTGGGTTATTATTCCTTTTCTCTCTTGAATACCACATATATTTGATTATTTATAAAATTATTGTCAGTAAAGTGAACAAAAAGTTTTATAGAATGGATCCTCGAAACATCACAGAATGTTATTCCTTATTCAAACAAAGAAAAAATATAAAAGCACTTTTCTGTGATATATTTTCATTAGCATGGCAACATTAGTACCCAGCCCCCATGGGGATGCTATTATCAAATCCCAGAATGGCTCTGAGGAGATAAAGTGTGCAAATGAAAAGTGATGGAGACTATTAATGGCCTTGCCATTGCATTATTGATGTGATGTATTTATCAGATGAGGGTGGATCTCAGGAGATTATAATAGTGTATTGAAGAACAATAAGAGTCTATTGTGTCCTTAAATGAGTCACTCATTCTTTCCATAGAATCCTATATTTAAATTAAGTCACATTGTCCTTTCTTGCCAAGTAATGTGGATGAGATAATTAAGTACAAAGCCCTCAGTGCAGAAGTCAATGTTAGAGAGACGTACTAATCGTCTCAACCCCAGAGTATCTCACCGTCTTCAGGAATTTGATGGAGCAGGCACGCCTTTACCACTAGCAATAATGAATCTATTCTCATCTCCAAGGACAAGCTTCTACAACCCGCAAGTGAAAATTTCCCTTGTCACCAGTATGCATGACATCATTTTTCTTTGGTGTGCTAAATTTGAGACCATAGTGAAATGGAGATTTCTGTTCAAGGTGCTCTCCCACTCTTTGTTTCAGCTGAGGAAGGTTTATTAGTCACACTCAGGAAGGAAAGAGGGAGGATATGCAAACCTATGGATCCTGTAGTATACAGTAAGACCAATGAAACACAAGCCCACTGGATTCTTTAAGGTCCTTCAGTGTGCAGTTGGTGTCTTGTTCTCATTTTAGATAACATGGGATTCTCTGACCTTGGATCCTGGGTTGTATTTGAGGCAAGCTCATCTTAGACGGAAGAATCAGACTCCTATCACTGTAAGAAATAACTGCTAACTATTTCAATATCTCACCCTAAGTGGAATGTTAGAATCTTCAAGCAGCAGTGATGTCAAGGGCTCATTGTGTCTGCTCCAAGGAGATGGGAAGCTCAGGGACAGCAGTAGCCAGTGGGCTTGGCAAGTGAAGTCAGTATGGACTGACCCATGTGCAGCTTGCATCAGTGCTTGCTGCTGTGGGGCACACCAATTATGTTCCCATGTTGTAATGGAAATAAATACTCCTCCTACATCTCCCTGGTCCCCAAGAGGTAGCTCCAGCCAGCCAGCAGCTGTAGCAGCTCCCAGGCACGTACCTATCTGGTTCTTGATTGGAAACCTGTGAGCCAGAGAAAGTAAGACCAGAACTCTCAGAGAGGTTGTCATAGGAATGTCTCTCTCAGTTTATTAAAACAAGGATGATTACATTTATAAGATCGAGGCAAGGGAGGGTCTTTGGCACCCAGGGATAGGAGTCATTGGTTAAGACAGGGATACTGGAATAGCCCCATTTGCATTGGGAGCTCAAAGGGCTAAAGTCCTGCAAGGGCTCCCTTTGCAAGGTATAGTCCCATAGGGAAAAGAAGAGACCTTACCAGTAAATGGGCTCAGCCCACTCTAGCCTTCCAGCTAGAGTGCAGATAGGCATCAACCAAGCCACATTCCTTTGCTAGTGACCTGCTGTGAAGCAGGCAGTATTTAATATTTAGCTGGGTTCTGGCCAGGGCTAAGAAAAGTGGGGAGCAACTAAACTCCTACTCTCAGGTTGAGAAAACTCCAATTGCTCTCAGATTGAGAAAATCTGGGGTTCAAGGGATGCTTCGACTCACTCTTAGCTCCAGGACAGCCCCACATTCCCAGACTATATTAACAATGGTCAGCAGTGAAGACTGGACAAGATTAACGGGTCAAGTGTTTTGTTTTGTTTTTTTAAATCTTGTTTTTAGTACTATTTTCATACTTCCAAGCTCTTCCCATTTGTCTCTCCATTATCTTTGATCTCATGATCTTTTCCCAATAAGCTCCTGATCAGCTTGCTATCGTACTGTTCAATGACCAGGAATCTGTGTATCTTCTAACCTTTGACCACATATAGCTAATGACTTTCATGCTTCTAAAGGTTTTTCCTGTAGTGAGCAATTCCCCCTTTTACTGCTTTTCAATGTAAACTGAAAATGAAGCTACTATTCATATTCGTGTAGCCATTTTCAATTTACACAGATACCCTGAATGAAGACTACCCAATCTGAAGCTTTCTGCTTCCCTTTTAGATACCTATACAAAAATACTGTGAGGTCATAGGTGTAAACCAAAGAAGATACACTGGCATCATGTCAGTGCTGCTCCATCTCCTCAGGACATGATCTCTTTCCTCCATTATCATGACTTCCTAGCTTCCCTTCTGTACTGTGGCAAATATCATGTCCAACTTAGAAGGAAAACATTTATTTGATATATGCTACCAGGTGATAGTCCGTCATTGAGAGAAGTCAGGGTAGGAACTTAAGCAAAACCATGCAGTATACACCACTGAGAAACACTGCTTGTTGGCTTACTCACAATCTCATACTTCACTAGCTTTCTTACATCCCAAGGCCATCTACCTAGGGAATAGTGTCCCTCAGAGTCGGTGGGGCCCTCCCTCAATGTTTAATACTCAAGATAAATCCCCTGAAGACACAAGAAAAGTTCAATCTGCTCTGGGCATCACCTCAATTGGGACACCATTCTCAGATGACCCTAGGTAGTGTCAAGTTGACACTTAAACCTAACAAGGACATATTCTCAACCTATCTTTCATCCTTTTATGTTGGGCTATAATAATAGTTATGGAACTGTGTTGGAGAAGTTTAGTTTTAGTTATGTTTAAAGTGTTTGTGGTCCTGACATTTTGCATTGTCTGAGGGTATTGGATTTCTGTGAGGGTTGTTTAATTGCTAATGATCTGCATGTGGTATCAGTAGAACACCTAAAGAGCTCTGAATCAATAAAACAGCTTAGTTTAGGTGCTCGAGATTCCACTGTGGATTGAGTATGGTGCTGGCTAGGACAGTGGTTCCCTCTGTAGAGGTCTGACAGGGTTTCCACATATGTGAACTCCTTCTTGTCTTCCTTGGTGAGCTGCCCCACTAGCAATGTACAGCTACAGGACTGGCAACCAGAAAACCAGGGAAGTGTGTTATTTTTCTATGGCAGTTTTAACAAAAGACCATAAATACATGGTTTACAAACATAACAAAATATCTTGAGTAGTTTGGGAATTTTGAATTCCAGAGGCAGTGGTGGTACATTCTTTAATCCCATCACTCAAGAGACAGAAGCAGGCTGATCTCTGTGAGTTCAAAGCTAGCCTGGTCTACAGAGTGAGTTCCAGGACAGCCAGAGCTACAACAGAGAAACCCTGTCTTGCAAAACCTAGATAGATAGATGATAGATAGTTAGATGATAGATAGATAGATAGATAGATAGATAGATAGATAGATAGATAGATAGATAAAAAATTAATACAATACATAAATACATCAGGGGACAGACATTACAGATATATCTGTAGTACAGAGAATACTATCTGCTATATTAGGACATTGATTCTACAACGATGTTCAAGGTATCATAAGAAAATGTCTATTTCATATGGAAGCTAGAGAGTTATTATGAACTTGTCTTGAGTTTCCAATTTTTATTTATTTATTTTTTAATTTTTTTAGAAGTAGAGTATCACATCGAGCTCCCCACACAGCAGGGGATGGTATTGAACTCCTGATTCTCTTGCCTTTGCCTCTCCACTGCAAGGAATGTAAGGTACACCATCATGTCCCAATTTCCTTCGTTTCAATGCTGGAAATAAAATCCTTGCACATGCTCTGCCAGCATTCTACCTGTGATCTTTGTCTCTCAAATTAATTCTAGTAATCAAAATAAAGAAGAAACATTAATAGTGACAAAATTTTGCTTTACCAGTAGATAAAAATATGGAAATGGCTCTAAGGAATTTGTCTCTTCCTAAAACTGGAGATGAGATATTCTTTTAAATGAAAGTTATGTGCTAAGACTGATATTGTCATAGAAATTTCAGAGTAACAAATAGGAGTTAGTGTCATGAAGATGAACCACTGTTAAGTGCAAATACCTGTTGAGGATACTACAGGTTTAATTCTTTTAACAGGTTATCAAATTTACTCCCAAATAATCAAATGACCTATTTGTTTTGCACAGTACATACATATGGGATAGTTTTGGATATCCTCATTTTATCCATTGATTAAATGTAATACACCCAATGAAACAGATTCTTCCATCAATAGTTTTCTCTGAACATTAGTGAAAAGTATGCAGTAGTTATTAGACCTATTAAGTGGTGGTCAATGTCAGCAATTAGAAGAGTCCAGGCCTGACTATACCACCAGCCAAGTAAGGGTAAAAGCATGGCTGAACAACCTTCCCAAGCATAGGAGTGTCACTGAAGCACTGCAGTTAAACAGGTCCAAGACTTTGTAGGAAAAGTTCACTCTAGCAAAATGACAAAACAGCAATGGAGAGTTAAGGCTTTTCCTCTCTTAAAACAAGGTTGAAATAATGTTACTTGAAAAATGTAGAAGTGCTACTAACTTCCTCTTTTGATTGAAGCACTGAGGACCTGTAATAATGCACTGGTCAGGTTCAATCCTTTAAACAGGTTACCAAAGGTACTTCCAGGTAATTGAATAGATTGATTTGTTCCATATAGCTGTTAACTCTACGCTGAAGGACACTTACCTAAATAATTTTGACCTTGGAATACTTCATTTTAGATCATTATTTCTAACAGTAATTATATAGAAGTGCCTGCTTCCTCTTAAAGATACCCCTAACTTCTGATAATAAAACCATGTCATTAAACCACAAATGAATGTTTAAACTGTTTCTGTTTTCTAAGGGGACAGCAAAGAACACTTAACTCATTTGAAAGTGGAATCAATTCATCTAGGTTCAGAAAAATAAGTCAGGTCAGGAGCATAAATCTCTTCATTACAAGTGGAGATTATGATCAAATGCATTAGGAGATCAACCCTACTGACCCTGGTTTTTAAGGTATCATTAAGGTAATATTTTTCCAGTGTCAAAAGTCAGAAATTCAACATGAACTCACAGTAGTTTTTTCAACTAAAATCAGACTAGAATTAAGGAAGAAATCTACCATTTATCTGTGGCTGCTAGCTAACAGACACTGTATTAACTACATGATGCATCTCTCTTCCTCAACAATGCCACAAGGTAACCTTAGCTCATGTGATACAAGAAGATCCAGAAGTACAAGGAGCATCTTCCTCAAGTCAGGATCACCAGGTGCTATCACAAATAGATGGAGGACAAGGAATAAGATTTTTTTTTCTGGGTCAAACTTGCTCAGCTTTTCTATTCTCATTTCCGCCATTGTAAACTTTCAGAAATGTGAGGCAGTTTGCAGCCCAATACTTAGTTGGCCTTCCAACATTCCTACATGCTTATGTGTTGGCTTCAAGATACATGATAGAATTTTTTAATTTCCCATAGATGCACTTTGGGATCATTTTTGTGATTCTTCATAAAGCTACAGCCATCCAACAAAACACTTTTGTCCTGAGACAAGATATAGATCATACTGATATATGTGACCATCTTAGTGAGGATTGGTTGTGGACTGCAGCTTCCTGAAGCAAGGCAGACTCACTGACACCTACATCAATCTCATTCTTTGTTGACTGTAAGTAACAGACATCTCTATCACTCTTGAATATATATATTTTTTTATTTCTTACAAAGAGTTCACTAGTTCTGATATGCAAAGGATGCAACACATTGCTCATCAACCATACCCATGACATGTCAATGAACTCTTGAGATCTTCTGCTTCCCCAGGTTCTTCTTACAGCATATGTCGTTCAAGCAGTTAAACTGTACAGAGAAAGATGGGCCATCCCTAACCAGTGAGCTGTTTGTGCCATACCCCTGAACTGCTAAAATTTTCTGCTACTCAGAAGAATACAGAAAGATAGTTTTATATGCTCAGTCAATGTTGTCTACAGGTGTGAATTTGTTATGCTAATGAACTTTCTAAATGAGTGTGTTATTGACAGCTCAGTTCACATTTTACAGTCATATTTCTTGCCTGATTCATAACATTTGATTTTGCCTTACAGTATTTGGGTTTATCATATTCACATGAACTTGCTAATTTATTTGAATTTATTATTTTATGTTTGAATTTGTTATACTTTTTGTTTGAGAATGTTCAAAACTGAAATTTGGTCTTTCTGAAAAAGCAAAAGGCTACAAGTTAACAGAATTTTATACTTTAATTCTGCCTTATGTCTTATTTGCTCATAGCCATGTGCACATTCTAGAGAGTTCCAACTTTTAAATGATCTTGAAAGTCTCTGGGCTTCAAAAGTGCATTATAAAAATGTTTCAAGTGGTGCCTTACAGGTAAATTATATGAAAATCTCACTCACAGACATTTTATATATTACCTCATACATGCAAATTTCATTTCTTATAGTGAT
This sequence comes from Cricetomys ansorgei, assembly GCA_026225945.1. Lineage (NCBI taxonomy): Eukaryota > Metazoa > Chordata > Mammalia > Rodentia > Nesomyidae > Cricetomys > Cricetomys ansorgei. The sequence goes on along the minus strand of JAMJFZ010000451.1, from coordinate 15,513,682 downwards.
CATAAATTACATAAATTTAGAGATGTACAAAAATTATATTGTACAAATACCATTGCACTTCTACAAAGGATGAAAATAAAGTTCAGACAAATGAAGCAAGTTGGCTAGAGACAAAAATCTAACATATTTTGGATCAAGAAACAGCCTCTGACTAGCTTAATGAGAACACATGGAGATATATTAGGACATAATGATAACAGATTTCAAAATAATGTCCATATACCTAGTTATAACAAGATTAAGAAAAAAGCATAACATTCTTTTTCACAATAAAATAATATTAATTTGCTGTAAATATTTATAAATTCCATCTAAGCAAAAAACTAATTTTTGCACCTAGAGAAAGAAACATCTAGAAAAACTTTTCACAATATATTATTTATTAGCTTCGCAGGATAGAAAAAATTATGCTTTCCATGGGTTAACCTCATAATTAATGGGATATTTCAATTGCCCTTGCCCTCTAGTATGGTTCATCTAATTTAATACTCTTTAAAACCATTGCTTATTAAAAATAATGATAAAGAAAATAACTCCAATTAATATATAGAAGGAAAATGTATAAATGATAACAACTCCCCAGGCAACATTTCTAATCCTGGAAGAAACCAATATCTTTGTTGAGAGTCCTCTGATGGGCACAGCCAAGTCCCTTATCCTTTCCCTTTCTGTGTTCCTCCTCTCTGATAGCTGATGTTCCCCATAGTTATCATGCAGTCACTTTCCCATGCCACTAGACTTCAATAAACTCTTCTCTGTAACATCTCTGTAATATCTTATTTGGAGGATTGTTTTCCCATGCCACAGAGGTATATGGCAATGGCTATCACTAAAACTTAATTTCTTTAGAAATATTTATCTAAAAAATGATAGATAAGGAAAGGCATGTGGGACACAGATGGTATATCTCAGTTGCAATTGTAGATGGGTGTGAGATTGCTCTGGTTCTTTCTCATGGTGCATGTCAGAGACATATCTCATTTTCTTTATGGTTGTTTAAACAGTCAGTGTGAGTAGAAGGCATATATGTACACCTCCCCCCCACACACAGATACACACACACACACACACACACACACACACACAAAAGCTTTCTTTACTGAGAAGAGAAGAAGAAGCTCTGTGAAAAAGAATGCTCAAATCCCATAGACGACATGCTTTCTAGCTGCTCAGCATTTTACTCTGTTCCAAGAAAATATTACACAATGAAGTTCTGCATCTGTTCTCTCTGGACTGTCCCTACCACCTTTATAATTGGACCACTAGGGTGCCTGGGAGAAGAATGATTTCCATTACTAAGCCATATATCTTCTCTTAATAGAAGTAATGCCTATATAATCAAGTATAACTGGATAGAGTCACGCCAATCCGTACCCAAATGCTAATATCTAATTTACAAATATTTGTTGAAAAGAAGGAAGATGATATTTTGAAGTTGTCAGAAGATGGCAGTAAACTGGGAACACATTTGTAGTCAGGTACAGAATGATGAATAAAGAGCTGGAGATATAGTTCCACGGTTAACAGTGCTTCCTGCTTTTCCAGAGGACCAGAGTTTGATTCCCAGCACCGACACTTGTATTTCTAGGTCCAGAAGATCTGGCACCCTTTTCTGGCTACTGAGGGCACCCAAACACACATGGCAGGCACACGTACACACTCAAACACATAAGTAAAAAAATAAAATACATATTTTTAAAAAGATGAATAAGGCTTTGAGGAATGCTTGCCATTTTCTCTACATACATTTAATTTTATTGCTATGTTTGTCTGTCCAAAAAATGGCAAATGCTATAAATAGGATGGTGGACATTAGAAATACTTCGAGTTTCAAGAGACTGAGCTAATAAGACTACATGTAAGGTCTAAATAGCTGCGAGGAATTCCAAGTAAAAGGAAGTACATACTTATCAGGATAGTGGTCATTATAGCCACTGGCTTACACAGGTGAGGAAATGCACGCAGTGAGACTGGTAAGACTGAGACTAAGTAGGGGAATGACCTGTAATCCGCCAAGTAGTGGATGGATAGAGTTTACCAGGAAGTTAGAGAAATTCTGGACAAAGGAGGCCCTCCTTAGGAACAGGGAAAGAAAAATCAGGGTGTTTCATATATCCCCTCCTTTACTCCACTGTAACATAAACACTATAGGCTGTTCTCTCCAGGAAGGCTGACCTTGACCTGAAGTGCATCACTGACTTCTATGTTTTGATGAAACTTAAACTCAAATGCCAGGCTAATCTTCCTTTTGGAATATTCTTCCTAGTATTCTTATCAGGCACTGAAATTTTTGGTATCTTCTCATTGCACCTTCAACAGTGCTCTGGTGTTGCTCTTTTAAACTTAAAAAAAATTGTCACATAGATTGCATTTGTCACTAGAATAGGTCATATTAAAATATGATCATCTCTTTTGATTGTGTCAATCCAAGGTGAAGTACTTGAATCTGGGTATTCAAAGGGAAGGAGTATATTAATATTGATGCCTGTCTTCTGACTGTTGGAGGACAATGAGAGTTGATTCTGTTCTGAGAGATACAAGAGATAGATTTGAAGAACTTAATAACAAGTTGGAGTTCTGGCCTCAAATTAGGTGTCTGTGCCTGCTTGCTCCTGGATCCATCTCTTTAGGATTAGTGTCTTATCCTAATTCTTCTGGACTCTCCTCACATCTGTTTGGGCAAGTAAATGAGACGTCGGTAATTAGCTATAATCCACAAACTTAATGAAAACATTTTAACTGTTATATAACAGCCATCCTAAAGGGAAAGCACATGGATTTTTACTTTCTCCAGGATTGAAAATGTCACCTGCGGCATTGTTACCATTTCTATATATTCCCTGTTCATGATATAGTGGAATGCTTTTCTTTATTATGAGTTTCAGTAAACAACCATGTTAAAGAGCACTCAATTTAGACAGACTATTCCAGAGGACGAGAGAAAGTGTGATATTCTACAAATTATTGAAATTATACTATTGAAAACATCATTTATTGAGTTCTTTTCCTGCTGATAAATTTTGAATGTGCTTTATATTCAGCTCTATTGTACCTGACTACTCCATGAGATGAATTTCACATTTATTCCTCCATCTAAGCGTAGCTTCTTCTTCCTTTAAACCCAGATGACACCATTTTTGTGAAGCTAATATGCAATACTTTACAAAATATTTTTTTCTACATACTTTATTCTCTAGTCACAAAATTCCTAATTTACTTATGATAATATTTGTGCATATTTATGTCAAATAAATATCATTGTTATTTTATTGTGAATAAAACGTTAGGTATATTTTCTTAATCCTTGCTGTCTGTTACTGTGTATAGACATTTTCTTGGAAATCCATTATTATATAAATTATATAATTTATAATCACTATAAGAGATGAGTGTTATACATGACAAATATATAAGATATCCATAAATGAGGCTTTCTAGACTCTTGTGAGCACCTCTTGAAGCATGTCCCATGATGCACATTGGAAGCACAAGCCTGATTCTCAGGATCCACATGGTAGAAGGAGAGAAGTACTTCCACAAATTATTCTCTGACTTTCACAATGGGGAGAGCCACTAAGCCAACCGAACTAAATAAATAAATATAATTTTAAAGGACATTAATGAATTTTCACAATGATAAACATATATTTGGGACATAACAAGGAATGACAAAACCCCTTGATTTTTGTCATTCTAACTATAAATATTTAATTAAAAGAAGTAAAAACATTTGCCTTTGCATAGTAGGGTAGCAAGTGTTCAGATGTGTAATTTCATTTGTGATGTGTAAGTAATACTAAGAACCCTGACAGCAGATCATCTCTATTCTTCCTTCAGTACCAAGACTCTCAATTCCATTCTCTAGATTATCACATATGGAAGGGCCACAGCTGATCCAACTCAGCAAAATCCCTTGTCTTAGTTAAAAACCATCTTCCTACGTGTAAGATCCTGCTTTTAATAAGCAAGGCTCTGTCTTTTCTTCATCTGAGAACAATCCTAAGACATCCTCGGCGATCAGCTGGGGTCTCTAAGGTGAATGTATGTAATGTTTCTGTTCAATTCTTCATCCTACATTTTCTTATATTTTGTTCCTAAGAGGATTCAGACAAATAAACTTCCTGCTTGCAGACATATCTCAGACAGTGTTGAAATAATGGTTTCTTCATCGACATGACATGTGCAGGATTATGGAGCTTTGCACAACCTTGGCTCAAGATATTAACTCTGTCCTAGCTCAGTGGCTAGAAGCAATCTTATGGCCTTGCCCTATGAGCATCTTGGATGGGAACTATGCAACATCCAACACATCGCTTCCACCGTATGCATCAGGAACATTGGGTCAGTTTTACTTTTGCAACATTCATAACACTTAGTCAAGTGTTTAGGACTTGTCAGTGCTGAACAGGTTTTACTTATCTGTAAGTACAAAACTTCCAAGACTGCTTAAGTGTTGAGTTCCAAAGGAACCCTCCCCCACCCAGAAAAAAAGATAGCGAAGCTACAAAAATGAGAAAAATTGGTTTGAAAGACATAGTAAAGAACTTTAATTCAAATCCTGTAGAAATATATTAAGATAGAAATCTTATATTGTTATTGGGGAGGAGAATGAATTTGCTGGCAATTGTAATCTTGGCTATATACAAATGCTCAGGTTAAAGAATGATCTAGAATTGTTTGTTCAAATACATTGTTAAGTGAGGCCTGTGGATGCTGTTAGTACTGAAACGTGTTAACTATCCAAAAACAAAAATGTAATTTGTCTTTATTAAAAATGATGAAGTGCCCTTGAGAATAGCTTCATCAGATACATAATATTTATGAAAAGAAGATTTATCTTTAGCATTCTCTGATTAACTACACTTGACTGGGATTCTTCTCTCACTTGGCATTTTGAGTACTTAAAAACCAAAGCTAATTTGTGCTTGTTTGTGCATTGCTTGGTAGAGTGTCTTTAAAAACATGCGTGCGCTTATAACTAAAAACTAATTTTGAGTTTCTACAGCTTTATTTTCTCTTTCTCACTTTCCTTGCGGTTTTCCAATTCCACAGAACACTCACTTAGATTTAGATTACCATGTTACGTGTCATGCTCTCTTCTGAGTTACTGGCAAATTTTATCTCACTTACCTTAAGGATCAGGGACTGCTTCAAACTTTAAGAGTAGAAAAGTGGGAGACCAGCATGATGAACCAGCAGGTTAAGGCATTTTCTATTTAAAACTGAACACCTGCGCTTGATCCCTGAAGCAAAAGGTGAAAGGAGACAACTGATTCTAAGCATTTGATGTTGACAGGACGGCTATCACACACACACTATTAAATAATAGTTTTTAAATGAGAAGATGAATGTCTAAACTTCTAAAATAAGGAAACTGAAGCATGGGTGATTGAGTAACTAGCCCAGGTGTACTCATAGAATGCTGCTTTCTCCGTGTGTTTGTGCTCAGCCACTGTTCCAGCCCTTTCAGGAGCTTAGGCTACACCACTGAACAACACTGTCAGACTGCAAGAACTACAAGGGAGGCAAAGATATTATCTTCTATCTTTGATAAACAAGTCTTTGTACCATTCTATAAATTTGTGTGTTGTTCTTTGCCAAAATAAATAAATATAAATAAATAAGCTAGAAACTGCTGCACATAAGAATGAGTCACTGAAAGGAAACACTTGGGAAGCGATGTCAAAATGTATTGCAGAGAAATGTTCCACTGCATACATAATTTTGTTGAAATAATGTAGATGCTTATGTGAGAAGATACTCTCAACGTTTCAATATATTCTGTGTCTTCATAAGTAGAACTTTTTAATCTCAATAAGGTATAGAGAGATAGAAATAGTCCAATTATACTATAATTCTGCACGGGAGACCTTTGGGAGTTGTGGTTGATCTTCACGGCCAAATAGATGATATTTAGAATCATTATTAAAATACACATACATGGATTTATTTTGTTTCTGTGTGTTTGTCAACACAAAGGATAAATTAGGAATCTGTGGAAATTTACTTGTTTTTAAGTGAATGAGAAATACATTTTAAAGGAAGAGTTTGAAAAGGAGTATCAAGTACGGATGGAGAACTTAGCTCCCAGAAGACATGGATTATTTGTTGTTTTCTTTTTCTCTTGCTTCCCTCCCAGGTGCATGGCAAGGAAAGTTCATGGGGTAAACTTGCATCCTGGCGTGTCCCAGATTGGAGGACTAAGCATCTACAAGAGAGAAGGAGAGGCTGTCAGAGGAGCATAACAAAAAAGGGAAGACCTAATCAGAACGTGGGTGGGAACCTTCCGTGGGTGGGGTCCTGGACCGAACAAAAAGATGAGATGATGATAAGCATCTGCCCCTGTTTCCTGACTTCAGACTTCGATGTGGCCAGGTGCTTCACACTTCTAGTGCCAAACTTCCCCCAAACATGAAGACTGTAAGGTAGTCAGTCAAAACATAGTCTACATTGCTCCTGTCAAGAATTTTGTCATAGCTACAGGAAAAGTAACTAATAAAAGGATAAAGAGGATTGATGTGGTCCTAAGTACAGAGTCCTTATGTGTGAATATAGAGGACATCATAAGAAGAAGGAAGGATAGGAGATCCTGGTCTCTTGCCTGGTGTCCTGTGATTTTTTTCTGTACCACCTAAGGCAGAGGCCAGCAAAAATAATAAGACTAAAAATAAAAACGTTAGAAAGGTCTATAACAGAGATGGGTTCTTAACCCTCAGCATTGTTAACTCAATACATCTTTTCTTTGTAAAGTTCCATAGCCAATGGCCATCTCATTATAATAACAAAGATTGACTAACATAGAAACAAGATCAGTGATTTCAAATGATACTCAAAGGCTCACAGACAGAGACAGAACCAGCACTTGAGTAGATAGCTTGCTTGAGAACTGCCTATGCCTATATGCTATACAGAACAGTCCAGTCAAGTTTTTAATAACACGGGCTATTATTATTATCACAAACATGTCACTGATGTTTCATCAATTGAAGCAATTTCAAATTTCCATCCTGTTACAAAGCAAGCCACTCTGATACTATCTGGTCCTGACTGCTTTTCCATACAATAATGACCAAGGAGTTCCAGCACCATCAAGAACTATGAGAACGGACTTTTAATTAACATGTGCTTCCACTTGTGTACATGGATGCAGGCAATTCTATTGCATCTTAGTTCATTGTCACAAAAGCTTCAGAAGTTCTTGAAAAAAAGTCATACTAAAGGATGCAGTCCTAGATTTCAAGGCAGACAAGTCAATATGAGTTGGGTGCTAGACTGAAGAAATTTATGGTGCTCTTTGTGTTACAAATAGTTGGTAAATGGGTTTAATCTTGGGGATATTATCTTAGCTAATTTTCCTCAAAAATGTATTGTATAAGTCTATGCTAGAATAAGATTTGAGATACTGCTCAGAGGATTCAGGGAAATTATGATTTGCTTTGTTTAGGTAAGATGGAAACCCCAAGTTGTAATATTTTGAAGTACAATTTCTCTGGCATCAAGAGCTACTGGGGTTATTTTTTTAACCAATAAGTTTGGTGACATCTACTGACTTCCATAGTGAAGGAATGATTACAAGACATCAAAGTTAAGCAGGGAGGGGGCACAGTTTCTGAAATAATTAAAACTGAAGTGAAGAGCTCTGTAATAATTCTTCCCTCTGATCTTCCCCAAAGAGGTAAGCAATTGTCTGTATTTTTCTTTTTCCTCACCTGCTTCTCAAGAGATAGCAGGTTTTCTCATCACAATTGTATTTCACAGAAAGGGTGTGAAGATGAGTGAGTTTCCATTTGTAAAACACTCTAAAGTCAGAGGTGCTATACTTGATGACAGCAAGAAAGGAGAAGGAAAATAGGTGACAACTTGCTGAAAATTTCTGTCATTGTCCATTTGTGAATAACTTCAGGGGTGACTCATAGTAATATCTAAGTAATACCCAAGGGTATAGAAATCTATGTGCAGACAGCAGCATGCTGAGTGTTGCATAAAGCATGCTAAACACCTATTATCTCACTCTTTCATAATAACAACAGTTATACAAAGGGAAGTTAAAGCAAGTACATGCTGTTATGATTGATCTAAAACAATTGTAAAAGAATATTAAGGACAAAAGTAACTTTTTGCCCCAGAAAAGAGAGATGGAGAGGCAGGGACACACACAAATATATGCATGCACACGTGCATGCACAGGCACATATGTACCAAGAGAAAGAAAGAGAGAAGAGAAGAGAAGAGAGGAAGAGAGAGAAGATGGGAGGGGAGGGGGGAGGGAAGAGAAGGGAAGAAGAAGAGAGGAGAGAAATCTACAGTGGTAGTTTACTAGATATGTTGTGAATCCAACGCATCTGAATGTGGCTTTAAAATCATCTCTAAGGTTAATGAATTGAATTGTAGCTGTACAATTCATACAATTTTATATGTTACAGTCTACAATGGAGACTTAGGAAAATTGATCAGTGGGCAAAGATGCTTGCTGCCAAGCCAGACAACCTAAGTTCTATTCTCAGTACTTATACTGTGAAGGGAGAGAACTGATTCCTCATGTTATCCTCTGATCTCCACATGTGGATGATGACATAGGTGTACATGTGTATACATGCACCCTTCCTCCTCCACACCCACTGGAAATAACTTTTAAAATGAATAGAGGACTTAGCCATGATTTCTGTCTTTTACTTTCATGTATCATTCACTATTATAATGTTTCCCTCTAAGTCTTCATAAGATACAGATGTTTGAACCTTTTATCATATCTTAACTGTATCATTATAATTAAATTAACTGAGATCTTTGCCTTTAATTTTGTCTAACCCCTTAGATTAGTCAAGTTGTTCCAGAGGAATAGAAACTATATATATATATATGAAGTGGGAATTTAATATAAGTACTTAGCTCTGATATTTATAGTCTAACAAAATCTAGCAAACAGACAGGAACATTTGCTTTTCTGTTAATCAATGGAAAAGAAAACTTGCTGCTCTTGTAGAAGACCTGGCTTTGGTTCTTAGTAACCTCAAGCTGTTTACAACCACCTGTATCTAACTCAGTTCCAAAAGATCTGACACCTTCCCTCTCCTGCTCTTCTTATCACCCGGGATGGGTGTGATGCACATCCATCCATGCATGCAAAGTACTCATACATATAAAATTTAAAAATCCTATCAACTATAAGCTAGAGACATAGATATTATTCAGTCTAATTCTAACTTACTGAGAATCACAGGACCTCATGCTGTGAGTGTAAACCTTGAGTGTCAGAGATGAGGTGAGATATCTAAGCTCAAACAGTGAGCCAACAAAGAGGTAAAATTCTCCATTATTTTTCTTTTAAAAAAACTTAATTATGCGTGCATGTTTGTTGGGAGGCACATATAAGCTCAAGTGCCCACAGAGTTCAGAAGATATCCCCTTCAGCTGGAGTTACAGGTAATTGGGAGTAGCCCAGTGAGGGCTCTGAGAACCAGTAAGGGCTATGTTCTTCTGTAAGAACAGTGCTTGTTCCTAACCACTGAATCATCTCTCTCAGCCTTCAACCACCATTCTTTCTACATGCTCACAGTTTATCAGATGATAGCTAAACACAGTGGGGAGGAGCACCTACCTACTTACTGAGTGCACCAGTTCAAATGGTAAATTACTTCAAAAGCACCCTCACACACACTGTCCAACAGGTCATGCTGTTATAGAAAGATATAATTATACCTTAAAGGAGATGCTTAATAAACAGAAAGGGGAAATAAGAATAAGGACTCACAAAGGCATATTGCATAATTCCTTATTAACTTTAAATTTTTTGAATGCTTATGAGCCAAGAATTACAGCTGCTGAAATCACTGGATTGCAGAAAATAATTGCTGAATTAAATCAGCCTGTACACTCTAAGGGTGTGTTAATATCAGAAGGGAAGTCAGGGAATGTGTTACATTGGGAAAGAATTTGGATTCAATCAATTAATCTTGTCCTATTGCAATAGTTAAACTGTGTTTGTAGAAGCAGAGTATGGAACCAGAGACAGGAAGCAGAGCTCAAGAAGAGGTGGAAGCAGACAAGAAGCAGTGAGAACTCAGAGAGTAGAAGCAGAATGTAGAGGAGAGTCAAAGCAGACAGGAAGCAGAGCTCAGAGAAGCAAGGTAGAAGCAGAGATGGAAGCAGATGAGAAGCTGAGTTAGAAGCAAAAAGAGTTCAGTCAGGCAGGCAGTTCAAGTGCAGTCAGTTCACAGACAGCAGAAGCTTACAAGAGCAGAGCCAGTCCAGAATAAGCAGAGAGAAAGCAAAGTCAGAAGCAGACAGTTTACAATTTACACTTCAGAGTTCACAGTACAGCTCAGAGTGAAAAAAAGGTAGTTCAGAAGACAGCTAGTCAGAGTGAGCTCAGTCAGTAGAAACTCCCAGATAATATAACATTCCAGGCTTAAAATGGCAGATTAGATTTACAGAGGATGAAGCCTTCTAGGTCCAGGCTTGCATTTTGAAGATTTAGTTGTATGGAAGCTGAAGCCTTCTAGGTCTAGGTTTAAGATTAGATTTTATGGAGGCTAAAACCCTCTAGGATCTGGGATTAAATTAGCAAAGAATAAATTCTCCTCTGCCGTGAACCCACAAACATAGTAAGTAAATCAAACCTTTCATCTTTGGCTGCACTGGTTAACTTAGATATCAAGAAGCCTACTCAAGTATTCCTGCATTTATGATCACACACCTTCAATTTTGTAACTCTTTTTAAGAACTTATTAGAATTCTATTGGCCCACACATATGTGCTTCATGCAAACACATAAAAACATCCTGATGTCAGGATTAGCACAACAATGACTATACTGAGCTTCCTTCTAATATAACTGAACCTTGAAATGTTAGCATGATAGGATAATAGACTTCCTCTTGTTTATTTGTCTCAGATGCTTCTTCTCTTACTTGTTGCCCAGGTTGGACTAGGCTTGGGTGAGAGTACTAAACTTACATTTCAGAAATGTGTCTTGCTTTACTGATCATTCTGTTTTCACTGGCTCTTTTTCGTTCTCTAATGTTATTTTCTTTGTCCTCACATGGAAAACGAAGACACACACCACCTTCCCACCTAAGTTAGTTTAGAACATTGTTTCTTTTATGCAACTTTTCAGGACCAAGAAAGGTTCCTCTATTTTTTTTTCTGCATCATTCTCTATTACTATACCTATATAGTAATAGTATACTTACATAAGCAAACAAACATATATTTTACAAGTTAAAACTTACATATTTATCTGTATTCATTGCCTAATGTGACCACTAATTTGGATTAGTGCACTTAATTGCATTTCTAAATTCCTAAAGAATTGTTGATGCGTTCTTTTGGCTATGAACAATAGAATATTTCCAGAGAGGAATAACCAAGGGGAATAGCTGCCCTGCGTTTGCATAGTACCATCCCACTGGATGAAAATCAAAGTGAAGGAGAAATGCAGGAGAGGAGAAAGTGACAAATCTAAATACGTTGACTTTGATTTTTTTTTTTTTTTTGCTTCCTCCTAGGTGTTCAGACCAGGCCTCCTCCCCAAGGCAAGGAGGAAGGGAAGAACTGTATTATTCCGGTTAACTGTGAGGCAAAATAAACTCCCCTTCATTCAAGTTACTTTTTGACAGGTACTCAGTTGCAACAAAGTAACTACCACATTCACCGTGAGCTCTGTAAGGGAAAGGACCTCCGTATCACTTCTGTTTTCAGATATCGGCACATAGCCACAAGAAACATATCTAAGAACAAAAGAAAAAAGGTGGAGTTGGAAAACAATTGGACAGAGGTAGTAAAGAGAGGAAAGGAGGGAAGTTGGCAGAACAAAAAAGAAAGATTCAAATGCATCCTTCCCATGAAACACTATTATAATACCTTCAAATTGAAATTAGACTGAAATAAAATATATCTCACAAATGCTTCCTATTTTAAAAATAGCATATGATGATGCATTATGTTGAAAGACAACTGCTCTAAAAGTGTAATTTATAATAACAAACTTGTAAATAAATATTTTTCTGAGGATGAAGTGTTTTAATAACATAATTCTTTAGAAAATATTTTATCTGTTATTTGTATTAAAACATGTAACACACAAACGCAGGTTTTCTTCATAAAAAAAAAACTGTAGGATGATACACATGACTCTAATACCCACATTTACTGTAAGCTGAAACTTCAAGATTGGTACGACGCTTTAAGGAACTTTGAAAACTATGGTTATGTCGGAAAACACAAAATTTAATTGTCACTGGGGACCATATTCCTGTTGATTGGAACATATGATCATTAGTTGACATAAGAATCACAAATAAATTATGCTTAACATGATAAAGTGACAAACCAAGCATTTCAACCTATAATTAGAACTTACAACCCTAAGGATTTAAGAGGTGATAAGGTGGAATATACTTCTGAATAACAGAGTATATAAGAAATACCTATGTTTAAGCATATATGTAAATGTCTATATTTTCTACATAAAAATATACATAATATCCTGAATATTTAATTTCCTTGATTACTGATGACATTGCTATGCTACTAGTAAATTTAACCTAAACTATACGAGATATGAAGTCAAATCATCTCAATTTTTATAAATATTACTTGTTTTGAGTGTAATTTTCAGTACTAACATCTTTATGGCTTCCAATATCTTAATTTAAGCAATAGTTTATATTCAAAAATCTATAATTTTTCAAAAGCAATATTATGGTGTTACACACAACATAAGACACTACATAAAGCTCTCTCAGATAATAACAAAATTAATTCTGAAGGAACATCATATAATGGGAACATCATATCATAATTAAAAGTCCTCTAATATGAATGCTCAGAACACTTCAATGTTAGGTCTCTGCTGTGACTTGGTGACTAGCTAACACACAAGGGCAACCAATGTACACTTACATGAAATGGTTTTATGTCACATGATTATGGAAGTTGTGATATCCCATGATTCGTAATCTGCAAATTAGAGACCCAGAACATCTGGAAAGCTTTGAACCTCATAGTGACAGTGTCAATTGGAGAAGATCAGTATCACCACCCAACAGTTAGGCAGAAAGCAAACCCTCTCTTTCTATGCCTCCTCATCACATCAGTCTGTCAACTGATTTGACTGTGTGATTGACACCTGCTCACATTGAAAGGGGAGGATCATCTGGTGTACAGAGTCCACAGATTCAAGTGCAAATCTCAGCTGGAAACACCTTTCCAGATATAACATTTAGCCAAAAGTCTCTGTATCCAATGATACAGTCAAGTTGACACACACATTTAATCTTCATACCCATGAAGACTTAACATAAAGTAACTCTCTTGGATTTCCCATAGTCATTACAAAAATTGTGATGAGAATAGAAATTATATATACAAGTCATGTTTATCAGTTCTAGTAAAATTGAAAGGAAAATAACCTTAGAAAATTGGCAGCAACTATTATAGTGAGTCATTCAGGAATTGAGGTGATGGTTATCCTTGAATTCAGGGCCACCCTACTTCTTTGCAGTATGATCTCATTTATCATTACAAATCTGAACTGCAATCCCCTCTTCTAGTTTTAAACAAATTCATGCCCTGCAATGCTGTAGCTTTTAGGATTTTAACATATGAATTTGGAGAGACATAATTCAATTGATTACAGGAGTTTATTCTTTCCAGCTAGCCCAGTCTAGTATCCCAAAAGAAAAGGATAGAACAAAAGAAGCAGAAGAAGAGGGGTATTCACAGCAAAGCTGAGAATTAGTAGCGGAAAAGTTTTCTTGTGCTGTGGTTAAACTCTAACTTCAAACTTTTGATATATTAGAAAATGTATCTTTGTGGAAGGACAGAGATGTGTCAGACTCAGAGCGTTTAACTCTGTCCTCTCAACTCTGGTGGGTACAATGCCCTTCTTTTCTTTATTCTATTTCTGCTGACTGTTGTGGCTAAGAGTTCCTTTATTAGTCACTGTTCTCATGGTTTGACCAAATATTTGATAAAAAAGCAAATTAAGTGATAAAAGATTTGTCATAGCTAATGGCTTTTTAAGTCCATCATGGCAGGAAATATGTGGGATGTGACCGGCTCATCTGTGACAGCAGGAATATGACATTCCTTTCTCACATCTCAGTGACCAAGAAGTAGAAGAAATGACAGGAATCAGATATGGCTTTAAACTTCAGTGCTCACTCTTCAGACATGCATCACCTCCCTCTATGTCTTCTGTTCATGAACTCACCACCATGAGCTGGCTAGCAAAGGTTCAAGTACGTGTTCCTACTGGGTGACATTTTATAACCAGACTATGATAATCTCTTACTGTTAAACCCTTATTGTTAAATTCCATTCCCAAAGACTAACATTGTTATCAATAATTTAAAGTAAGTTTACTGTTTTTGCATTTATTGAGTTGCCAATGTTTTTTTTTTTTCTCTACAGCTAATAAACACTAATTTCATGATAACCCAGTGGCTTAAAGGTTCTGACAAAATAGTACAATATGATCTATCTTATCTTAAGCGAATCTCAATGATTTTATTAACTTAAGCTTGAGTCTGAGAACAAGAAATGTCTGTGCAGCCACAGAACCGATGTAAGTGATTATTAAGGTCACATGGAATGACTTTAAGCAGCTCTTGCCTTTCTCTCTCTCTCTCCTCAGTTTCTAGACTGTTGTTCTGAATGTCACATCAGATAAGATAAATTTTCATTGCTTCCTAGACATAGTCTAGTAAAAGAGGATAGTATCATTTTTGGGAGACAATCAATACACTGACATTTTACAAGAATAATGTCTCACAGAAATTTAAGATCTACGTAAATAAGCAAGTGCTAGAAAGTAGTAGCACGATTATGTCTTAAGAATGCCTTTTCCCTAAAGACTCACTGAAGAGTTCATCTTAATTTGTAGCATATAAGAACTTTAAGCACTGTGGAAGAACTTTGAAAGTCTTCAGTGGAAGAAATTCACTGGCTTGTTTTCTCAGTCCCTGGAGACAAACAGCTAATTTATATTAAAAAAGAAAAAAAAAAAAAAGAAAAGAAAAGAAGAAAAGGTTAAACTAATGGAGAATTTAAAACACAAATTCAGGTGTTCTATTAATAGTAACTTCTACAAACAATTTGCATTTTTTGCACAGGCAGAGTTGTATTGAGAAGAATCACTACAGACGCTCCATAAAGTTCACTTTCCAATTTTATTTCAACATTGCAATAAATCTTTGCCATCCTGTCCCTGAAAGCAAATACAGTCTCATACGGGACTTGTCTTTCTGGTCTTCAGCTTCAATAGACACCATCAAGGCAGAGTTTGTTTTGTTATCTAATTCCAAAGAATGAGGACAACACCAGTGAGAAGTAAGAAACTAAATGCTGTTAACTTTCCTAGAGCCTGTCACTCCTCTCAGGGGACCTTTTTTTAAATGGAATTTGGAAGGTGGGAGAGCAGCAACATCCAGAAGTCAATCCTACGGCCATTAAGTTTCTTATTTTTTAATACTATTCCCAACACTAGAATACTTTTTTTCCCTCCATAAAAATACATGGTATGAGATCAGTTAAACAAATCTAATGAACCTCAGGGCTGTTTCCCTGCCATCCTCTTCTGCCAGCTCTATGTCTGAACCACAGCATATAGAGTCAGCTTCTGTCACCTTTTCAGATTGTGGAGGATGGTGACAGTTCTTGTCAATGTACTGCATGCCTTTCTGGGCTTCTGTTTCACATTTACAAATTTCTTCAGGTGTGTGAATCCCATAGGGCATCAAAGGAATTGACATTTCTGTCTGAAGAATCTGTTAGCTCTTAAATAGTTTCACCTGATGTAGTGGGGGGAAAAAAATTCCCCTAGAAGCCTTCTGTATCAATTGACGCTGGTTGTAGTCTGAAGTGTAGATGCAGTTGTGCAGAAAACAAAGAAAGGTAGGGGCTAAATACTTACTTCTATCAAACATTGATATCTAAGACAAACTAAGCAGTATTTAGGAAAATCATGTATGCCTAAGACTCATGTAACCTACTAAGCTGTAATCAGGTAGACAATAAAATCATGGGAATGGATATTGGAAGAACAAGTCTCTGCTAAGAAATACACTTTCTTTAACTCGCTTCAGTAATTATTTGATTATACTCACAGAGCCCAGTCTAGTTTTCCAAACCATGGAAATGTTGTTTCTTCATCAAACTAACTACCGTGAAGAACCAAGAATACAAAGGCTCTGATTAAGATCATGTCTCTGAATGAAGTTGTCTTGAGTATTACTGAAATGGAAGTCAGGGTCAGGTAAGAATTGTATAAGAAAAGTTGTATAAAGCCTGTATAAGAAAAGAAACAGGTTGAAGAGTCAGCGGGCAAGTAGATAGATAAAATAAATTGCTCCATTTTTATTACAGTCCATGGGTGGCCAGTGCCAAGTAGCTGAGGTGATATTTGAGATTTAAGAGAACCAGGGAATTCAAGGGATGCTGCACAACAAGCCTTTTACTAGCATCTGTGGATCTTTTATCTAGATAGCTTGGTGTTCAAAGCAGGGACATAGGAACTACGAAAACCACAGAATATTTCTCATCACTATCACCAAATATGCCCAGGACTTTGGAGGTTTTATGGATGAATAGAGGTTATCTGCGTTTTGTCCTTGAACAAGCTAAGCTGTGGTGTTAAGGAAGGGAGAAGAAACATCTTGCCCTTGGCATTCCTTGGGCAGATAGAGACATTCCTCCCAGGAGAGTAAACAAAGTTTTATGTGAACAGAGTTCACACAGCAGGATTATGTAAGAAAGTCTATTATATACATGCTACGAATTTTCTAGAACTTTCCCAGAATAAGTAAGTAGATTTATTTTCTCTGGGAAAATAAATAGATGAATTAGCTTAAAATAAATGAGCCCCAAGACCCATGGAGTAGAGTAACAAAAGAGAAGAGAATGCAGGAAAGATCTTTAGATGTGTGTGTGTGTGTGTGTGTGTGTGTGTGTGTATATTCATGTGCACATACACACATAATATGAAATGTCTTTTGGACAGTACATGTTCATTGCATCCATGAATTCAAAGCTGTGGTGATTATCTCACAAGACCTGAACAAGATCTAGCCAGTCAAACATCCAATAGAGATCTAGGAGGAGCTCTTGTGGCCCCAAACCTGGCTGTGGGGCTGTTGGCAGTTGGTGAGAACTAGAAGAAGGAGAGTTATTTTTCTCAGATGGTATGGCCACTGGTAGGTTGCCCTTGCTCCAGTGAATGAATCCATACTCATACATATTAACTGGATCCAGTGGATTATTTAACAAAGCAGATGACATTAAGTTGAGATGGGTGGTCTAGGAAGGAAAAATTGGGGTGGGTGGGTGGGCACAATTAAAATCAGTAAGTAAATTTTTTTAAATAATTGAAAATGGGTCATTGACTAGTACAAGGAAGATACCATGTGAAAGTACATCCCATAATATTCTAATGAATAAAATTGTCTTATTCTGACTATCAGTCATAAATCTACCTTTAGTTTTGTGTGTTTTTTCTTCCATTTTTTTTCCAGTTCTAATAAGCTGTTCATACCCTTTACCTTTTGAGCATCTCATTGGCATAATGTTCTGAGCTGTGAAAGTTAGTTTGAAAATAAAAGGCGGCATACGTATTAAGCAAGACTTCAGATGCTTTGCTCCAAATTGGAAAGGAAATACAGAAGTTGTTTATGGTTTTTTCCTAGAGCAGTGAAGAAGTACATTCTCTTTTTGATCCAATTGGCTCATAACTTCTGAAAACAGCCATCAGGCCCAGAAAGGGGGAAATGGTTAATCTTCATCGTCAGCTCCATGGGATTTGGAATCACCATGGAAACACCTGTACAAATATCCATCAGTGTTTCAAGATCGGTTTAACAGAGTGAAAGATCCACCATGAATTTGGGTAGCACTATTCCATGTGGTGGGTCTCAGACTGAATAAGATGAAGGAGGTGAGTGAACCGTCATTCATCCCTCTGTTTCATGACTGTGGAGTCAATGCAGCCAGCTGCCTCATACTCCTGCTGGCCTGGCTTCTCTGACTTGATGGATATATTTTCCATCTGTGAACTAAGATATGCTCTCCCTCCCTTAACTTTTGTAAGTTGCTTCATATCAGGAACAAAAAGTATGAAACAAAGTCATAAAGGTGAGCTGGCTTGCCACCCCCGTATCTAGGATGCAGATTTTACTGTCATGAAGAGCAAGTACCATTTTCCCGATGAATTCTTGTAGACCTTGTTGTTTGAAGTGGTGGTTTGATGATCAGAGGCAACAGTGTTCCTGAGCTGTAAGCCAAAGACTGGATCACTCCCACAGAATGGTTGGCAGCACATTTTATGTTCCAGAAAGGCCTCCTTGTCTTATGCTTTTCCTACTAAGGGGCCTCCTTGAGTTGTTATTTTACCTCACTTTTGTTTAACAATGTTGGTCACTGCCAATTTT
Organism: Cricetomys ansorgei; assembly: GCA_026225945.1. Taxonomy (NCBI): domain Eukaryota; kingdom Metazoa; phylum Chordata; class Mammalia; order Rodentia; family Nesomyidae; genus Cricetomys; species Cricetomys ansorgei. The sequence continues at coordinate 15,495,257 of JAMJFZ010000451.1, read as the reverse complement.
ATCTATTCACTCATTGGACATTTTCTAAGTCTTGTTCCAGTGATAGGAGCTGTCAAAGGCACTTGAGTACTAAGGTCAGAGTTTCAGCTCTGCTTAGAAGTAATTCAGACTCTAGAGGAGATAATATAGTAACTTCAGAATAGCACTTAACAAAGACGAGGCTGATGAAAGCACAAGGGTGCTTACCAGAGGAACACACAGCCCAAAGAAGTGAGATTAACAAGGCTAAATCTTAGAATATGCATAGAAGTAACTGGGAAAAGCATATGAGAAAAGCATAAAGGCATTTCACCCAAAGGGTTTGATAGGCAAATGATACAGAAGCACATGAGTTGCTTTAGATTTGAGACTCAACAAGCATATTCTGTGCCTGATGTGGAGGGATAGAGAGTGGGGATGGTCCTGTGCAAACAGGCAAAGGTCAGATGATAGAGGCCCATGAGCTCAAGACCAACAGACTTATACTTTATTGTGGGTAGATGTAAACTAAGAATTTTAAAATTAAAGGACAGAAAAATGACCCACTTAAGCCCTCGTTAAACATTATCAGTCTTTGCTTTTGAATCTTAAACTATCCCACCTTTCTTTGCTGAGCATGAACCTTTATTTACTTTATTTTACATTTGGTTATTTGTGGGAGTCGGGAGCATGCACATGAGTGCACACATGTTGAGGTCAGAGGACAGTTTGTGGGGATCAGTGCTCTCCTTTTATCATGGAGTTTCTGGGAGTCTGACTCAGGTTTGCCAGGTTTGACATAGGGCACCTTTATGCATGTGTCTTCCTGCTGGCCCTGACTATTTTAATAGGCTGTAAAAGACAACACTGAATGAAAGGCATTGCCCTACTGGGTGAAGATACCTCTGAGTCTTCTCACAAAGGCAAATAGCATGCTGTTTTTGAGAAATTCTCTCCAGAGCCTTCTTTTTCTCCAATTATAAGTATGTGCTGGCATCTGAGGCAAGTTTTTAGAAGAAAAGGGGGGTTACTTATACAGTAATTAAACAACATTAACTAAACTCGTGTGGAAAAGAAACTGTAGTCACAAGATCACATTGAAATATTTCTTTTCTGTTTCATTTTTTCTTTTTGAATTCTGAGTTAGGTCTTTTAATTTCAAAGAAAATTAACCAAGTGAAAAAGATGTTTGCAAACACACAAACCACATGTCCATCCGAACACCAAAAGTAGATGGATGGGAATGATGCGCAGAATTTGTATATTGAGCTGGGGATTCGGGGTCATGATTTGCTAAATGTGTTTTCCAGTCTGTCATGTATTGCTGATTCACTGGAATGATTGTTAATAGCAAGCATTGTTCAGAGTCAATAACTGGTAACAATGCAATAATTTGATAGTAAATAATGAGTCTTTATATTTCTATGCATTATAGTTTCCCTTCTCCTTGTTTTCTACTTCTTATTAATATTTGAACTTAGCATGCAAAGTCATGGGTCTTATGTAACATTTCCATACACATATGACATTCTGTTTTGCTCCTTTCTAGCTCCCCACTCCCCTCCTGCAGAACATCACTTGCTCTTTTCCTTACATCTATTCTTTATTCCCCCTACCCCATATTATGCTTTCTTGTCACATGTATTCCCTCTTTCTGCTGTGTGAAGCTGCAAAGCTGTAATCACAGATTGACAGTTCCTTATGCACGGGAGTATGGCTGCAGCTTTCCTATAATTCTTTGCAGCGCATTTTACTAATCGGCCCAGGTAAAGCTTTTACAAATTGCATGGCTGGGAAATCCAGAGCTCCCCACTCACAAGTGAAGATGGAAATGCCTATTTTATTTTTCTCTCCAGGGAAAGAAAAAAAAAAAACCCTTCTGGCCTCCAGGCAGTTCCCTTAAAAATAGCTTCTGTCTGACTTGTGCCATTCTTATCACAGATTCAATTCCCAACTTGACTGTCCAGAACTGAAATCAGTCTTCTGAATTCAAGCGCAGCTCATCCATGCACGAACTGCTTTTATGTACATCACCACGGTATATGTCAGCTTGAGTTGTTGGTGTTTCCATAAAATGTTTACTTTGGGACCCTGTTACTTAGTACTGACCAAACAGATAATAAAAAGGACCTTTGTGCCATGCTATCTCAATGCTACAAGGAAGCTATCATTATGGTTGCTTGGCCAGACAAAATAAAATCAAGAAGAGGGTCATTTTGTTCAATCATGAAATGTAAATATCATGAAGGGTCTCTGTGCATCAGCTGGCCTTGTGTTTGAAATGATCCATTGGTGAACCAAGTAAAATAAATCAGAAAATGAAACTGGGTCCTTCATAATTAAAAGAGAAAAATAGTTCATATGAACAGAGCCATGTATAGAAAAGAGGCCCCCAAAGTGCCCCAAGAGAGAACATAAAAGTTGTATGCATAGATTTTCAATGTGGCATTGTTTCTTTGAGTGTGTAGTTATGAATATTCCCCTAAAGAAGTAAGGTTTCAGAGTAAATAGTAAACAAAGTATAAATAGAAAATAAAGCACACTTGTTTTCTAGCAGGCTCATAATATCCATATGAAAAATGACACAAATCATAAATAAAGGTGATTATTGTAAATCTTACTTTTTGGACTACAATGATTATTGATCATACAAGTAAATCGGAATTGCTATTTTAAAGAAGGACTAAGAATTGTTTGTTTTCTTAAGTCTCAGTTTTAGACAAACACTGAAAGACCTTCATTGACTCTGCAAGTTCAAAGTTCATTATCTGTCTGCATTGGGACTCATAGAATGACTCTGGCTATAGGTCCTTGGAATTCTTTCTAGATGGATAATTTTACCCAGCCCTCAGGCTACCTTGCCTGCAGGAGACATGCCAGTGTCATTAAGGAAAGTAAATGATGTCAACATATATCTTGAGCTGTGCTGTTGAGTCTCTGAGTGCTGTAGATCTTGACAGCATCATTACTTCACTTGAAACTCTTTTTCTTAGATTGAGGGGCATTCAGGGAAATGATGGGAACATCTACCACTACCACTCATTGATTTGTTCCCTTGTGATGCTATCTTTTTATTGAATGTCTGCAAGCCATGCCAGGCTGTATAAAAGTAAAGAAAAGGAGATTATGAAAGAAGAAATAAATAATACTAGTATGCAGAGGACAACCAGATACCCAGGTTGCAATTTACAAGTTGTATGCTGAGAAGAGAAAATTTTTGCATTCTTCCAAATTATAGGATGTGTTTTGAAGCAAAACAGCTGGAATTGTAGATGTTTCTCTATTGTCTCAGTCTTTCTTGGACTTCAGCATCGCATTTTGTGCTGATATTACTAACTGTTGGTGTATTGCTATGTTCTGAGTTTGGCCTTCCTTGTCTTTGTCACCAATTAATATCTCAAATATTTTTTGTTTTTACTTGGGGTCAGATGCTCAGTTCTTCCTCATCAGGGAATAAATCTGAACCTCATCTTCCTACTTGGCCTGAAGTAGACATCACCTCTCATATTGCTTCTGAAATTAGCATTAACTTATGCAGAAATATTTCATTTTGATAAGTTAAGTAACCTTGATTTTATATGTGTAATCATTTGGTTCTGAAAAATGGAATCATTTTAAAAATTGTCAAATCAATATCAAAACCCAGGATCTGTATGAAAATAATGATTATAAAGGTTTTGATAATACATTATTATAAATGGTATATATTTGAACAAAATATATATATTGTACAAAATAAACATACACCTATATAAATGCTATATAATTTGTACAAAAAATTGAGAATGTATAAAATTAAGAATGTATATAAGATACATCTGACTCATTTATCTTTTACATAAAAATTTCATAAGATGTCTGAGATTTCCATACTAATACTGGAAGACTTTAGACTCAATTTAATTTTGAAGACTTTCCTACAGTATTATCTCTATATTCTTCTCAGGCAAATAGATTTGGATTTTTAATTTAATGTGTAGTAGCTTTGGCTGCTTGTTCAAATAATCCTGCCTCTGGTATATTCAATGGCAGAAAGCCTATCGTAATTCCATTTAAAGGTTTTTTTTTAAAAAAAAAAAAAAAAAAAAAAAAAAAAAAAAAAAAAGCTTACAAATGCCATTAATTCATGGAGCTTCTTGAAAGAAAAGCTTAAGAACATTGAAAAAGAAAAAAAAAAAGGTTGGTATGCTTCACATGCCTCCGAGCATGGTGCTTGGAGTACAGTCATAATGAATACATTCTGATAACCAACAACTTGGCTAAAGTATGCTGCCAGCATAATATCTAAAAATATTTTGCTCACAAGTTTAAGACATTCTGTCCCCAAAGTCATACTTGTATAGTTTTGAACTTACTGATGTCCTTATTGCTTCATTCAAACAATATGGAATCTTATCAGAAATGACAGAAAAGGCATGCATAGATATACTGACTGTATATCTGATGACGCATTGCGAGTTTTATGGCACTCCAGGTACTCTTGAGAGCTACTGGATCCTATCAACACCTTCAGTGGTTGTATATTCTGCAAGGTTCTTTCCCCTTTAAAATGACTTCATTTAGGTTTTACTTTAAATGGAGCTCAGATGTGCATGCATAATTCAGTTCAATTCTGCAAATGTATACTGAACAACTGCTAAGTGCTAGGAGTATAGAAATTAATAAGTCTAGACTTTAGTATTGAAAAGATTACATGAAAGAAACAGAGACAGACGAAGTAGATACTTTCTGTGAAATGTCAGTAGTTGGTGTTATAGAGGTGAGGGTGTGTCTAAATTACATTATAATCAGCAATTAGGAAAGGGATTGATGAAGAGGGTGTAAGAGATCAGAGATTTTCTACTAGTGAAGCCTTAATAGGAATTTAAGATTACCCAGAACTGTGTTCCAGAACCATGCCTGATACTATAGCAACTGGAGATATTTATCTATACAGGGCAAATTAAGGTACATTGGTTTGTCAGAGAGATAAATAGGGTTTGGCAATATTTATATCATGAAAGGAAAAATAATCAGTGCTTTAACATATATTCTTAATAAATTAGCCATAGATGTGGTTCATATCTGTAATCCCAACACTCAAAGAGGTGGAGACAGGAGAATCGCCTCACATTTCAAGATAGCCTGGGCTACACAGTGTGTACCAGGTTGTCCAGAGAGTTATAACAAGACTTCTCCATGAAAATAGTAGAAAAATGCAAAAGTATATACTGACCTGCCAGGGAAAATTGCCAAGCTCACAGTGTAGTGATTTCAGAAACTGGAACTATCAGAGGATTAAGATGACAGAGTTAAATAGGTTATCTGGAATTCACAGAGTAAGAGCCGATTTGGGGTCTTTAAGTAGGAAGATAGAGTTTTAAAAGACTTGATTGGAACAGGAGAGGTGGGCTGGCACACTTGTTATGTGATGAGACACTTGTAGAGTTTTTCAATTAGTTTTTAAATTATTTACTTACTTATTTTAGTAAGGAGAAAAACATGGGGAAAATGGAATAAACACATTTTAAAATTGAAAGAACACCTTTGTATGCAAAGATTTCATTCTTGAACCTTAGGTCAATGTTGACAGAACTTTTGAAGACTTCTGAATGGAAATTAAATACAGGCAAACAGTATTGATGTCATTTTCCCTTCAAACCTAAAAACGTGTAACAGCATGTATATTGCTAAACAGTAAATGAAACATAACAATATGTCTGAAAAAACTAAATTATGTGATCATTGAAATGTAGAAGTAGTGACTGACGTAGAAAGCTTGATAGCAAAGCATGCTGTTTTTAGATAGCTTTTCAAAGGAAAGATCACTGACATCGGTTTGAGGACAGGAAATATACTTGATTGCTCTCCCTAGCCTATCTGTACAGATTCTTAGAATGTCAGCTTCAGATACTAAGTATAAACTATTCTTGATAAATCCATCCCATCTCAGTGTAGCATATTAGACAGTAACTCAAATACATGCTTTGCTTTATATATTATGCAATATAATTAGAAATAAAATGATCAACTAAGAGAGCTGAGAACTTCAGGACACAAAAATTATGGAAAATATAGCATAAGTACTCAGACTGGTTCTGTCAAAAAGGAGCTGATAAGCCTTTTGAGCAAACAAGGAATCCACAGTATTAAAAATTATAGGAATAAATGCATGCCACATGAAAAAAATAAGCATTGTCAGAAAGAAGATAAAGGTTTTGTTCAAATGTCTGGAAAGTCTGGCAGAGTACAGAGTACAGAGGACAGAGTACAGACCTTGGGAGGATTAACAAAAAGAAATTGTCTCAGGACTCAGACTTATATAAATCACCAGAGAGTGAAGACTGGGGTTATTCAAATACATTAAGATGAAGGGGGTTTTCTTATATTCGCATTTTTCCTTTGCTTTAGTAATATGAACCTGGCTCGATATCTTTAGTGCCTCATGCATAGATGAGTGACTTTAGTCTAGAAAGGCGATCACTGTAGCCAGAACAATGGAGATCATATCTTCTCTCTTCTTCCTTCATCACTGCTTCCAAGAGACATCACACCCTAAACACTCTCACTTGTACCAGCAATCCACAGCTAAATTATACTGGAAAATCCAATGTTCGTAGTATCTGTTGTTTCAAGAAATTCCATGGAAAAAAATCTGAATACTTGCGTTCTATCTGGTGATTGGGGTTCAAAATGAAGTTGTATTGCTGAGTTGATAGATAGATAGATAGCTGTTCTCACTTCTGAGTACCATTACATTTACATATGTCCCTACTGATAATTTATCTGAAAGAAAACCTAGAGAATATAACATAATATTTAATGATTAAATCTTTTCCTCAACATCCTACTAAAAATCCAGATTTTCATTCTCCTTAATTAGAATAAGATATGATAATTTTAAAAATGGCATTGAGAACAGAGCAATTGTGACCAAGTCTTTCCTTACCTTTAATAAGCCTCATGATAGTGGTGCAGTGGAAGCATGAGGCAGCAGATACCCATCTTTTAAGTATTAATGTGCATAATGTTCATTAGGAAACTCCGAATAACACAAACAGATTGCTGTCAGTGCCAAAAATAAGTCAGTAAGTCAAGAGAGAGATGAGGAACCAAATCTCACGATATGCAACAGATGCGTCAGCACAGGGAATTGGAAAGAAGAACTAGTGCTTCCTTTATTTAGAGTTTCTTCAATGTTTTTTCTCAAAATAATAAAAAAATAAAGACTGAGGTTCATATTGTCATGTACCATAAAAGAGTGTATAACAACCAAGATCTTTCTCTAAAATGCCCGTAAATACCGACTTCTCTGTAGTCCACTGCTGCCTTTAGCCAATGATAATTTCTTTTTCAAAATGTGCTTCCATTTGTGCAATTCAATATTCCTGCAAAGCTGAGCCATTGTCACACATTAACGCTTGATATATTCTCTACAGTATACCAATAGACTCTCTTCTCCAGGACCAGAACATCCCCATAGTGTATAATAACTAAGAGCAGGTCATTCATGTGTAGAATTGAAGGAGATTGACGATGGCAAATACAATTGGATTTAAAATGAAAATGTTCACACGGTGCTTTTTAAAGTCTAATTGCTGCTAAGATGATGTTATCCATTGTATTTTTAGCTACTATCCTCTAGCTCAGGCCAAGATATATAGGTTTTAATATCAGCAAAACTCTGAAGTCAAGAAATCACTATCATCTCCTTTGCCCTAGTCCGAGGTGTTTGTGGAATTTGAAGGCACATTTTTGCACTTAGCCTCGGAGTGACCCTGCAAGAGAAGGACCTGTGGACATCTAGAAGTCAACCATAAAGCTGAGGGACTGCTGGTGATAAAGAGCAGCTATTATTTTTCTTTAGCTTCAGAAGTTCCAAGAGTAACATTTGGCTCAACACAGGCTAATGATAACTACTGTAAACTCTGACTGAGACCCAAGTGTACTCATGGGTTGAATCTAATTCAAAATATTTCTTCTGCCAATGAATTAAGTGCAGGCTTCTGTGCTCAAATGCTTTCTTAGACATAGTGAGATCTGTGGAGAAATGTGTCAGCTGGTTCCTACTTTCAAGAAGTACACAATTTATCTCATTACACGCAATGCGAAGGTAGCACTCACCACCTCTGTTCTGTTTTATCTTAGGCAGCATGTTACACTAAATGAATAGCACGGGGAATATGCTTCACAGGTATTCAGAATAGCATGATCCCATGAACCAAAATGTAATGAGTGATAACCGGGGAGAGGAAAATGTGACTGAATCTTGACAAACCAGTGGCATTATTTTATTTTATCCCAGAGACTGAAAGGTGTTTTCAGGTAAGGATTCCATACATAGCCAGCTATGCATTTGCCCTAAACTTTAGCTCTGTTCCTTGCTGTTACACATCTGGCTCTGTGGGATTGGTTTTTTAATTAAATAAACTTTCCCTTAAGACATATCAGTAATCTTGACTATGGAAATTCGAGTCAACACTTTTAATAAAGCAGTGACTACAACGTGAAATTTCCCTAATAATTTCCAGGGGAAAGAGACTTAACAAAGAAGATCCCTCTATTGAATTGCTATGGAGACTTCAAACTGCCAAAGGTCCGTGTCACCAAATATAAGGAACAAAGACCAAAGAAAAGAGGTCTACCCATCAAAATAAGACTTACCTTTAAGTAGACCTTAAGGAAGACATTCAAATTCAAGAACTCTATTTAGAAGGGGGAGGAAAATACAAGTAGAGGAGTGGGGCAGAAAGACAAAAAGAAAAGGCAACCATCCAGCTAGAAACTCTCTGGTGGCAGAATCTGAAAGCAGTGTGTGGTAAATAATGGTCCAAGCAAGCGTACTGACTGTTGCGATTCCATAATCTAAATGTCTGAGAGAAGATCTTAAAAACCAAAACTTTATTTCAGCTTATGATTTCAAAGGGGAGAGAGAGAGAGAGAGAGAGAGAGAGAGAGAGAGAGAGAGAGAGAGAGAGAGAGAGAGAGAGAGAGAGAGAGAGAGAGAGGAGAAGAAGAAGGAGGAGGAGGAGGAGAAGGAGGAGGAGGAAGAATAGGAAGAATAGGAGCAGGAGGAGGGAGAAGAGGAGGAGGAGGAGGAGGAGAAAAGAAGGAGGAGGAGGAGTTAGAAAAGAAAGTGAAAGGGAATACAGGAAGGGACCAGGACAAAATAAAACTACCAAGACCTGGTATAATGACCTGCTTCTCCCTTCACCATCTCCCACCTCATTCCTTTCTCCATCTCCCAGCAATGTTAGAACAGTATGTATCTGTCAAGAAATTAATCCATTCATGAGGTGAGATTTCTTAGATAAATCATCTCTAGAATCATTAACGTCGAGTGCCCCCAGGGGCGAGTTTCACTAATCTCCTAAGTGTTTCTCAGTCCAGTGAAGTTGACAGTTAAGATTAACACAAAAGCAAGGGGTCTGGATAAGGTTGCATGAACCTCTGCTAGTCTTTGATGGAGGCTTTCCTGGAACATTCATGTGTGAAGACCCTCAAAAAGCTGCTACAGTTCACTGCTTGTGTTGCTTCAATTCTCTCAAGCCCTCTAATTTAAGTCATACTGTGACTGAATTTTCAAGGTGTTAGTTGAACATAATTTCTTTTCAAACTCAAAAGGGCTGACAGTTATAGAAACAGGAATGCTATCAGAATAAGCTGCAGCAATAAATATTCACTGCCTCTCTACTGAAAACATTCTGTACTGGATTCTTCGCTGCACAATATTTCTAATAGCCTGGACTTCTTTCTCGAAAGACTGTGGTTTCTGCAATTTGATTTATCAACAGTCCAAGGATACCTTAACTGATCTCATGCACTATCTGCATCATCTTTGTAGTACACATTACGTGACAGCAACCATACCTTCTTATGATGATCAGTTTAAATTACTCCTTGTAGTAAACTTAACCTTTTTTTTTTCTTCATCAGAATCTTTTGAATGAAGAAATACAAAGTGATTGTTTGATAGATAGAACTTTTGCTTTGGTGAAATCCCTATTGTGTCTTCTGAAAGAAGTACACCTTCCAGGAAACAAACTTTCATGCATGAAAGTAGTGTACTGAGTGTGACAGTGCATGGAGCCAATTGCTCTTACATCGCTTAGTTTCCAAACATATATGTCTTATCTGTTGAGGCCACACATCAAATGATATCATCCCACTTTTCATGGGAAGACATGATTAAATGTGTGTTTATCCCAGCCAGAGTCATGGAACCGAATAAGAAAATTATTCCACCCAAGTTCAACTGGTAAATCAGGGAGTTAATTGTGCTTACTTATAAAGGAATAGGTATGCGGTGGGGCTTTTTGGAATAACATGGGACACCAAAAAACTGCATCACTGAAAAGTGCATCCCAACGTGGGTGGCAATCTCATGGAAGCTGCACCTGCACCCATTCTCAGTTATCATTCTACTTCCTATTTCATTCTAGCACTTCTTAAAACCATTCGGAGCTGTGGGAGGAAACAGGAGAGAGTCTAAAGTGTCTGAAGTGCGTGTACTATGACATTTCCTTCATTAGACTAGGCACTGTTATCACTTTCAATGAGTTTACCAAAGACTCATCTAGTTATCCTTGTACTGTTCTGCTTATGATACTGAAAGGATCATGGGGCCAATGTCATCTCTTCTCCATTTGCCAATTAATGTTGTTGCGGTTTGAAAGTGAAATTTCTCCTATAGGCATTGTGTTTGAAGATAGGTCTCCAGCTGGTAGCACTGTTTTAAAAAATCCTATAACCTTTAGGATGTGAAGCCTTGCTGGAGGAAGTAGGTCACTGGAGGTGGACCTTCAGATTTTATAGCCAGGCCTCTCTACCTGTCTGTGTTTTGTTTCTTGACTACAGATACAACATGGCAGCTAGCTGCCTCATGTTCTGCTGATGTCCTTCAGACCATGGTGGCCTGTATCTCTTCTGAAACTCTGAGTCAAAACAAAAGCTTTCTTCCTTAATTTTTTTTGTCAAAGCAATGAGAAATGTGACCGATTAAGATGAATCTTCACATTATACCATAGGGTAGCTGAGTATAAAGCGATTTTATAATGATCCACTTATTTTCTTCAATTCCTCCCCATCTTCTTTCTACAATGTTTCCTGAGCCTTGGAGAGTTTGTTTCTTTTATGATCCACCATTCCCAGCAACAGTCACAGTTTTAGATTTTTCCTGTTGCTGTGATTTTTTAAAAAAATGCCAAAAGCAACCAAGGAGATGAAAAGATGTATTTAGTTTATACTTTCATGTCAGAATCTATCACTGAGAGAAATCAGGGTAGGAACTCAAAACAGTAACCTCAAGGCAGGAACATTAGAGGCACCCTGCTTGCTGGCTCCCATTCACTGGCGCATGCTTAGCTCATTTTCTTATATAATTAAAGACCGTGTTCCTAGTTATGGTACCCTTCATGGTGGCTGGCACCACTTACCTCAATGAGTAATCAACTTAATTCCCAACAGAAATGTGCAGAGGCCAATCTAATCTAAACGATTCCTCAACTGAGGTCTACTACTGGATTATTTTAAGCTGTGTCAAATTTACAGTTACAGATGATTGGGACAGTCACTTGTTCTACTTGTAACCTTTGTTCATTAAAGTTCCCCTTCTTATCCATACCCAATAACATCAGTAATCTATTCTCACAAGCTCAAACCTTCACAATGCACTTGGACAGGCACATCACAACACAGAATCAACAAAACAATTGCGGTTGTTTTACTTTACTGACACCCCATGACTTCTCCTGCCACAGATTTTTGCTTTAGGTTATAATATGAGATCTTAATTCCCTCTGAGGAGATGGCTTTAAGTACAATAATGTTACTAGGATCTTAGTCTGGCCTCTCTTCTCCCCAGTCTATGTGTGCATTGTAGAATAAATTTAGACAAGATAAACAGTGTAGTGTAGAAGACAGGGAGAATATACAATAAAGTAGAGAATATTCAAGGGGCAAGTGTGGCCAGTGACCAACTGGACCCTTGTGTGCAGCACACGCTCAAGGGATGAAAATAGAAAATGGCTAGAGAGACCCTTGTTCTGACCCAAATACTTAATTAGACTTTACACTGTTTTTTAGAGTTTCCAGGAGGGACAGACTTCCTGATTTCCTGAAATATGGCTTCTTGTCTAGGTGATTGGTAGTCTATTTCAATAAAGTCTTAAAAGATGTGAGAATAGGATGTCTTAGTTATTTAGTTATTTAGTAGAAGCCCTGTCTCCACCCAGGGCCTGGATTATAATCCAGGTCTAACTCTTTTGACCAAATCCTCAAATCCCTTTCCTCTTCAGCATCCTCTTTTCCATACAGTTTTTCCCCTAATCTCATTTGGTATTTCAAATTTTAAGAAGTGCCAATTTTATTACTTCTCATTTCTTAGAAATTAGTATATTGCTAGGTATATAGGAGATGGTGCCCAAAGGTGATTGTGAAGGAGGAGCCCATCCTCAGTTACTTAGAAGCCGCTAATTTCTAATTAGGTACTTAACAGAAGGAGTCGTGTAGTTATTGTACCAGCCCACACATCTCACCTGACTCTAGATGTCCACAGCAAAGTAGAATAGTTGATAGCAATTTTCTCCATCAGTGTCCACAGAATTGTCAGGCCCTATAAAATCCATGTAGCAATGACAGAATCTTCATCTTAGTCCTAGCTTGATTTGTGTGTGTGTGTGTGTGTGTGTGTGTGTGTGTGTGTGTGTGTATGTATTTTGTTCTACAACAAATGTCAGTGGTATCTTCAGGCACAAAGTCTTACCATCAAGTTCTGGCATGGAACTAATAGTTTCTTAGGGTTTGTGGAGCCTCAGGTGTTTACCAGACCAAAAACTTTGCTCACCATTGATACTGCAGATTTTCACTCAATGACCTTATAGATTTGCATATGGATTTTCCATATTCTCAGTATACTTTATTTAACATTTTTTAACTATTTATTTTAAAAGTTTATTCAGTGCTTTCTCAAATCTGTAGGAAAACTGTAAGTTAGGATTGTACCATCTGTATAATGGAATGTTTCACAGAATTGGACCGGATCTCCAAAGACCTACAACTCATCTATGAATTATAAGCAAATGCCAACTGCTCCGAGATTCAGCATCTGGAGAGGTATTTACAAAGAAATTTGCAAGGCCAAATAGCAATTATTTCCTCAAAAGGACAATATTTCATGCAGTTACATGTGCAGGAGGCATGACCCTACTTGAGCTGTCTGACATCCTCAGTCTGGTGTGATAGCACACAACAACAATGAATCTTTTCACTCCTGATAATGTTACTAGAGCCAAATTTTTACTGCTGTTTGGCCTACCATGGGTTCAAGAGAGAACACAAACACATTCTCACTTGTTATGGGTCATGGGAGCTTAACATGCTTCAACTGTCACTGTAGCTATAGATCCAGCAGTTAACACTCATTTGAGCAATTGTGCCTTTTAAGTGAACAAAGAATTTCCACCTCTAGTGTACTTTCTTGCAGAGAAAAGATGTATACAGCATATTCTGTTGCAAGAATAACTGCCCATCCCCAGGGCAAGCTTAGTCTTTCTCATCAGTGCTGTTTTATTATTTGTGTCTTCTTTGAACATTTGATCAGGCTATATAGTCTTCTAGAATTGCACTACCACATTGCTTTTTCTCACTTAGGACTTAAATGACTCAACATAAATCTTACACTATTCAACTTTGGTGATACAGATGTTTGCCTGTATTTCCTACTCTTCCCTCCCTCTTGGTTATTCTAGCACTTTATGAACTTTATTTAAATGCTGTCCTTAGTCCTTTATGTCTCCAAAGCCATTGATACCACATAAAGAACATGCTCCACCAAAGGGTTCAGTGAACACACTAAAATCTGTATCATCCCTGTGACCCTGATTCATTAACTTTTTAATGGTCATGTGTACATACACCTGCACATCCTTGTACACTGAATATGAAGCACTGACTTTCTCTCATTCATAGTTTCATTGGTAATACATCTTCCTTCATCGTTTTCCAGTCTTTGATACTATAGAGATGTCAGCTGATGATAATCAAGTGTCTCAAGAGACTGATGTGTATTGTATTGCATCAAATTATGCAATCCTTTTATGGTTACTCAGTTTCTCTGCTCCCGTGGCATTCAAAGTAATCCTATTCATTTCTACCCATCACAGTATCATGAACAAGACTGAGTTGCTCTACTACTTCTTATTTAAATGCACTTCTCAGTTCAAGTAGTTCAGAGGCAGAATACTCACTGGCTGTCATTTTCTACACTTAATCATTGTTAAGGCTCCTCCATCTGTTGTTGAATCATGGATTTTTTTTTCCTTCTTGCATATTAAAGGTTGAGTCCAAAGGGTACATTCTTTTATTTCTCTCTTACTCTCTGCCTCTTCTTATTTCAACTCTCCCTATGAGTTCTAAGTTTTTGGATCCCAGAAAGGGATTGACATAGATATAATTTGCACACTCTTTCCTTTTTGAACCGAGGCACCAACACTACCACTACCAACAACAAAAGCAGAAAGCCAGCATCTCCAGCTCATTCTGTCATTTACCTAAAGATAGGCTGACCACATGTACTTTCCTATTATAACCTATTCTTTGCATGAACAAGTTGTCTTTTGGTTACATGTCTTATGTCTGATAGCAGTAACCATAAAACTGATGCAGTCTTTGTTGCATGTTATCCTTACTCACAAGAAGGACAATCAATAGCTACCATAGGAAGTATGCACACTACCACTTACTACATGGTAAAGGATGGCCATACAACATCATTCTTATAGATGTTCCACCTAAGATTCATATGATAGTTTAGCCTCAGCTGCATGTTTTACTATCCATAGAAAGGGCCACTCAATCACTCTGCCAAAACTAATCTTTAGTTTTTCATGTCCCATGTTGGTTTCCAAGTTTCCTTGAAAGATATGAAAAATGTCTTCCAGGTAAACTGAAGTACCAATTCTACCCAAGTCAACACAGATAAACCAATGAGTTTAGTGTTATTACTTATAAAAGTATGGGTGAGATTGGGGCATGAATTATCCAAAACAACCAAAAAAATGTTCCACTCTATCATAGGTGATGATGACACCATGGTAAATGTACTATGGAATCTCACCTTCATCTAACTTTCAACTTTAGTATTCTACCCTCATTTCCAAACAAAAAGAGCATATGCAGCCAAGAGAAACAATAGAATAGTGGCCATAATTTCAATTGAGATTTCTGAGAAATTTTCTTCCTTCTATCAGGGAGTATTAATACCTCCATTACCATTATTATAGACTTAATTATCACTGGTTGGTCTGCTTACTCGTAATATTGATCCAAAGTCACCTCTGTTCCATGATGGTGATTGATGGAATAGTCATGCTGTTCCTAGAAGGAAAAACTATACTATAGCAGATGGCTGTGGAGCCCAAGCATAAGTGTATTTTGAAGGTCAATATCAGCATTTCACAGAGGGTTTCCCCAACCTAATATTTTAACTATGCCTTTAAGAGGTACTTTTGTTTCCCTCAAGGACATTAATTTCCAGGTGATATTGCTTTATTAACTCAAAGGGCCAGTTAGTTAAATGCTAACTGTTGCATCTTCTTCACATCAGCTTAGAGTGTGCTAATGACATTATAACAAATCTAACCCTTTTGTCATTATTTGAATAGTACAGCTTCAGGAACTGTGGGCAGGATGGAATATCCAAATTCAGAACATGGCTAATCTTAAAAATAAATAAATAAATAAGATCTATGTACCTTGCCAATGAATAGTTTCTCTCCTTATGAGATAACACTAAAGGGATATGTTTCAATATTGGATGTGATCAGCTTAGGGTTGTGGGGGGATCTGAATATTTAACAGCTCAATATACTACAGTAGGAATATCTGTTGTATCCTCCTCCATCTTGGGATCCATGGATATTCTAATCATGGGCCCTCAAACCCTTGGAAACAGATGCAATGGACAGCAATTGAACAAGACATCTTATTCCTGGGAACTTTCAGTGCCTCTGCAGCAGGAACTTTCCTGTCTGGGATTAAGATGAAACACAAGAATTCACTTCTTCATGAACCAGGGTCAGTTTTTTCTATAACTCGTTGTTCTTGGTTACTTGTATGAATGGCATTCTTGTGTGACTGCTGAATTTTCTCTGAAAAGGTCTAATTACTTTTGATGTCCTGCAACAAATTGCTGCTCTGCTTATTCAGGATAGTATTCTGGTTGCCTAGTCACCTGAAAGCTTTTCTGTATAGCATATTCAACACCTATTTAAGCAAGCTGATGAACTGTCTTGTGAAGAAATCATAATGTTGATTAAGAACCTTACATATCTAGTCTGTGATTCTTCTGATATTTCCAAGATATTTCATGCAGTTCCTTTATCCCCCATGTACATATATTGAGGATGTGGTATTGTATGAAAAGCCTGATAAGCATTTTGCCTCTCTGTTTTTTTGCATGATTTATGTGATATAATGAAACGTTATTTACCTTGCCTACAGTGTCTCAATATTCTCTAAATTAGTTGGCTCTTAAAAAAAATGAGCAATATAACATGCATGTTGCCAAAAATTGACTATATCTCTGAAACCTAGGTACATAATCAGGTTATTTAGAGTCTATTGTTTAAATCTCACTAAATATAATTAGCATTATGACATCAAAACAGAGATGAGTACAATGTTCTTTACAATGTCCAATCAAGCTCCCTTCAAACTATAATATGCCATAAAAAAGAGGAAGGAATGCCCTGAAATATAGTTGCCTTGGAACACCAATGGAAATGAATGTCGCAATTGGTTCAAAGTGAGATAACCATTGATTTTGTTGCATGAAAGGTGACATAACTACTTTTCTTGTTGTGACAAAATTCCTGGCAAAAGAAAACTGAAGGGAAGAAGGATTTATTTTGGTTCATTATTTAAGAGAAACAGAACAGACTACCATGGCAAGGAAGGCATGGTGGAGTTCACCCAGGCAAGAACATGAAGCAAAGACTCCTAATGTTTGTGAAGACCATAAAGCAAATAGTAGAGGATGCTGGCAATCAATCTTCCTTTTTTATTTAGCTTGAGATCCCAGCCTATGGTATGGTTCAACCCACAGTGAGGGTATGGCTTCTATTCTCAAGAGTACCACTGTGAAAATATCCTCACAGTAACATCCAGAGGTGTGTCACCAAGGTGACTCCAAATCTAATAGAGGAACGTTTAATCCTTTAATGCAGCAGCATGACTGCTCAAGCAAGAGATCTCCTTCAGAGGCCCTGTGACTCAGCTGGAATGCAGAAAGAATGTTAGTCACCCTAATCCTGTCCTCTGTTTGTTTTAATGCTAGATGAAAAGGATTTCTGTGGTTAAGGCAATGTAGCACACACCTGTAATCCCAACTCAGAAGGAAGTGGTGGCACAGGCCTTTAATCTCAACTCTCAAAATATAAAAGGATAGAAAGAGAAAGCAGAGAGTTCAGAGGAGAAGCAGAGTAGAACGATAGTGCGGAAGGAGAGTTCAGAGATGAGAAGCAAAGTAGAAGTGAGGTGGAAGCTGATGAGAAGCAGAGCTCAGAGTGAGAAGCAGAGGAGAAGCAAAAATGAGAAGTAGAGAGTTAGTTCAGTCAGGCAGTCTGAGGGCAGTCAGACAGTTCAGTTCAGAAGGAGAAGCCGAAAAGAGCAAAGCCAGTCCAGAATAAGCAGAGTTAGAAGCAGACAGTTTATCATTTACAGTTTGGAGTTGGGGTACAGCTCAGAGTGAAAAGAGGTAGTTCAGAAGACAGCCAGTCAGAGTGAACCCAGTCAGTAGTAAGTCTTAGCGGCTGGAATGTTCTAGGTTTGCAGATTTGATTTTAAGAAAGTTGGAGCCTTCTAGGTCCAGGCTTGCATCTTGAAGATTAGATTGCATGGAACCTTCTAGGTCTAGTCTTAAAGTTAGATTTTACAGATATTGAAACCCTCTAGGACCAGGGATTGAATTACCAAAGAATAAACTGCCTTTAGCCATGAAACCACGAGAATAATAATCAAATCAATGCTCACATCTATGCTTACAAATTGACAATAAGGATAGCCATCACAGAGTATTTAGCACAATAATCTATTATAAATTCTTTAACTGTACTAACCTGTTCCAACAAAGACTGGAAATTCAGCAAAATAGCTAAGGCTAAGGCCTTATCCTTGTAACCTGGGTGCATGTAATCATATCAGATAGACAACCACACATGGAATGCTGGCTCATAGGATGGTGAGAGGCATATATTTTGCCAAAATTGATCTATCTCTATGGATGTTGTGAGAGTTTGAAATCTGGTTCTGTAAGAAGGTTCTTATAATTACCATTATCCTATCAATGCTGTCATCATTTTTTTAAAGAGTTTTGTTAATATGATAAATAAAAACAGCTTCTTAGTGAAATGTCATTTTATATTAACAGTGAAACTGGTATGCTTTTTGTATTTAAGGATTATTTATAGTAAAATTTCATTATGAAGTATATTTTAATGTCTTTGAATGCATTTCTCCTGAGTAATTGGTCTTTGAAATATTTAATATAAGAGAACTTTCTATTTTATGGGATTTAGGGTTCATATGATTAAATAAATTATGTCATTTCCTCAGATTTTTTTTTCCTAAGTCTATTTTGGAGTTTTTATTATTTCATAATATACAAATTTATTTTATATAATAAAACTTAGTAATCTTTATTATAAAAGCCATGTTAATTTTATATTACATTAAACTCTGAAGAATTATTTCAGTAAAAACAAATCAGAATGTATTCATCTTATTAAGTGATTTAAAAAAATTTTGAAAATAAAACCTAGAATCTCTTAATAAATGTTTACAAAGGACTGTATCCAGGGCATCCAGTGTATCTCCTCCAAATAGGCCATCACAATATTCTTGAATTTAGAAAATAAACTGCCCGATTCCATCATATTATATCAATCTCTACTATGTTTTGGCATTCTGGATTAAAGTTTAATTCCAGATTTTAAAATGTTATGCATATGAAAGATGCATAATATTGAAATTATCATATTTGTAAAAGTTTGTATGTACAAAGAAATTACATATATATTATAAATTAATTATGTAGTAGAATATTTAAACTTATCTCAAATATTACAAAGCTACATGAACTTCTATGCAATAATAACAGCTACTGTATCTTGCAGCTAAAGCCACTGCCAGAAGGTCATCTTCCTCAGCTGTTGGAACCAGCCTTCTGGGAGCTTACCTTGTGTGTGATCTGTCCTCTTGTTCTTGAGTCCCATGTTGGTCACCAACTGTACATGAAAATATTAATATCTCAGGCAGGTTTCAATAAAGAACAAAGACAATTCTCTGAGATGCAAGCCTGGACAACCTAGGAAAAAGGATTTCACCTCTCATGGAATGACCCAGAACACCTAGAATGACCTCTAGATGTTTTATTGAAGAAAAACACCACCAATGATACAAAGGTGTTATTGCTTAATGAATGGAACATCTACAGCACATCATAAAACTGAGGGGTCAAGACCCTGGGCAAGGTATTCCTTGACCTGTGCTTAGGCTGAAGAAGGAGCCCAAAAGTTCCTCCATTTAGCATTAATACAATTAAGTAAATCTGAACAACAATTGCTCCATCCATGGGGCATTGAGTAGACAAAGGCCAGTCCTTCAAACTAGCATTCTTTCTACATTCAAGAATCCACACCCAGGAAGTTGGTTCCAACAGCTAAGGAAGGTGCCCTTCTGTGCAGTGGTGCTAGCTGCCAGATACAGCAACTGTTATTACTGCACAGAAGTGCTTGTAGCTTTATAATATTGGAAATAAGTTTAAATATTCTACTACATAATAACTTATATTTAAAATACAATAAATTATATATATATGTGTGTGTGTAATTTACATATACATATATAGGTAAATTACAAATAACATATGTTTATGTGAGGGAACTCAGATTTCATTGCCTGGAGAACAAGGACTTGGAAAGGTTACCTTTTCTAAAGAACAAACAACTATTACATCAGAGACCACTTAGAAGAATGCAATGGCTATAGTTTGTTATCTATGGCAAGGATGTGTTTGAAAACTGTGGCTTTTAAAGGAAGTAAATGTTCAAAATCTCTTCCTCTCTTTGAAAAACAAATACAGATCAGTTTTTACTGTTATGTATGTTTGTTTGTTTTTATTGTTTTGTTTTCATCATTTCTTTGGTGGTAGTGGTATTGTATGTGAATGTTACTACCTCATTTTATGTAAACCATTTTTTAAATGTTCTGAAGTTAGCAAATTTTTCTAGAAAATTGTCCAGTGTCATCTAAATTTTTGTATTTCTTTATACAGCTTTTCAAATTCTTCTTGTTCCAACTCTTCCTAGTTCAAGGACAATGTTTATAGTTAGTTTTTTTTTTCTTTTTTTAGTTTCCACTTTCCATTAAGTAAGGTGTTTTTGCATGTCATTATATCATTTACCATTAGGTAAGAAAACAAAACACTGTGAAAAATACGGAGATGCAGGTTTAGTGGAAGGCATCAGTCTTAGAAAATCCAGTGAACTGGCTGAGGAATTAGGAGGAAAGCTGATTCTTTTGCTCCTCTGTGTGTTGTGAAAGTTGTTATGAAAGAAAAGGACTACAAGGCAGGAAGGAAAGCTGGAGATTCAACTGTAACCAGCAAGAACAAACATAAGAATCTCTGGACCATATACATATGTGATAACCAACTGCAATGCTCAAGAACAGATTGAAACCCATCTTGCTCCCCATCATCTCCAAGCTCAAGAGATGTGGGCCAGCAAGAGAAGCTGTCCTCTCATCAAAGAACAGGGATGCTAAAGGAGATGGTGCACAAGACTGAGAGAAGGTCTGGCCCTGGTTACTACCCAGAGTGACAAGAGAAGAAAATGTATGAGTTTTCTGGTGCTTTTAAAACACAAACGGTGGATATGTGTAGCTTGTAACTTCTGCTTCTTACAGTCTTTTGTGTTTGTTTGTTCTCTTGGCATAAGTCAAAACCACACATGGAGAAGCACTCCACAAAATACTATTCTAATTACCTAAATTGACTTAGTACAGATAATGTGGTTAGAGCTTTGCCAAAATGTCATCCATCTATGCACTCATCTAAATAGTTTTAAATTTTCAACAACAGCAATGATAAAATAAGTATTCTGTCTAAAATGATTTAACTACCATTCAAGCAAAGGCAAACACACAGAACCTCCCTCCAAAAAAAGAAATGATCTGCAATTTTTATTGCAAAATTATATTCATCCTTGGGTGATTTCTGTTCTATTGAGTCATAATCTCTTTTTGATATTCCGCAATGAAAACCTTGATGTAAAGGTTAAATAATCTCACCACGAATTACTTTAGACAGTAGAGACATAGATAATTGAAAATGGAATAAGAAAGTACGTCTTATGATGCACACAAATATTTTATATCAAGGTAGGATAGAAATATCTCTGACTCTCATCCTCATTTCTATAATGAATCAGAATGTCCTCGCTGACATCTAAGACGCCACAGGTGTCTCCCACAGTCCTTCCATATTCCTCTTCCTTTAAGCGTAAACCAAGTATCCAAGGTTCCATGCTCAGTCAGGCACTTTAAATTTTTGTTCCCCAAATCTGAAAATTACAGCATTTCTAAAATTTTGTTGTTTTTAAAATTGATTTTTATCATCAGGCATGGGAGCACAAGAAAAATATAGGATGCTACCCAGAATGACAAGGAGTT
Organism: Cricetomys ansorgei; assembly: GCA_026225945.1. Lineage (NCBI taxonomy): Eukaryota > Metazoa > Chordata > Mammalia > Rodentia > Nesomyidae > Cricetomys > Cricetomys ansorgei. The sequence goes on along the minus strand of JAMJFZ010000451.1, from coordinate 15,473,591 downwards.
GAATTGAATTATTTTTTTTCTAGAATTTTCCATGTAAGACTTTTAGTCTATCTACTGACCTTGGGTAAAGGACACTGAAGATAACTAAACCACATGTAAAGAGAGGCATTCCAGACTCTCAAATGCAAATGACTCACTGAGTAACATCCTGAAATCTTGTACTGTGCCAGCTACCCCACCTAGAATCATCCCTGAGTCCAGCATACCTAGGCTTTTATAAAATTGACCTAATTTCTTATTGCAGTTTAATTAGCCCTTCTGTGATAGCTTAACATTACATTACAATGTCTATGTTAGGAAACTTCTATTATTATGTAGCTATCTGTGTCATCTCACAGCAGGAGAAGAGGAAAGAGACAAGAAATTTTTTGAAGAAGGGAAAGACCAGGGAAAAGCCGATGAGAAAGAGAAGATGGCCGGGAGAGGGAGGAATAAATGGAGGGAGAGAAGAAGAGGGAGGAGGGAGAGGGAGGAGGAGGGAGAGATGTGACTCTAGTATAGCCTGATCCCTTGAGAGCGGGAAAGAGAACCCAGAACCACACATTTTATTTTATTATTATAATTCAAGTTCATTGTTTATTATTATTAATCTCTTGTCATGAATGATTTATAAATTAAGTTTTATCATAGCTATGCATGTATAAGTAAAACAATGACAATTTGTGATTTTGGGCATCTCTTACGCATCTTGGGACGTACCTTCTGATGAGAGAGGGGACCGCCCTACTCTCGTTCCTATGCATATTATGGAAGTCCAATTTCTTTGATGTAGTGAATATAATTTCTCCCAGTCTCTGAATACATTTTCCTCTTTGTGGTTTCACTGGTTTGAAGAGTCCACTATAGGCAGTCTCCACATCCCAGATCTTACTGATTCTAATTATAGGGGGCAACAAATCCCTTAGGCATGGAGATTTTTAAACTTTAAGAGTAAAACTGGTGGAGGCAGAGAAAAATAACTTTTAAATTCTTAGTGTATTTTATGGAGGCATGAAAATGGTACCACCACCTTCTCTTCATTCCTCAGAACTACACGCTTGTTCCAATCCTTCAGGATATTGCAACCAAGATAGTCCCAATTTTTTTTAATTATTTATTTATTTATTTATTTATTTATTATTTTTGAGACAGGGTTTCTTTGTTGTAACTTTTCTTTTTTTTTTTTAATTTATGTTTTTTATGTATATGAGTGTTCTGTGCTCTATTGGCATATAAGCCTACAGGCCAGAAGAGGGCATTGGATCCAATTACAGATGGTTGTAAGCTACCATGTTATTATGGGGAATTAAACTCAGGTGGAGAAACAAGTGCTCTTTAACTTCTGAGCCATCTCTCCAGCCCTGAGTCCTATTATTGGATCTTCAGGAGCAATCCTTCCAATCAGATAGTGGTTGGTTACTTCCACAGCTTTCATGCTAACATTACAACATGAATCCTGCAGGCAGGACACCATTGTAGATCTCAAGGTTTATAGTTGGTTTTGTGTTTATCTTTCTCCTTTGAAAGCAGACAGAGTATCTTCCAGTATCATTAATACAAACCAATAGGGGTGAAGGCTCTATATAGGCACCAGTTCAACTTATCCATGTTTAATGAATTCTGCTTTTTTTTAACCCTATAGGTTTTTTTGCTTATATATTTTGGTTTCTGATTATGTGTTTTCATGAGATTTCTCTCTGTGGGAAACTGTGTCTCTGAGTCTATGTTTCTTGTGCTTTTGTTTGGTCTCGTTTTTTCTGTTTCTGTTTTGTCCTATTCTGGTTTATTTCTTTTTTTCTCTCATTGTATTATTATTATTATTATTATTATTATTATTATTATTATTATTAATTATTAATTATTATATGCTTGTTTTTTTCCTAAAAAGAGAGCAAAAATTGATGTGGATTTGGATGTGCACAGGGAACAGGAAGATATGGGAGAAATAGTGGGAAGGGAAACTAATCAGAATATACTATATGTGAAAATGTCTATTTTCAATAAAAAAGTAATAATCAAAAAAATTAAATATCTTTCAGAAATACCAAGAAAAAAAGCAATTGGCACAACTCATCATTTTTGGGGGTATTGTGTATCTGTGTGTGCATGGTGTGTGTGTGTGTGTGTTTCCAGTGTGGAGAGTAATCAAGTGAAAACAGCAAATCTAAAAAGCATCAACTCACTCCCGGATGTAATTTTCTTTAGAGTAAGTTTATTTTGTAAAACCAAATATGAGAATTATTATAAATAATTGTCATTTTATGAGTTTTACATGGATGGTCTAATAGAAAAACTACTGACAAAGGGAACAAAACCTTCTCATCTGTGATGAGAACATACCAGAGAATGAATGTCAACAAGCCTGGATGGTATCGTATTATGCATCACACGACACACATCTGCCCAGAGTTTATCTCTGCTGTTGTCAGGCTGTGCAGTGAGAACTGTCTGAAGTAGGAGTCCATGTTGTACACTCTAAGGATAATGTCTACGGCTGCCACCACAGTCACTCTGCTCATTAGCTTACTGACTATGAAGAATGGTGACTGAATAGTGGCTTAGCAAAGAAGCTGATTGGCATGAAGAAAAATGGTTATCTTTCTTAAAAAAAAATCTGTGTGTATGTTCATATGTGTGAGGAAGGTGTGAACACATCATAGAGTATGTATGGTGGTGAGAAGACCAGTTTGGTTGCTGTCCTTTACTTTGCACTGTGATACGGTGTCTCTTATTTGCTACTGTGAATGCCAGACTAGCTAACCTGACAGCTCCTGGGGATAACATCAGAACTTTCTTTTCAGTCCTGGCTTACAAGTTTTTCTTTTATACATTTTTCTTCTTGTTTTATTTATATTCTGCTTTATATGTGAATATTTACCCAAGACATTCATATAATACACACACATCTTCTCAGTCAGGGTTCATTCAGAGAAATCCTTCAAGGTCTTGTTTTAAGATTTCCTTGAGATCACTTTTTCATACCCATTGAGCCAAATCATTAGCTGCTTCCTATGGATTTCTGCAGAGCCACGTCTTTGGTGACATTTTCTTTCAGACAAAGCAACAAAGGCAAGCTTTGAAATATAGCTTCCTGGAAGAATTTGCTTCACGGTCACTCTAGATCAGTGGTTCTCAACCTTCCTTACACTACAGCCTTTTAATACAATTCCTCATGTTGTGATGACCCCAACCATAAAATTATTTTTGTTGTTACTCCATAATTATAATTCTGCTGCAGTTATAAATAATAATGTAAACATATGATGTGCAGATGGTCTTAGGCAGCCCCTGTGTAAGGGTTATTTGACAACTCAAAGGGGTCTTGACCCAGTGGTTGAGAATTGCTGCTCTATATTGAGGCTAACATATTATGGCCATCCACCTTCAAGTCCTGCCAATATTAGAGACAGAACTACATACAAACTGGATTTATACCATTTCTTTCTCAGTTTTCTGTTCAGAGAGAAGCCCTTATTATGTACATGATACAGACTAAGATGACACACTAAAGCAGAATTAAGGACAATGGGCATTTAAGTCATGTGTTCACACAACCTTATTAATTCCTTCAGGTCCTGCTAAGTCCTGATTACATGTGTGTCATGCACATTGTCAAAGACAGGTGGGACAAATTACGGCCATTCCCTGCTGTTAAATGTTATCTTCACTACAAGTTCTCTCACACAGATTATGTTGGAAGTCATGTGGTCTGATGAACATACTTTGTGTTTTAGAGGGCAAATATGGCCTGCAATTCTAGTGCTCTCCATTCATAGACAAACAAACACTCCAGTATTCAGTCTGAAAAAGTTATTATGTTAAAGTACCCTCAAACTAATTAAAAGTTCTAATTGTTCCTACAAGAATAATTTGATTTCTTAGGGTTATAGTAACTTAGTTTTATTCTTAAGGTAAGCATTTTGGTCATATGCTAGGGTTAGAGACAAGGGGTTGAACTGTTTTTTTCATTTGGAACATATTGATTCAAACTACTGACTTCAACTAAAATCTTTGTTAATGCTTTTGTATTACTTTGAAATCCTCAGGTTCATAGCCTAGCTTAGGTTTCATCTCCTAGGAGACTTATTCTGCCTCTATTCTAGATGGGTTTTTTTTCTTTGTGGGTAAGGCTCTGATGTGGTTGCATCTATACAGACTATGTTTGGATCCTTAACAACCAGAGTTTCATTTGACTTCTCTTTTCAGGAAGTCTTAAGAATAGTTGTCACTGATGCTTTTCACCTGTATCTAGGTTTTAATTATATCTCCCTTTCTGACTTCTCTTTGTGCTTTAGGCTGTTGAAAAAGGACAAACATAGCATTCTGTCCACCAGCCTTCTTGACCCGGATGTGTGTAGACAGATGTTCTGCAACATGTGTGTAGATATCAATTGAGGTTCCTCTTATGCCAAATGTAAATGATGTATTTAGAATTGTAACTAATACTTCAAGAATTGATAGACTTGGAAGAATGACTAAACACATGCTCTAAAACCTGCACACATGAAGGAATCACCTTCATGAAACCTAGAACCAAGCTAGAGACACTGACTCTTCCTCAAACACACTTTATTTCTATATATTTTCTTATGTGTCTGCCAGCACATGTGTGTATTATATTAAATATTAAATATTTCTCTTGACATTCTTAAGCATCTCAGACTCTCTTTGAAACTCCAAGGTCCCTGATATATTTAACCTTCTTATTCTCAGACCCGACATAAGAAACAAACCTGCTGTGACTGAAAATGTCACCCACACGCATCTAGACTATAATTGCGGAAATTCAGTATGTGCCTCTATTTCTTTTGTTTTCAACCCTGTCAAAACACTGAGAAATTGAAGAGGAATATATAACCAAGTATAAGAATTCATATAAAGCTGTAGAGCTGGAAGTAAATATCAGTTTGCATTAAAGTCAGTGATGAAAAAGAAAAAAAATGTGCTTGACTTAAAGCTCATTTATGCCATTTGAGCTAAGCATTCTGGGACTCATCAAAATTCAACCAAGTGTGTTAAATCTCAAACATTTATTCATAGTTATTGTTTCCATGAGAATTGGATACTTTTATGCTGAAGTCATCTAGATTCCTTCCTGTGATTCCACCCTATCTTCCCCACTCCTCCCAAATTTTAAAGTCATGAACAAACAAAATTTGCTTCCAAACACTAATGTAAAAATTGACCTGCAAAACAATATCTCACAACCTACAGCACTGTGATACCAGGACACCACATCCCAGACTTCATCTTAATTCTTCACAATTGTTTCTCACTGCAGTATTTTCATTCTGACAGCAAAGCAGAAACTTCCTTTCTTAGACACAGCATGGATTTCCAGGAGTATGAATGGCTCTGTGGTGGACTGTAGTGATTCTGACTTCACAGTGTCATTCACAAAGCCATTTTACTATGTTCACTATGCCTTTGGCTTCACTTGGAATATTGCAACAACTGTCAAGATAAAGGAAGGACTTCTCTTCCACTGGACGGCATGTGGAATTAGCTTCCCATCACAGTCCTTCCTTCCATATTCGCATTGTCCTCCCAGATTTTGTTAATTTAGGTAGAATCAGTAAAATCAAACTCCCACAGTAAAACTTTTATCTGTAAGTCTGAAATTGCTAGATTTATCTCAGCAGCAAAACAGAAACTAGACTCATAGTTAGGAGGTGATAAAGAATAGTCTCTTTGGTTTCATGTGTCTTTTCTTTATTCAGAGATTATGTTTTTGAATTTGGATTAATGAAAGATTTGTGACTATATAAAAATAAGCTTCAGGTTCTAAGAAGCTTTGCACAGACTTCTCTATCAGAGTCAAAACATTTCAGTGATTAAATGAATATTCCATCAGCATGTTATCAATCTCTAAACATTAATACAAGTCTGGGCACTAACCTTATATCAACCCTTCCCTATGATTGAAATGTTCTACTTGAGAATAGTGTGTTTAATGTCCTTTAAGCACAGGCATTGCTGTTCATGCTCCCTTTTGTGACCCCTCCGTTGTGCCATTGCTGATGTTTAAAGGGCCATTGAATATTTGAAGCAACACAAAAGCAGCTTCTTTGTGAATCATTGAGAGTTTGAAGAAATATGACTCCTTAAAAAAAGGAACTCTACCTGTATGTATATACACTAGCAATAAAGTGTACGCTAAGAATGCAAAAAAAAAAAAGACCAATCTATGTTACATCCATGCATACTACCAAAAAGGAGACTTTATTGACAAGGGAATTGTACTTACTATGATATTGCCTAACTGTAGAATAAAACATAGATTGTATACATTTTGATGTCACTTATTATAAATGAAATACATTCACACACACAAACATATTTGCATTAATAACCTAGAGAGATATTACACAAATCATTCAATTGGTTACCTCATTGATTAGACTACTGAATACGTTTTTGATCCTTATTTATATGAACAACAATGATTTTTTTTAAAACCTTTCTTTGATATTTTTGCATAGAGGGCTGTGATGGTTAATCTTGGTTAACAGATTGGCTGGATCTGGAATCAACTATCAGACAAGCCTATTGGCACATCTGTGAGGAATTTTTGATGCTTACCTGAAATACAAAGTAATTTATACAAAATATGAGCTGCGTCCTCCCCATGGAGGCAGACATATAAGGAAATAAGAGGAAAGACCTTTTGAATTTTTTTCCTGTCTTTTCATCTTGTTGATAGGTTCATCTGTTCTATTTATGTGTTCATCTATGCTGCTGCCACTGCTCCTTCTATCCTTTTCTGACACCAGAATCCAGTTTCTTTGGCCTTCTAACAGGAACTGAAAATCAGTGACTCTCTTATCTTCCAAGTCTTAGGTGTCAGATTAGAACTGCAGAGACATTCAGCCTCTTATACTGAGAAACTACCAGTTTTCAGCCTGTCCCATGTGCAGAAAGTGATTATTCTACCATGCGAACCATATCATACCCTTTAATAGGTATTCAGTCTAGTCATCAGTTCTATTCTTCTAGAGATCCCTGACCAATCCAAGGGCCCTTGACTTACTTACTTCTCATGGTGTACTGTGACCAAATATGGGACAAAATGTATTTTGAAGAATAAAGAGTTCATTTTGGCTCAGGGTCTGAGGGTGCAGGCCAACAAGGTAGGCAGGGTCTTGTGGCAGGAATAAGTTTCAGCTGTAGCAGTGAGAGCTTTCTCTTACTTGAGTATATCATGGAACACAGAGACTGATTACCATTTTTCTAGCTTGCTCTCTCTCTTTCTTTCTCTCTGTCTCTCTCTTATTTAATTTAGGCTACCAGCCCATGGATAGTGTCACTTGCTTCAGGGTGAGCTTCCCTTCTCAGCTTATACTGTCTCAGGAAATACTATCAAACTAACGCTAGAAAGTATGTCTCACTAATGCTGGGTGTTTCTGGATGGTGATATCTAAATTCTCCATTGTTTCTCAGGTTTCACATTCACTGTTTTATGAAATGCTCACTCAGAGAACTGGACATGGGTGCAGTGTTTCCTGGCCCCAAGGGCTTTCTGCTATCTTTATGTAAGTCCCTTATTCTTGTTTCTTGTATATGTGCAAAACTAGCACCATTTGGATAATGTCAAATGTTTCAGCCAGCCCAAGTTGTGTTCTGCCCTCTGTGGACAACAGCTACAGAGGCTTCTGTAGATGAATAGGCCAGTATGAAAACTAGGAAGGCTCTAATATCCCAGGGGTCTTTGTGAAGGGATCACATTTAGAGTCCTGTGTGGTCAGGAAAGAATTTTAGGAATGTTGATACACAACCTTAATCCCAGTCTTCAGAAAGCAATGGTAGCACATACCTTTAATCCTAGTATTCAGAAGGTTGTGGTGGTCTATGCCTTTAGTCCCTAAGACAGAAACAAAGTGTGGAAGCAGACACAGGAAACAGCTCAGAAAGAGTCAGTGTCACACAAGGAGTGACATCTGAGATGAGTCAAAGTGAAGGACAGGCAAAGTGACAAATGAGAGGAAGAATTGACAGGGTGAGTCAGAGTCTGGGCATCTCCAACTCTCAGATAGAAAGGTATGTTCTCAGTTCAGAGCAGCAGTCAGTTATACAGGCAGTATGAGGCAAGCAGTCTGAACAGTATGGAGCAGAAACACAGAAACAGTCAGCCAGCTCAGAAGGTCAGTTTGAACCAGCAGATTAGAAAAGAGTTTAAGCCAGAATATTGAACCAGAAGAGTTAATTGAGGTCAGTACAGCTCTGAATTTAGAAGGAGCTAGTCAGAGTGGTTCAGTCAGCAGTAACTCTTGGAGGTTGATTTGATTATACAGAAGTTTAAATGTTCCAGTTCTCCATTTAAAACTAGATTGTACGGAAGCCTAAATGTTCCAGAGTCTCAGGACTAGGATCCAGGATTGAATTAGACAAAGAATTGTCTAGTGACAATTGTCAAATTAACAAATGACAAAACTGTCATTTGTCCTAAATCAACACCTACACCTACAGTCAATCACAACACTGGCACCTGAATTTAAGGGTTACAGGCTTCTGCAATTGAACTTTGTGATTGAACTTGAAATATCACTTTTTAGGCAGCCACTCTCTGACAATATACCCCTAAGGCAACGTCTTTCATGACACTTTCTTTTCAAATGAATTTTCACTATCACACTCTGGAGCACCCTAAAAGTGAGATTCTGTCCTCAAAGTATCTTTTCTGTTGTTTCAGGATCAAGTTGAATGATTCGTCTCAGACTATGATTAATAAAACACACACTGGCAGGTCTGTCCAAAGTGCTTGACACATCAGTCATTGAGAATATGGCATTTGTGCAGAATTTAGCATGGAAAAACACATCCCATTACAACATGCCATGTGAATGTAAGGACTTTTTTTCCTAAACCACTGTACCTGCATTAGTTACTTTTCTCATTGCTGTGACAAAACACCTGGCAAAAAACACTTTTGGCAGAGTTTACTGTTGCTCACAGTTGAAGTGTTTACAGACTTTGAATGTCCTAGTGGCAAGAACACTGCATGTCTGGTCACATTGCACCCACAGTCAAGAAGGCAGAGAAAGAGAGAGAGATCATAGGGTTCAGCAGTCTCAACTCCAGGCTGTATCTCTCCACCTCACTTAATCCAATCTAGAATACCCTCATGGACATTTCAAGGCAATTCTAGAACCTGTCCAATTGATAAGAAATATTAACCAGGTGATAGGTTAAAAAAGAAAAACAAACAAATAAAACCAAACAACCAGAACAACAACAACAACAACAGAGTACCTCAGTTACATTCACACTCATTGAAATTCACTGGGATATATGGTGGGATATATAAATGTTAATGATTATTCATGTGCTAGAATAAAATATAAGACATTGTAGCATATAGAACATGAAACTCTCTACTGTTTGCTTTTCATCCCCAATTACTATAACACACATACTGGTCTCCATCCATTCCCTATTGCCTTAGTCACTGTTCTATTGCTGTGAAGATACAGCATGGTCAAGGCAACATATAGAAGAAAGCATTTAATAGGGAGCTTGCTCACAGTTTTAGAGGATTAGTCCATTACCATCATGGCAAGAAGCAGACAGGTATGGCACTGGAGTATTCAGAGCTTTATAATCTGATCCAAGGAGGCAGGCAGAGAGACACTTGACCTGGTGTGGGTTCTTTTAAGCCATCAAGTCCACTGCCAGTGACACACCTCCTAAACAAGGCCATACTTCCTATTACTGCCCAATAAACATATGAGTTTAAGGGGGCATTCTCATTCAAACCACCATACCTACCTCCTTAAAAACACATAATAAATATGATTAACTGATATTTGTAAAACTGAGAAATATAAGACTTTTCCTGCATAATGATTGAATTTATTTGCATAAAATACCATTCTGTTTAATTTCAGAAATTACTACATGATTTATTTAAGTCATCCACTGAAGATCACATTCTTGTTAAAGATTTTATTTCTGGTTACAAATCTTGCTGTTTATTTATATTTTAATGAATTCCAAAACTTTTAAGAGGCCATTGATTAAATTTAGTGCCCTTTAAAAGCTTGACTAATTATATGCCATTGACAGTTAAATATCACATATAAATTAAATATAGTCACTATTGTTTTAAAACACTTTAGTGGTCTGAGTAATAAAACTTTCCAAATATTTAACTAATGCTTTTAGCCCTATAAAATTAATCATAAGTATGAAGTGATAGTTCTAGTGAATGTTTGAAAGTGTATTTCAACCTAATAAAGTTACCAGTTAAGGCTCATGAATCTGCATACATTATTTTTAATAAGTATAAATTGTAATAATAAGTCTTCCCATCATGTCAACAAACTGAGCTATCTCAAAAACTACAGGTAAATAAACTCATAAAAAGTTATATTAAAGAATATATTAAGAATAGTGTTTTATACTGAATTCTGGATCTTTCTAGGTTTAATGGATTTTAAATTTAGATGAGAAAAATTCCTTCCCACCTGTCTGAAGATTTCACATTAAAGAATTTTTTTAATGACTACAACAAAATTTCTTTTATGCATAGTTAATGTGCATATTGTATTATTCTTACATTCTGCAAAACCAAATTATAACTCAAGAAAGAAATTGGCCTCAGGGGAACATTTTAAGTCACAGAAGAGGTTCACCATCTGGTCATGAAAATGCACAAATCCCCCAAATCACTATAATACTTGAACGTTGTGGGATATTTTATAGTCATGGAATCATACTTCTGAACCCTGTTTAGGGGGAAGGGTGCTTCCTGATGCCTTGCAGCATGTAAAGGATTGCTATCTATCTATTAACACCTCTGTGCTAAAAACAATGGAGTAGCCACCTAGATCTCCATATGAACAGGCCATTTGTTTACCTTAATGCAGATGAAGGTTCCCTACCATCATCAATAGTCTGCAGCCAGGTGATCAGAGAAGACTGACTCACCCTCAGCATGGACACATTTCTGCTGGCAGGCTTTGAGAAGTGTTAGGTTCCATTCATTTGTATAATGAAGGCCTGTGTGGAGAGAGGCTGGAATTTTGAATTTAAAAAGCACCTGGCACTGGGACAGAGAGGGGAGGAGGAGAGATGAGGGACAAGACATGGAGAAAGAGGAGGAGGATAGTGGTGTGAGGAGGCGATAGAGAAAGCTCTCTGCCTAAGCCATCGCCGGCGTATTGGATCCCTGGGAGTTGTCATGGCTCGTTTTTAATATAGCACCGATGATTTAATAAATAATATTTTAACACTTGAACTTATTTAAAAACTTGTAACTATCAAAATATTTGAAGATATTTTCATTTTTTTTGGTATCCTCTATGTTTTCCATATACATTATGCCTGATAAAATAGACTTCATGTCTGACAGAATAGCACATATTTAACAAATATCAACAGTCCTCTGAACAGATCTCGAAAACTTCCCCAAACTACGTGATTCTTATGAATTTTCATGGTTATATTTCTAGGCAAAATTTCTGACTCTAAGATTGTAGTACTTAGACATAATATCAAGAGACATCTATTGACCTTAGGAGGTGGGAAGGTAGAAAGGACAGCTCACCAATATAACAAGAGTGGATTTTCTAGCAATGATCAAAGACTGTGAGTCACTAGCCAATAACAAGCTCAAGGAAACCCGGTATCCATAAGTTGGAATGGGATGTGGAAACCACGTTGTCTCTAATAGAGCACAAGGAAAGCTTCAGGCACCCTGCAGACTGGTGAGAAAATTTAGCTATATTATTTTGATAAGGAATTGTTAAAGATTGGCTTAGAACACCTAAAAGTTACACACATAGGAGGAAAATTTATCTCCCCTGGCAAGTTCTTTTTCTGTATAGGCCTTACTAAGGGTTTCTGAGAGAAAATGTTGCATCCAATTGGATCCAAATAAATTTTTGCTTGATGATGCAGGCTACAAGGAATAGAGAAAATATTGTGGAAAATGCTAGAAGTCTAATATATTCCAGCATCCTATGTGAAACAAAACTGCCCACTGATTAAAATGGAGGAAAATTTTAAGGCTATATAACCAATGTAAGGATTCATAGTAGTTTCTGGAAGGAAAGAGAAAATGAATACTGTATTATTGGGGGAGGCACAGAAAGCTCCAACCAGTAGAAGTTTCCAATGTTCTAAGGACTGACGATCTCATGTAAAAGAAAAAAATATTAAGAGCATAAATCACTGAAGAATGTTGGAAAATGCCAAATAGTCACACACATACACATGATTTGGCTCTAAGAAGAATAAATCAGAAATAGAATATGAAGAAGGAATTCATTTTCAGAAACTGAAGCAAACAAAAATATCTCAAGTCAAAAAGTTCAAAAAGCAATAAAAATAAAGTAAGCACACACACACACACACACACACACACACACACACACACAGAGGGTATGTGGAGGGGGGAGAGAGAGAGAGAAATGTAAATTCCGCAAACGTTATTCAGGAGAAACTGATATTAAATGGATATAATTATTTTTTTGTACTGCATAGGAAGTCATACAATACTATGCATAAAGAAGCAATGACTAATTAAAACTTGTATTTGAATTCCAGAAATGATCATGCATGATTTTGATCAAAGTATTCTATGTTGTCAATATGGAGAAGGTCAGATGAAGTTGAATTTTTTTAAATTCAGATAACTCTGCACTGGAAATTATTCATTTTGCTGCATGTAAATAAAATCTAAAAAATATGGGTAATAATTTTAGGTAAATTTATTTAGGTAAATAAACCTAAAAAAATTAAAATATGGAAATCCATATTTCATTATAATTCTCACTAAGTTGATTTGCTGTTCAATATTATTTGATGGCAAATAAACAGTTGGATAGGATTTATGAACCTTATCAATTACTGATCTTAGAGAATAGAGCATCCTACTTGGCAATTTCTCAGTATCCCAAGCTCTCTTTTAGATGAAATTTAAATTTAGGTGCCACTGGTGTCAGGTGTTGGAGGATGTAGGAAAATTTAGAAACCATGAGAAAAAATTTAAAGCTTGGAAACAAACATTTATTTAATTGATTCTTTCTTTTATTTTTTTAAATCATTTATTTGTGTGTGTGTGTGTGTGTGTGTGTGTGTATGTGTATTTTTAAAACTTTCATGAGTTATTTGTCTCCTAACACCCTGTGGGTCCTGGGGATCAAAATCAGATCATCAGGCTTGACAGCAGGCATCTCTGATCTATCTCACTGGCTCATTTTATTTATTTACATATTTTGTTGGTTACTTTTCATGATACTGATAAGAATCAATTTAAGGAAAGAGGATACATTTTGCCTTACAATTTCAGGGAATACAGTTTGTTTTGTTGAGGAAGTTATGGCAACAGGAAACGGAAACTGTCTGGTCACATTAAACCCACAGTCAAGAATCAGAATGTGGAAAGGAAATGAGGCCATGCTATAAAATCTCAAAACCTTCCCCAATGATCTACTTTCTCCAGCAAGAGTTCACCCCCTAAATGTTTCCAACCTCCCCCAAAAGGTCCACCATCTGAGTACCAGATGTTTAAACATATGAACCAATAAGGAATATTTCACATTTAAACCTGCTCTCTAGCATTTTCTTCCAATCTGAAAGATTCTACCCTCATGAAAAGCTGACTGAGACTCAAGGACATCTAAAGGGTGGACCTTTAAGAAGTAGGATGTAAATATGTCACAGATCTCAGAAAAATCCCTGAAATTTAGCAGATTCGCAAGGCCCCTCCCTCCTAATGAGGATCAGAAACTTTCTGACCTCTCAAACTGCCTTCAAATTGTGTACAAAGTTTCAGGGTCCCAGATTTCATGAGTTATCACCCATGTTGCTGTGGGCTTTTAGTGATGGAGGTTTGAGTCATCCAGGCTCATCCATACTTGTAAGTAGCACAGATAAACTTGTTAGCTCACCGAGTTGAACTTTGGTGGTGTCATTACTTTTTTCGTGGTTTGTCCCCTGAGTTAAATTGACATTTGTTCATATCATCCCAGAAATAGTTTCACAGAACAAGGCACAACACAGGCTATAATAGCTTAATGGGCCTACAAAATAAGAGACCCAGAAAATGTACAGTTAAACAATAAAATGGTTTGCAGAGCAGGCACTAATCCTGGAGTTCTCCCTGCTGTTTTTCCCAGTTTGAGTTTAGAAACCTCCAGTAGCATACAGGAACACAGAAAATGTAGAGTGAGGAGTGAGGTGGGAGGAGGGAGACAAGTTAATGGGAAGCAATGATTCTTAATTGTGGTCTGACTCCTCTTACAAGCACAATGCTTTATTGGAGAGCTGCTGTGGGAGCTCTTGTGTTTAATTTCCTGTCATTTCTGAGAAGCAAATCTAACAGGTACAGCTCAATTAACATAGTGAGGATGTTGTTTATGTGGTCTCTTCTAACATGTAAAAGTGGCCAGACTATTGATCAAACCTGATCAAGTCCTTTGTTAAAGCAAATATTCTAAGCTAATTTTCCAATCAAGGGAACAATTCCTAGTATAGATTCTGATTTAGATTTTCTCATGCTGTTTTATTCTTTATTTAGATATCTAGTCACACTTTTGCTTAGACACTAAGTAAGACAGAGGAGAAGAAAGATTTTTACTTTCAAGAGTTTATCTGCATAATTTCGAGTACTGTTTTGTGCAAGGTGCACATTGAATATATATTTGTGAATAGAGAAGTAGACAGATTATGTGAAAGCTCCTTTTTTTAGAATTGGTGATTGATAGTTGCAGGTGGTTACTAAGAAGGTAGCCAGCCCTCCCCACATCACTGTCGGGTCAATGGTGTTCACAGTAAAAGACCAAAACTAATGCTAAATAGTATACAGGAATCATCCATTATCTCCAATCCTTTTTGAACGTTTCTAGTTTCTAACAATCATATCTTAATAGTCACAAATCATTTGAAATAACATGCTAATTTCCGAATGGAAACATGAATTATATCTTGGCTGTCACTAAAAGAAAGGAGATCTTAATTTTTAAATTAGGCAGACCGTAATCCCAGTTCTAAATGACATTACCGATTAACTCTAAGACTGTGTGCCAGTTTTTTAATCCTCTCTGTCCATTAGTTTTACTTATCTATAAACTGCAGGTAGTAAAGTCTTTCTTTATAAGGCTTTTAAAGATTAGAGATAGGGGTAGTCTCAGCCAGAAAAGTTCTTATTCTGCAAGCATAAGGACTTGAGTTCAGATTCTCAGCACTCTCTCAGGGGGTTGCTCTGCAGCCAGGTCCTTCAGGGCATCCCTGTTATCCCAGTGCTAGTTTGACAAACTCAGCAGGACCCTGGAGCTTGTTGGCCAGTGTGTCTAGCCACATGGTGAACTCTGGGTTCAGTGAAAGACACTGTCATCAGAATAGGGTAGAGAAGTAATTGAGGAAGATACCTGGCATATGTCAAATTACATAAATATGAATTCATGCAAACACACAAGATTAAAATAAGAAGTTAAACTACTTTAGAAGTAAAACTTGTTAATTTAAATTTGAAACCTCATCTCTCTCTAAACAGGCATTTCTTTGTGGGGAAAAAAAAAATCTCCAAGTCTTTTCTTGTAGCTTCCTGAGCTACTATGAAACTGTTATTTACTGACACTTTATCTCAATACACACTGACATTTATTGCTCCTGTCTCAATGGACCTAGTGCCTATGTATTGGGGAAGTTTATTTTTAGTTATGTTTCAAATGTTTTTATGCACTGTTAGGTGAGGAGCTACTCTAGGTCTTAGCATTTTGTATTATCTTCAGGTGTTGGCTTTCTGTTTAATTGCTAATGATCTACATGTGCTATCAGTAGAATACCTGAGGAGTTCTGAATCAATGAAACAGCTGAGCTCCACTGGGAGCATGACACTGGCCATGATGGTGGTTCTATCTGCTGAGGTCTGGCAGGGCTTGCACCTATGAAAATGTCTCCATGTTGTCCTTGGTGACCCGCCCAGTAGGTGTACTACAACACCTATGTATCAGCCTTTCTTCCCATTCCTACCATTATTACCAGCCACTGTACTACTCTGAACTGCTAAGGTCAACTTGTTTGATTTTCCTCATGTGAGTCAGATCATGTGGCGTTGGCCTTTCTCTGCCTAGCTTGTTTCACTTTACACAATGACTTCCAGATAATATTACCAGTGGCAGGTTTGCAATTTCTTTCCATGGCTGAATAGTATTCCATGTTTTGTCACTTTTTTTTTTTTAATCCATTCATCATGGAGTGACATATAGGCTATTTCCATTTCTTGGAAATTGTGAACCGTACAATAAATACGGAAATATAAATGTGTTTCACTTCCTTTAGATACACACTCAGTAACCAGATTGCTGGATCACATAGCTCTATCTTTAATTTTTTGAAAGACCTTCAAGTTGTTCTCCACAATAGCAGTAACAATTTATAATATTAGCTCCAATGTACAAAGTTCCTTCTGCCTTGCCTTCTTGTCCATGCACATTATCTTTGGATTTTTTCATAGTAGGGTGAAGTGATTATGGTTTTAATTTGGATGTCCTTGAGTTTGTTGAGCAAATTTCCACATACCTGTTGGTCATCAGTATGTCTGCCTTTTACAAATGTCTGTTTAGATCTACTGTCCAGTGTTTAATTGTGTTCCTTCTCTTTTTACCATTGACATTTTAGAGTTCCTCACATATGCTGAAATTATAATTTGCAAATATTTTATCCTGTTATTTAGCGTGTTGCTTCACTATAATTATTATTTAGTTTGCAAAGGAGGAGCACTGTAGCTTGATATAATCCTATCTTTCTCTATTTCCTTCTGTATTTGGCATCCTCTCTAAAGATATTTTTACTAATTAAAATGTCCTTGGACCACTCACATGTATTTTCTCAATAGTCTCCTAGTCCCATGTCTGAGGTTTAAAGGTTTGAATAATTTTGAATGAAATCATGTAACTAGTGAGGACCAGGGATGGGGTCCATTCACTGTGTTGCATGTAAATAGTTATTCTGTTCCACCAGCATTTACTGAACATGTTCTTGCTCCAACACATGTTCTTAGTATCTTTGTTGATAATCAGCTAGTTGGAGTGACATGGGTTGACTTTTGGGTTTTTTATTTTTTCACTGATCTCTGTGTCTGTTCTGTTAAAATAATGCTATGTTTACATGTATGAAATCATGCTAACTCTAGCTTTGGCCCATACCTCCAAATTGACATCAAATGTTATTGCTCTGCTTTTGTTCAGTTTACTTTATGAGGCCTTTTACTATTTGAGTTTGGAGATTTTTTTTATTGTTTTGTTTGTTTTTTTATGGTTCTGTGCAAATTTTAGGACTATGTTATCTAGTGCTATGAAGAATTTTATGCATATTTATATGAGGGTTTCCCTAAAGTTGTTGATTTCTTTGGACAGCATAGCATAGTCATTTTAAGAATATTTATTCTTATAATCCATGAAACATGAATACAGGATATTCCATTACTCGCATATGTGTGTGTTCATGTTTGTATGTGTGTGTGTATAAATGTTGTTTTTGCTTGTATGTGTGTGTATAAGTGTGTATGTGTGTGTGAGTATATGTATATGTGTTCTTTTTTGTCTCCTTCATCAGTGTTCTTTACTTTCATTTATTTGGCTAAATTTTTTCCCAGGTTTTTTATCATTGTTATTATGAATGAATTTCTTTCTTGAACACAATTTTATGTAATATGCTATAGACATATGACAGTACTTCTGATGTTCATATGGATTTTGTTCCCTGAAGCTTGCTGAATTCGTTTAATAGTTCTAACATAGTTTTCCAGCAATCAGTTCAAAGATTATGATCCAAACATACTCTGTGTGTATCAAAAGTAAAAGTACAACTATTTTCCTTAACACAGAGCTCATAAACATGAACAACTATAAAAACATGAATATTTGTGATAAATAAAAAAGGACATCAAAGAAATTATTAAGATTGCTTCTGGGGGCTGGATAGATGGCTCAGAGGTTAAGTGCCAATGTTGCTCTTCCAGAGAAACTGGGTTCAATTCCCAGCACCCACATGAAAGCTTACAACTGTCAGTAACTCCTTTTTCAGGGACTCTGATACCCTCATACAGATATACATACATGCAAAACACCAATGTTCATAAAAAAAATATAAATGAATTATTTTTTAAAAAGACTCTGCTTCATCCACAACAAACAAGCTTATTACGAGGCTAGTATTAGATCAGTTTTCCGTACAGTTTTACTCAAAAATAAGCAGTCATTTCTTAACATTTACCCAGGAAGTAAAGAGAATGGATCTATTCTTATACCTCCTTTAATAAAACATCAATCATATTTATTCTAGCTATCACTTATGTATTTGAAGCTTGTTTTACTTTTTATCAAAAGAGCTATACATGAAAAAAGTATCTAATCTTATTTTTTCTTTTGATTTATTAGGGATAAAATACGTTATATAATATATAATTCAGAAATTTAAAAACACTTTTAGAGGCATTCTGAATCTTTTAAACTTTTTGGCGGTACTTGGGACCAAACCCAGAACCTTGCACATGCTTCACCATATATCTACATCTCTGGAATCCTACTTTGACAATAACATACAGTAGAGAGAGAGGGCAGCTTGAATGAAGAAAAATATATCATCCTTTTAGTGTTTGTCTATTCATCTGGGCTATTGTTTTACATACTAGTGTGTCTTAAGTTGATGATTCTTTCTCATTTTAAGTAGTTAATTTTAATCCTGATCAACTTCTAGGTAAATGCTGTCTGTTGGAGCTTTCTGTGAGGATAAAAACATCTGTGCCATTACTATCCAGAATAGGAGCCATAACTCACATGTTTGTGTGGATCCTATGAAGGATACTTAGCATAATAGAAGCTGAGAATCATTACTTCAATCAACTTTTAAAAAGGTATGTATGGTTTTATATTTGGCATCAGAGATCTGGAGTCAATATTTTTTATTATTTCAATATTTTCTCACATAAAACCAATGGGTATTCTGTAAGGAGGCATCTGATGAGACTTACCACTTATTAAATGTAGAGAAGTAGGAAATAATTGGATTTAAAAGGCCAATTCCTATGTATACCACTGACATAAACCATTGTTTATACAATGATGGAGTGAATCACTATGTATTCCCTACCAATGCTATACCTCAAGCTGTACAAGAGTCTGTGAAAACAAATCCAAATGTGAATTATAAGTCCATCCTAGAAAGCATGATAACTAGTGAAAAAAACTAACACATACCTAGCAACAATACAGTAGAAAGTGAAATAGCAAATAGCATCCTCTCTGCTATTGGAAATCAGAGATGAAAAGATGAATGTGGCTTCAGATTGGTACGAGGTGGTACTAGCTAAAGACAAGAACAACTCAAGCATTCAGAATAAGCTAAGATTTTTCCCAACAATATAGTCATCACCTGGCTAGCTCTTAGTAATACCTTTTCTGACCAGCGTTAGATATCATCCACACATTTATATTTTACAAATGAAGAAAACATTATTTTGGTGAAATACATGTATTATTGATATATATTCCCATAAGTAAGAAGATATCTTATTGAGTATACAACAAACATGTGAATGTAGAAATGAAAAACATTTAGATCTATACAGCTTTAACATATTGAAGCAACTACATACCACTCGTTACCAAGATTGAATCCAACACTTTTTTGTTAGACTTGTAGGCTTGTGAAACCATTCCTACAATCCAGATTTGAAATATTTCCACCTTTCCAGGCTTTTCTTTACAGCCTATCACCTAACTGACTCCCAGTGTCTCGGGCTGGAAAGACACTAATCTCAACTTTCTAAATGTGTCTTTTTGGAGGAGTAATAATGTTTAAGAAGTCACCCTTCCTATTTGCTACATCTTCTTTAGTTAACTCAGAGTGTTTGCAGTAACTAAAATTGCCATGAGAGCATGGGAAGAAAGCCGTGGCTTGAGGAGCCTTGAATTTAGGATCACAGTTGGTGCATCTTGCTCTTTATGCTTGCAAAAGGCTGGTAAACTCAACATTATATCTGTTCTTTTCTACCCATGAGGAGGGCTACATTTGCAAAGAAAGGACTGTGCTTGAGATGCTGTTCTCTTTCCTCCAGCAGCCGAAGCAATTCTCACCATGCTGTGTCAATATGGGAGAACAAATAGAAACAGGAGAGAAACAATAGTTTTCTGGAGGTTGTGCGGTTTCCTCTGCATGAGCCTTATGCCTTCTTTGACAGAATCTTTTAAAAGCATTGATTATCCACACTCCCACACAGGCACGCACACACATGAAAAGTCAAGTACCACTTACAAAAGAATAGTGACTTAAAGATCACTTGGGATTAATTTTTCCTCTCTTCTTTTCTTCCTTTCACTGATAAATAAAAGCATTCGAGATATGTCAAACCAGTGCGTCCTGCTGTGCGTTTCTTTGCATTTTTTTTCCTTAATCTTTTTAAGAATGAGAAGAAAGTCATGATTAGCAATTTGTGATTTTGTTCCATTCTCATTAGTGAGGATTTAAGCTGCAATTTCTGCTATTATGAATTAAACGCCATGGTTCATTAGAGTAGAGTCAGCTGGTCCATTCCCTCTGCATAACCATGTTTCCAATATTAAACATTTTCTTTAGCATTTATTAGCCTGGCATCAAGACACCCCAGGTGAATTTATTTTCAGTTAAAGAGGAAGATAACAGAATATAATTCTTCAGCTGTGTTAATGTTGAGAAACAGGCATGAGCTGAAGAAAAGGACAAAGCCCATTTGATTCTTTTGATTTGGAGAATAATTTGTGATACTCAATCTTAGGAATTAGCTGACATCAAAAAAGCTTGTTTTTGCTTATGATATAAAACATGTAGATAAATTTGTTCTACTTGTCAAGTCAATTACTGATTTTATTAAAATATGCATTGTTTTTGAAAGTATGTTTTAAACTTTGCCATTCATCAACGTTGACTGAATAGTGGCAACACCAATCAATATGCCAACGTGATGAGGGAAGTTTCACAAGGCCCCATTCCTGGATGAAGAGCTACAGGCAGTCAAAGGATGCTGAGAGAGGGATATTATATCTTTTCCAAGGAAAACAACCCTGATAGTGTATCCAATCCCAAGTGGTCAGCCCTAAACATACACACACACATACACAACGCACACACACACACACACACATGCAACACTAAATAGACTCAACAGGAAATATACATATATATATAAAATATATATGTATATTATATATAATATATGTGTGTATATACATATATACATATATATCACAGATGTATGTTTACATGCAGCAAAAATAAAGATGAACATATATATTATGTGCGAAATTGTGTATATGTGTAACAATCATAATTAAATAACTAAAGATGAAGAGCCCAATAATCTGACAGGGAATAGGTGGTGGGAACAAGAGGACTTGAAGGGGAAGAGGTACAAATGACACAAAGTGCTAATGTATGAAATGCTCAAAAAATTAAATTAAAAATATTGTACTGTGAGTTTTACAATTGTGACAGAAATATTTATTTTATTATACATATGCTAAATGTCAGCTCTTTTATTAAACAAGGCCCCCATATGTAATCTTTAAGTAGAGTTTAAATAAAAATATTACAAAATAATTTAAAATCTTACAGTTGTGTGTTTAAAATAAATCTCTATATAGGAAGAAAACATAAAACATGTTTAATATTTTTTATTTATTAGATTATGTATAACATATGTTATACAAGCTTCTTAATATGTGTTGTAAAATGAAAATATAACCTGCAAGAATATAACTAAATTCTTACCTGTGATTTCAAGTTATTTTTATACTGTGTCTTAAATAGTTAACGTTTATAAATGATTAAAATGAATACATAACTAGTTGAAGATTTATCTTTCAGATAAAAAATAAACTTTCTCTGACTATAAGAGACTATAAGGTTTTAATGAACCAAAACAGAAATTAATGATTCATGAATCAGATTTTAGAGCATAATTAGTATTTCCACAGAGATCATGTGATGGTTTGAACAACAATGGCCTCCATAGGTTCATGTGTTTAAATGCTTAGGGAGTGGCATTATTTGAAAGGATTAGAAGGTGTGGCTTTGGTGGTGGAAGTGTGGAGATGGGCTTTGAAATTTCAAAAGCCAAAGTCAGAGCCAGTTGCTCTCTCTTCCTGCAGTCTGAGAATCCAGATGTTGAACTTTCAGCTACTTCCCTAGCAAGTTTCTGCCTGTGTGACACCAAGTTCCCCAGCATGACGATAATGGACGAAACCTCTGAAACCATAAGTAAGCCCCCACTGAATTGCTTTCCTTTATAAGAGTTGCTGTGGTCATGGTGTGTCTTCACAGCAATAGAACACTAATTAAGACAGATCATTTCTAGGAAAATTTAAAATCCAATTCCTATAACTCTGCTCTCTTTCTTGAGAAAAATTCTTTGAAACAATTGTTCTGTGTTTACAACATTAAACACATTTCATTTTTTCTCCTAAAGTCCTTTCCATCAGAATTCCATCTCATTGACTTTTATCTAGCTCTTTAGCTCTCACTGCTTCTCAATAGATTGCCTCTTGAACTTGAAATACTTTCTTGTCTTTTTTTTTTTTTTCTGGGCCAGCACACTCTCTTATTTTTCCTTTAACAGTGTGGTCACTTTTCCCGAGGAGTATTGTACTGATTTATGTATTTCTGATTCCAACATTTCTGATCTGCATATTCTAATACCTCCAAAGTCCTCTATCCTAACCAGTCTCTACTTTGTTTCCTGTCATTATCTACATAGTTTGCCAAGTTCTTTTGCCTCAAATATTATCCAAATTAATATTGCATGTTATTATATAGGGTAAATTCATTATTCAAAATTCATATGCTAAAGCCCTAAACTCTAGTAACTCAAATTATAATTCATTTAGAATTATATTCCATATTCTCAAACTTGTTTCTAATTTTATAGTGATGTAAACTCTTTTTAAAGCATTTATTAAAATGTCTAGGACATTGTAGATGCACTTATGTACATTGTAATGAGCTCAGAATGAGATAGGATGTGCCCCTAACCCAATAGGATTAGTATCTATCAAACGGGGGCCATTCAGACAGTCAAAAACAACTTCATGCTTTGTGAAGTTGAATGCAGACTGGGAAAACATTTTTACCATGCAAGGGAGTCAAACAGAAAAGAAAAGAAAGAAAAGAAGGAAGGAAGGAAGGAAGGAAGGAAGGAAGGAAGGAAGGAAGGAAGGAAGGAAGGAAGGAAGAGAAAGAGAAAGAAAAGAAAAAAGAAAAACAAAACAAAACAAACAAACAAACAAAAAACTACAGCAGAGGAAGGAAAAGAAACATTTCCTGCAAACACCAGGGCATCTCCCACAGGCCCCTGGGTATTCCACCAGAACTAGGATCTCATACAGCCTCCACAGACATCTGGAAAGCACCAGGGCACCTCACAGGTACTGAACATTCAGCAGGTGTTTGTACATCCTAGAGGCACCTGGGTCTCTTGTGTCCTGGTAATTGCATGATGTCTGGGTGCCTGTGGCATGCTCAAGTGCCTGCACGATATCCTGGTACCTGAGTTTTGGGTTATAGGACCCAAGTTCAGGCTGAACTTTGTCATGCTTGATCTCAAGCTAATGTGGACCATGATCAGAGCAGCCTGCTGCCTGCAAATCCACGATGATTCCTGTGAAGAGGGTGTGACTGTGATGCATTGTATGAAACATTGTATGAAATAAAATTATTATGGAGGGGAAATAAGCATTTCTTCTTGCCTCTCAGAGAGAACTAGCCCTACCAACAACACCTTACTTTTGGATTTAGTTTTCTGCATTTTGAAATGATAAACTCCAGTTTGTGACTCCTGTTTATGGCATTCCCATGAAAATAATCTGGATTTAGTCCAAGATGTTGTCATCGAATTGGTATACCTGGAATTCAGTCTTTCATGTGAAATTTTTTATTTAGACTTCTAATTAACATTTTCTCTTTTAGTTATTTTATTTTTATTTATGTGTATATGTGTTGTGTATCAAGCTGTGAATGTGGGTACAGACCCCATGAAGTTAGAAATTCAAGTGGTTCCGAGCCACCTGAAGGGAGAACTGGAAACCAAACTCTGGTCTTCCAAGAAAGCAGCAAGAGCTTTTAAATGTCGAGTTGTCTCTTCAGTTATCATATTAAATTAATACTTTAGTTCCTTCATTATTACTCCAATCCTGTTCCTCCTATTTACATTTCAGTAATTAGATGATAATTGCTGGGGTAAGAAACCTTGAAGAAGAAAAAAAAATCCTCAGTGTTTGCTGAGATCCGAAGGATCTTTGTTGGAAGAAAAAAAATCACTTTAGCCATCTCCCTTCAGGGCATTGAAAATCAATATTATCAGATTCCACTTTCCATTTCTTTCACCTGGACTATGAAAACATGAATGAATGAATGAAGCTAGTTTTTCTACTGCTTCTTCTTCGTGGTACTCACGTTTCCATGACTGTAGCAAAACACCTGAGATAGACAACTCGTAAAGAATGTACAGCTCCAGCTTCAGTTTTGTGTTTCCATGAATATTTTCACCTTTGTTTAGGCAGTCCATCTTAGCAGGAAGTACATGGTGAAGCAAAGTTCTTTTACCCCATGGCCCTGGAAGCAAAAGAAGAAGAAAGAGGAAGGAGTAGGATTTCCTTGTTCCCTTCAAAGTGACAACAAAGGAGCAGAATACCTCCGCCTAGGCTTCAACTCTTGACGTCTCCATCCCTTGCGAATGAAAGGGTACCCAGACATTTTGGAAACACAAGAGTTACCACAGAGTCACACCACAGGACAAGTCTCACTGTAGGGATTTAATAAGCCAAGACACAAAATGGCTGCCTCTAAGTGGGAACCAGAAACAGCAGCGATGGCAGTTTATGTAAGGTGGCAAGAGCATTCACACACAGAAGTGGAAAAATACAACAGTTATGGCTGTCATAGAGGGCTTGGGTGGTGGAGCTGCCTGGAATCTAGTTCCTAAGTTAAGCAAAGGCCAGGGCCTTGGGAACTTTCCATTTGCCCTACAACTTTGTTTAGGAAACGAAGACTGAGCTTAATCGTGTAATCTTCGTGGACGTCAAAGAACAGAAATGTAGCACGTTGTGATTATTTTTACTTATGCATTTCGTTATTATGTTATGATTTAATTTATTTTTATTTTTGCCTACATGCATGTTTGTGTACAACACGCATAGTACCGTCAGACTGGGAGCCGTGAAGCCATCTTTCTAGCCCTGCTATGGTTACAATTGGTGTTGTCTTTTGTCCCTTCCTTACATAAAACCCACCAACTATTCTTCCTTAGTTTATAATATTCCAAAGCAACGATTTTTTTTGTCAACTGGAGGTAATTTCAACTCCACTTCCTCCCCTCCACACTCAAGTTCATTTCAGAACACGTGGAGGCTTTTCTCACTGTTAATTGGAATAAGGGTTGTTGTTACCATCTAGTAAGGATAGACCTGGGCTGTGGATGAACCCCTGCAACGCACCGGACCACAAATTTCTGGGCGTCAGGCTGGGAATCCTGTGCTGCCGAATCCCAGTGTTCTTTACTTCAGACACTGTCACTTCCCCTGGCTCACTCTGTCCCAGTCTCTGTATCCACTTCACGAGTCCGTGGCAAATACAGTAGCACCACAGGGCATTTTCTGCTCACTGCTCCATGCTCCTTATTCATTTTTAGATTCAAAGTCACCATAACTTCAGAAAGGCCTCCTCTAGTGTCGCCATGTAAAAGTCACACCCTCACGGAGGCGGGCTACTTGCCTTGCTTCAGTGGCTAGCCATCGTTATTTGGTCTTTTTATTTTAGTTATATCATGCCATTCCTTATCACCATCAGCACCGCCTCAACTGCAGTGAAAGCTTTTTAATTAATAGTAGTAATCTTTATTTTTGCTTGCCAATCGCTCCCAAGGCGCTCCTTGATTTTGTGAAATGAATGAGTTTGTTAGTTAGCTAGACTTCTATGGCTAGAGGTCAGCAGCAATCTCGTGATTACAAAATTTGGGGCTTTTACTTAATTTATAAATCCCAGATGAAAAATAAGAGAACCGTTTGAGCTGACTCATTGTCATTCTTCTATATTTACCGTAAGTCCTCCAGCAACTGTAACCAGCAGAAATCTAAACTTGCATTTAAAACCCAATCCCTCTTCACCACCTTAACTCCACACCATCTTGTGTTCAGTTCTCTTATTCGGCACTTGGTGTCATGTACTATCAATACATGAGCCACACTAATGCTGTTAAATAAAGTGAGGTCGATTCGCAACTCATAACCCTCCGATGCCACTGTCTCAGTGTCTTTACACTATCAATACACTATAGCATGCTTAAGCATAGCTTAAATGCTAATTTATGTCTCACTGGAAACTAAGATGAAGGTACTAGCAGTTTTCAGTTGACAAGGAAGTCATTTTCCCAGGCTTGCATCCTTTCCCGCATGAAAGCCAATGAGGGAACCAAACAAGACTTTGAATTCTTTCTGTTCTTTACATCTCCGTTTACCCTCTTTGGGTGTGGTGTGTCCGTGTGTGTGTGTGTGTGTGTGTGTGTGTGTGTGTGTGTGTGTGTTGTTTTCAGTGCATGCATGCAATGTCACAAATGTGGGCAGAGGACAGCTCAGGTTTCTGTCCTTGTCTTCCTCATTTGCTGCTGAACCCCTTGTTTACCACTATTTGTGCCAGGCTAGCTGGCCCTGAAGTTTCTGAGGGTTCTAGTGTTTCCATCCCCCTATTTTCCCAGGAGCATTGGGATTATGGGTACATGCCTCCACTCCGGGCACTTTTCTTGGCTAACTCGGGTCCTTCAACACTGAGCCATCTCTCCAACACTCTTCATGTTTCCCTGATCTTATCCCACCATCCTACCACACTTTAATTACCTTACAGAACCCAGCCTCCAAGCACACTCATCTCAGGTATCAGAACTCCATCCAGCATATGAATTTTAAAACATACCGTCAGTCCACAAATCAAAGACCAAATTGTATAAGATTTCAGGTAAACTAACTTCTCAGATTGTTTCTCCTCGGATATCCCTTTGCTCATTTTTTTCTTAGCTGGCCTTTTCTTCAGCTTTGCTAGTTAAACTCAGATTTCTTTCCTCAGCATTCCTTACACCATCCTCTGTCTCATTTTCTCTGTTCTGTGCACCAACTTCTACCATGTTTTGCTTAGATGGCAACTTAATTTCTTCATTTACATTTTCTTTTACTGGGATATATATATATATATATATATATATAATGTATATCTAGCAAGACCACCTTATATTCATTTTACACCATGCTATATCTTTATATCTTGAACCAAGAAAATGTCTCAAGTAGAAGAGACACCCATGAGCAAATCATTGATCTTGAGAAGCTTGCTATGGAATTACTCTTCCATGTAAGAACTCAACTATAGACACCATTGCCTGATATTTATAAACATTAGAAATAGAACCATCATTTAATTTCAATTGTGACAATTCAGTATTTGGTACTCAGAGGAGGGAAATAGTTCTAGCAGCATTTTAACAAGGAAAGGAGTATATAGGTAGCTTTATATGAATATGTGGGAACATACAAGTGGATTGTGGATACGTAGAACATATCCAGTGGTTAGCAGTTAATTAGTCTTGCCGAATAAGTGGACTAGTTCAGGTTAGTGCCAGAGGCTGAAAAAATACTTACACATTTGTGTGTTCAGTAACCAGCAGCCTTAAGTTTAAAGAAAGCAATGGGGCTCCTTTTGAAAACAGGTCATTTAGGAAGTTGACTTTCATTATGTTAGAAACTATAACTTATATACTACCAACGGTTGTTCATTTAGTTGTAGAACACTGATAAAAAGTCTCTGTGATTCATGTAACAGAAACTTGTTAGCAGTCACTAATATCCAGGATAAACTTCCTCATCAACTAATGAATATAAATCACATGAAAATATAAATAATATTCTAGGAGTTTTGCTGGAGAAATAGCATATATGAAAGAAAAGTTACCTTATTGATTTCTCCTAGTCAATATTGCAAAACAAATGGTGACCTTTTCTTCCTTTAATGATTCACAATTACTGAGTTACACTAAAGGAGATTGGCTGGGTTGTGGTTTATATCAATATCACCCATACCATCTCTGTTAGATCAAGAAAGGGCCAAAATTTCAAAACTGAAAATTTCAACAATTGAAAAACTCACTGATAATTTTTGAATCAGGTGAGGGCTTTCGTAGACCTGTTACTTATGTCTATAAGTTAAAGCTTCTCACAGGACGCCCTGATGATCTGACAATATATGGGTTCTTGCATATGTTAACAGCAGTTATCAAGATGATGAGGACTAAAGTAGAGGAACAGTATTAATATCATGACTTTGCCTTCTCTATTTGTGGAATCACCTTTCCAGATGATTGCTAAATGCACATCACTCAAAAGAATTACCAGGACAGATAGATTTGAAGTCAACATTTGCATAAGAAAGCAAAGTCTCACAGGCTCCTCCTATACTCTGTCCTCATTACTGACTGCACTCTGCCATGTCATGTAAGGGTAATTGTCATGATAATCACTGCCTGGGGATTCTTCATTGTCTGCTTGTGTGAATTCACATTCCAAAACATCATGTTCCAGTTCCACCTGTTTTGAACATCACTGATATTGAATTTTATTGGATATGTTATTTAATGTGACTTTTTGTCTCAATATTATGTTCCTGAAAAAAAAAATTTCTTGCCCTTGTGCAGTTTGTTCACTTTCATTGCATGATTAGATTTTTTTTTTTTGATGATACACAGCTGGATTTGTATCAGTCAACACTAGGTGGATTATGCCAAGGTAACTGTATCCCCCTAGTCTCAGTGGTGCGAATCAACAAAGGTTTATTACTCTCTCATGCTTCGTGGCCACTGCAAATTGGCTGGTGAATCACCAACTGCAGTTGCCATTGTGACTCCATGAGCAGTCTGGCAGAACAGCTACCATTTGGAATGCTATCTAATGCAGACCCTGCATGTGATAGGTGGAGAAAAATTGACAATACATATGGTTGCTCTTAAAGCTTCTACGTGGATGTACTGTGTATGTCATTTCTAATCATATTTCACATGGCCTTTTGTGACTAAGTGGTAAAGAATAGAACGTCAAAAAAGAGGCAAGATGAGTATTGGAGAATAATATAGTTTTATCTTGGTTTTTATTTTTTCCAAATAATTGATTTGAGACATTTTATGTAATACAAGTGTATAAATTTCCTCATTACAGTTGAAGTACTGTAAAGGTTCCAAACAGTGACTAATAGGAACTCAGAGTGCAGAGTCTCTGCATAGTGCTGATCAATGTCTGTGTCTGAATAGAATGCAATTCTATTTGATGCAGGCAACAAAATCAAGTTTTGTGAGAACATGACTGGTCCCAGTCTATTTTGACAGGATGTGAGTAAGATGATAATAATAATAATAATAATAATAATAATAATAATAATAATAATAATAAATAAACTTCCCATGTGTATAAAGTAAGAATGGAGGTTTTATAATAATGGCTCATAACTATTACTGATGTCCTCAAGCAGACATTGAAATTAGCTCCTGGATTTAGGACTTGGAATCGTTCAGATTTGAATGTGAAATGTCCCCTGTAGGAACTGGTGCTTGAGTATTTGATCCCCAGCTGAGGGTTATGAAGTGGAGGCTTTGTAATACAGGTCACTAAGAGTGGACCTTGATGGCATTATCTGCTTCTGGATTGGGTTTGATTGCTAGTCAGCCATGATGGTAAGTATGATATCTTCTCCTCCCATGATCACAGAGCAATACCATCTTTCCTCCTCCCAGCAAGAGCAGAAACTGCTCAGAAAGTGGGGGTCCAAACAGACTCTCTCTTACTTAAGTTGCTTCTATCAGGCATTCCACAAAAGCAATGAGGAAAGTCTTTGTAATTCATTGTATCTGATCTCTGATTTTAAAAATCTATACTATCATACTCTGTGGGGTTTATATCTCCTCTTTTGAAGCCCCTGTTATCATCCTATTCTATACTTTGTCTGATTTAATACTACTGTATCTCCATATTGTAACTGCATGTTTTAAATAAATAAAACAGTAGGATATCTTATGCATTTTCATTTAGACTTATTCAGATACACTTACCTTCTTACTTCCAATTGTATCTATGACATCCTATGAGTAATTTTTGTCTGTTACTTGTACAACCTCTATTACATTAACTTTAATGGGCAACTTTTCCATATGACTTCTTCATTCAGCTTTAAAAAATATTTATTTTTACTTTATGTATATGAGTGTTTTGCTTGCATGAATGTATGTGAACTGCCTGCATAACCAGTGCCTGCAGAGACCAGAAGATATGGGATACCCAGGAAATGGAGATACAATGGTAGTAAACCACCACTTGGCTGGTGGAAATTGAACCTTGTTCCCCTGAAAGAGCTGCAGGAGCTCTTAAACAGTGAGCCCTTGCTCCAAACCCCAGCTTCTTCAATTTTAATTCTAAATATTTATTTTTCTTTCCTTCTTGCAGAAGTTGTTAGCCATAACCCTATTTTGTTAGTTCATCTTTTCATTTCCATTGTTGGAGACTTGTTATTTCTGCTGAGGAGTATGCTAGAAACCTAGATCACAGCTTTTCTATGAGTAATAGGCTTTTCACTATCCTCTTCCATGATATTTTCTTTGCCTTTATTTTTAGAGAATTCATCATGACACACTTATTTTTAAGCTTCATCCTCCTCCCGTCCCTTCTTTCATGACCATTTTATAAGCTTAGAGTTTTGCAATGTTGCATCTTTCATTCATTTTGGAAAGTTGATAACTCAACTCAGTAAATGTTACTTTCATGATATCTTTTTAGTCTAGGAATCAAATCATACTAGATTCTCTCATTATATTCACTATCTCTCACTATATAATATTTTCTACCTTGTCTGCATCTTCATGCTTTATTTTAATTATTTTTCTTAGGATATATGTTTTGACTTTTATTTTGTGTTTATTTTTCAAATCTATTTTTACCTATCTGTTGATAATTACTTTTCACTATTCTACTTTTCAATACCACCATTATATTTATATAATTTTTGTACTTTTTCCCCTCTGGGGGGATAACTATATTATCTTTATTCTTTTAAATATAATAAGAATATCAAATTAGAGTTTGAGTCTATAGCTTCAATATTCAGAACTCCGAAATATTTGGTTTATTTTCTACCATTTTCCCCACTGTTGTTCACACTCTTTGTCTTCTGAAGCACCTGGTTATATCATAACTATCATATTTAAAACTATATTGACCAATAATGTTAGAAGTAGAATAGTTTATCTTATGCCAGCAAATAAAATCTTAGTCTTTTTCAGCTGTCTCATAAATGAAGGGGGTCTAATAAAACTCAGATGCAATTTAGAGAAAGAAATTAATCATTATGTAATAGGAATGACATGAGTGTGCTACACTTTTAATATCACTTATGGTCAGTGATCCACATACTCTTAAGCTTTTGGGAGAGAGTAAGTGGCTGGGGTTTTCCCAATAATTCAGCCTCATCAATAAACAGATGTAGGATTAATGTCTCTGCCTCTTGGTTCTGTGTATAGGTCACAGTTTTCTATTGCATTTAGAAATATTGTTCTTAAAAAATCCAAAAACATTTGCTATGGGAGTTGAGCAGAATGCTTTTAAAGCTTGTGTTCTCCCTGCTGGAAAGATATTTGCTGTTCCACTGATTTTCTCTGAGGTTCATTTAACACTGTGTAGAAAATCTCTTTATGTCCAGGAAATGATATGCCAGCCCTAGGCACATTCCTTCAATCGAAAGATTTATAACATTTCAAGATTTGCAACTTAATGGAGTAAGACTTCTATAGTACTGTTAACTGAGAACCAAGTCTACTCTAAATGCTTTTTTAAAGGACTTCATCTTATGTTAACAAGCTTCATTACTTCAACAATTTGATGTAGGATACTCAGGGAAGCAAACAAAGACCACAGCTTCATTAAGCATTCCACCACTCTCTACAACAGAAGGAGGGCTTTGCTGAAGGGTGTCCTTGTTACTGAAGACCAATTCATTGACTGAATTCTGATTTCAGAGAATTATGAAAATCTGAGAGCCATGACTGTTCTGTCCATCTTGTGTCTCCATCAATGGGTGCATAACAAATTCTGAACCAGTTTTGATGACTGGCAGGAATGCCCTCATGCAATTTCTTCTTTATCAGCCTTCCCAGCCTAGACAGAAGGGTACCCATCTGATTTTTAAGGGCCTCCAGGAGAAGCACACCACAGCCACCCCTTGGAAACCTTTTCCGTATCTCGAGGATCCCAGCTGGGCCTCTGAGTGCAGTCTGTTCACCAGCTGCCACTTTGTCCCACTGATCTGGCCAAGGTAGCACTGCCTAGTTTCCATCTGCCCAGGATCCCTTCTTAATCAGTCCTAGAAGAGCAAAGGGCTTAGAAACACTCTGTCCAATCTCGGCTACAGTGTTCAAATGAATCTTATTCCCAAGCACTAAAAATATTAAAAAAATAATAACGAATTATCTATCAGACAATCCTTAAGTAGATTTCACCTGATGAGTTTAGGCAAATATTATTGCAATGAAATTGTGGGCTGGAGAATATGGGATTCCTGTTTAGCTTCTGGTAAGGTGTACAGGTTTTACAACAGCAGGAGTTTATTTGTAGCTTCAGATATATTTACTATGATTATTTTCCTAAGCTTTTTTCTTCTTCTATGAATGCAGAATAAATTTGTTTCCAGCATGCTAAGATTGAAATGCAAATATACTATCATTTTATGTAGTTGATATAACTTTTATCCCTAGTGTTTTGCTAGGAAAACCACAAAATTATCTGTGTATGACATTCACTAAGACAACTCTGGGGATATCCAAGAATACATAATATATGTGATACCTCAAAGGAGAAATGTTGTTAAATTGCTGAGTTGCGAATTTAATATCTGAGAAATTTTTATTATTCATAGTGGTATAACTTCTTTTATATTCAGAAGATGATGAAAGAAAGGAAGTTTTAAAAAGCATAAAAATATCAATTTAGTATATGGTTTAGCTTATTTTACAGTAAATATTTCCTAAGTAAGGAAACTTTTGTGCACTGATGTATCTTGACTGAATACAGTGCCTTGTATATAATCAGTACTCTGCATATAAAGAAATCTATTCTTGCCCATTTGTTTCTAAAAGGTGATAAATTCCTACAAGACATTCAAGAGATGATTATCAGGAACCTGCTTTCCTAATGTGAGATCCTAATACATACTAAGCTGAGTATCACACATACTGCAAGCATGTAAAGCTTTCTTCAGATATCCTGACAGCATCTAAGGGACTTCTTGTATGTGGGCTGCTAAGCAGCATCAAAAATTCAGCTTTTAAAGGCAATTTTGAGTTGATGTCACACTCATCTATAAATAGTCTCTTCTCTAAGGAAGAAAAAAGGCTATGCATTTATACCTTATCCAATGAACATATAGCTTGTGAAGTAAAATGAATGCTATTGTATTATTTATATCCCTCACTGTTCTGTTTTTTATTTAGATTAAAATCTTCTTTTTTCTCCTAACAATAAAACCATGCAAAATTCCTTCTTTCTGCTATTAAATAATAGATATAACATAGAATTTTGTGGCATAAAATATAGCTTGGTCTATAAATTAGAATAAGACTGGATAAGATGTTAATGCATGTTTCAATCCTTATTCGATGCTCAGGTTTATTCCCCAGATTCAATGTCGTATTGCAATACAGACAAGAGGGACTTTCTGATTCCATGTTACACATGTTCAAAGGCAAAGTACTGGGGGTGTTCATTAAAAGCCACAAGGACACCTCTGTCACTTGAATTCTGGTGCTTACTGACTTGTAAAGCTCAAGCTAGAATTCTCAACATACACCGTTGCTATAAATACCAGCCAAGCCTCAGGTGATATATGTATCTCCCATTTTTACCTTTCTAACTTCTTTCTACCTATGTGAACTGACCAAGGGACCTTATGTAAACTTATTTTGAGAATTCACATTTTCTTACTTTTCATATTTCTCATATTGGCATGTAGACACAATTGGATTTATTAAATTCAATTTCACCTATTAATTATTAAATTTTCTTTATATCTTAACTGATACTCTAAAGTTAATGATGAAAATCATGCAACAACAACGCTAGAGATGACCTTTAAAAATAATGAGGATTTTAGGTAAGCAGTATGTATCAGCAAGTCCAGGAAACATAATAAAGATACATCTGGCCAGCACTCAGCACTGGAGTCTGACCTTAAACATGCACCACATCTAATTGTGTACTTTGTTTACTAGTGTAATTGTTTATCATTCAGCAAATACTGAAGTAGGAAAATAACATCCCAAAATGTTAGAGAAAGTCAATAAATTACTGGAGAAGGATAGAAACCCACCACAGTTTTGAGTTAGAAAAACAACAAAGTTGGGAAAGAAACATAGGTAATTGTCTTAGTATAAATAGGACCCATTTAACACTATAGGATGTCAGCATTTCTAATAGCAACGGATGAATGGTTTTCTTAGCTCATGGCCAGGAGCAAATTAACTATTACACTCTATTAGTAATGTAATATCTGCATCTGATTTTGACTTGCTATTAGTTTCAGTCAGTTCTCCTTTGTTCTCCTAATAGTAATATCACAGGTGTAACTAAAGCCTTCAGACTGGTGAGCTTTAACATAGCTGCATTATCTCAAGATTTTAGCAGGAGACACTTATTGGAGCAAGCACTGAAGTTCTTCAAATGAATAGGCCCTTCAAATTGAAGTGTGCACTTTCTCTTCCCACAATGCTTCCACAGTGAAACTTCTAGTTCTTCACAGAATGTTAAAAGGACTGCTCTCAGTGTCTTACCGGACAACTCACACAATTCAGATCATTTTCTGAAGTTCTAGAGCCTGTCTGACAATCTAAAATTCTAAAGATGTACATAATGGTTGGGCCTAGTCAAGTTTGTCCCCAAATGAAAATGACAGATTTCATTTACAAATGGGATGAATGTTTTCATGCTGTTCGTTGAGTAAAATTTTGGTTTTTTAAAACCATTTTATTTTTGACATTATAATTACTTATATATCCTTCCCTCTCCTCTCCTCAAACTTTCCATATACCCTTCTCTACTCTTTCAAATTCATGGCCTCGTTTTTCATTAATTGTTATTACATATGTACATGTAAACACACACATACACACACACACACACACACACACACACACACACACACACACACACAGATTCCTAAATATAACCTGTTCAGTTTGTATAATGTTACTTATATGTGTGTTTTCACTGCTAAGCATTTAATATTAAATAACCAATTAGTGTTCTCTTCTCCAGAGAAGGCTGTTCCTTCCACTCTCAGCATTCCTAAGCTTCCTGAAGTTCTTTGTGTAGGGAGGAGACCTCATGCTCTTTCCAAACCATTCCATTTTGGTATGTCAGGTCTACTGGTGTCATCCTTGTTCAGCTCATGTTTGAACTGTCACACTATTGACACATCATGGGTGCATTGTCTGATATTTCTAAGAGACGCAATGTCACATCGAACATCCTGATCTTTTTGCTGTCACAATCATTCTTCTCTCTCTTTCTTTTTAGAGGTTAAAAGAGAGAAATCCATTAAGATTTGTCAACTCTAATATCTGGTCTTATTGAATTCATGATTGATGGTTATTCAATCTACATTGATAGTCACTTTTATAACCACTAAACTACACATTCAAGATAACTAAGGTTCTCTCCAAACAATCAGTTTCTATAATCCCTATTTGATGGTGGCATGGGATATACTGACTTCTACAAAGGTTTGTTCTCCAAAAGAACCCTTTTGGTATATCAGTAAAAATTGGCTGTAGGCAGGCTTTGTGCACCCTAAAGAATGGAGGTACTGAATAGTTACAGAGACAGGGGATAGTATATAAAGTTCAGACAGGTAAGATAAAGACAGATCTTGAAGGTAGCTGACTGATGATCAAGGAGAGAAAATATAACATGAGAACAGATTCCCCTCTGTTGTAAAGGAGCCATTGTGTCTGCACTTTGCATTCTTTGTAGGCAACACCAATTAACAACTTTGAAAGAAACATACATGTAGTCACTTAAATTACATATGCTAGTGACACAACTGGCACTTGCTGTTCTATTTACTTTTAAAGGAATGAGATATAATCAAAGATAGAGTACAGGGAATCTATAGCACTGTATACCATTGTACCTACCTGCTTAAATATTTCACAGCTGCAGTCAGCCCTTGCTGTAATGATCAGCTCTAGTCACTAGACAATTTTTTTACTTTCATGAGCAAAGATATTCTCCATGTAAGTGTTTCCTTTAAGTGTTTTCTCTGCAATCGCAGCAAATGCACCAGAATTCCCCTGAGGAAATCTTATTATCTGAGGAGAGCTTGTCTCACATGTATTAGCTTCAGTGTGTGTGTGTGTGTGTGTGTGTGTGTGTGTGTGTGTGTGTGTGTGTGTGTGTGTGTGTGTGTGAATGTATTTAATGGCTTTAGGTTGCTTGTAGGCAAAATCAAATGAAATTCCTATGTAGTCTCTTGTAATTTATGTAAATCTGTGATTAGTATATTTTTCTTCCAAGTCTAGATTAATATTAGTCTTACATATCTTTCTTAACTAGTGAATGAAACTGCTGTTTAGGACTTTTTACAGGTATTCTAGATGACTGAGGTGTGTTCTATATCACACTTCTAGTTCATGCTGTTTACCTGTTTGTTGTCCTAACTCAAGGTAGAGTCTTCTCATCTTACGTCAACACACAAAGATTTTTCCCATACAGGACAAACTGTTTCTAATTCTGAAATATGTCCCATGGCTTTATTTTTTTCTCTGTGTCCCTAAATGACTGTACTTGTCCTCCCATCAAGCTACCCAATTTCTCAGTTTCAACCAATGACAATAGCGACTTCATCTACTCCATCAATATTGGATCACTTACTATGTACCAGGTCTCTTGTGGCGTGTAAAAGAGAGACAAATAGAAAATAAAAGCAGAAATTAGGTAAATGAGCAAACTCTTTCATGTGGATCTGAGTTTCTAGTGCAGGAAATTAAAGGGAATAAGGGACTCTGCAGTTTCTCCGTGGCTAGATGCTGCAAACTCAGGGAGACCAGTGTTTATAGATCACATCCACCATCACTTTGCAAGACAGTAGATCACCAGATACTTCTGTATTTCAGGATGCTCTAGTATGAAAAATTGTTCTTTACAATGAAGTAAAGGCATCACAATAGAGATGATGAAGGCATGGCTCTTAGGGGGTTCATAACTTTAGAAACCATGTCCACTGCTTCATTAAGCCACCCATCAGCTATATCTATGTAATAGGATTTGAAAGCTAAGGATCTCCTGTGCATCCAAATCCAACATATCCAAATGCTATACCCAAATGAAAACCATAGTCAGTGGCTTTACTATGAATCATACATAGTTCTTTTCTTTTCCTTGTTTTTATCAGCAGGTCCATCAATTCTGTCTAGGATATTTTCTCAGTATCATCTGTTTCTTCAGGCTAGTGCTCTGGTTTATGACTTCATCTCATTCTTTTAAACTTTATTCCTGATAAACTGTGATGTTCACATGCTACCTGTAGTTTAGTAATTTAGTTCAACTCTATAAACTACTCCACAGATTCCTTGCCTCCTCATTGATTCTATACCGGAATTAGATGAATTAAATGTTGCTTTGATTTTTTCTCTTCAGCGTTCTGTAAGATAAGTCAGACATAAGCAAGCATACTTGAGAAAACTTTTTGACCAAATGCCTTTTCAAATGTTTCCTAAAAATCAACTGTTGAAACTAAACACACTAGTTCTATCTATTATTCTAACAACTATGGGCAATCAATACTTTCAAATTTGCTTAGTTTTATGGTCAATGCACTATAGTAATATAATTTTACATAAGTAAGCAAGAAAATTAATAATGCAATGAGTCTTATAGATTTATTTTTCAAAAAATATTTGATATATACTCTCTAAGTTTATGAGGGATGGTGTTTTCTCTATAGATTAGGAATGTGAATGTGATTTCTTTTGTCATATTGACTACTAAAGACAAAAAAAGTAGTAGTAGTAATAGTGGTAGCTTAAGCAAGTTAAGAATACACAACTATGGGTCAAATTGTGTCCCCTCAAACTTTAAAAGTCCAAGCAATAATCTTCAATAGCTCAGAATGTGACAGGTTTAAGAGCTCGGCCCTTTAAAGACGTGGGTTAAATGAAGCCCTTAGCATAGTTCCTCATCCAGGATGACTGATGTCTTTAAAGAAGAAAAAGGGCTGGAGAGTTAGGCTTGTTGGCAAAACACTTTGTCTAGCATGCGTGATGTACAGGTTTGATGCCCAGGATAGAAAAAAAATAATTGAAAATAAAAGTAAATTAAAAACAAGCAAATCCCTCTGCCGATCTTCATCACACCCAGACTTGAGATTCAGTTCTTTCTTTCATGGACATCCATAGTGTTCAAGATACTGCAATAAACAATTTGAAAAAGAGGCTAGTGTACTACAGCTAGGCATATTGTAAGAACAAACAGTCGTAGCGTTCATTTTCATCGCTTTATCTATTTTGAAATGTAGGCTATGAGATCAGACCGACAGGCTGTGTTTTCTCCAAGGACAAAGGGACAGACTTGGCTTTCTCTTCAAAACTGCTGCTGCTGATGCCCAATGCCTTTCCCAACGCTCTCAAAAGGGAAGTTTCTTCCATGTTAAGATCTACCAAAGTCCATTGTAATGTCCCAAAGACCTTATCATTCTCAGCCTTTTCTCTGTGGATCATCACATCCCCCAGCAGGTCATTCTTTACAAGGATACCCAGAAGCCCTTGTGCTGCCAAAGTCCCTTATGCAGAGCTGTCTCTCTTTATGTTGGAATTTCAGGATCTGGCTTGTCTGTGTCACTCTGTTTGTCTCTCAGCACAGAATTTGTCGCTTATCACAGCATCTGAACTAGTCCTTGCAGATAGCAGGCACATAAATGGATAAAGAGACACAAAAAAATCAAAGATATTCTGCACCAAGAGAGAAGTTACGTGGATTCTGATTTGCTATGCACCACATGGGAAAGATATTAAAATGTATGTCCCCTCCATTTCCAGAAAAATGGCTAAAATAGCATATATAATGATAGAATTGCAAAACAAATTTTAAAATATCTTACTAGAAAAATGGCTTAATATTCCCTTAATATCTCTGCCTAAGTGTGTTGTATATTGCTTTAAATTCTTAGAATACTCTTAGAAATACTAATTCTTTAACTCCAAGAAATGTTATACATTACTTATAAAAATTACTGAGTTGCTTTTTCTTTTAACTTTACAACATTTACCATTCTGAAAAAATATATTTCTGTTTTTCATCTTTGTTTGAAGTTCACAAGGAGATGGCAGGAAAGACAAATTTTGAAACATATCTGTTGGTTATAAAACTAATTATCTGTCATCCTTTAAATTCCTTGGTGAATTTTATATGTATAATGTTTCTTCCTGAGAAGTAATAAGTAAAATTGGGGATTTTTGGTTCTTCCATATGTTTTTATATATGAAATTAGTTTGATTTGATGTTTCCCAACACAGAAAAATAATATCTGAATAAGTACAAAAATATGGTAATCATTAAGATATTAAAGAAAATAAAATAGTAACTAACTCAAACTTTTAGCCACTGGACAATAAGATAACCTATGTTATGTGATATATATATGTAGTTATACATAAAAGGCACATGTCATTTGGTCAAGGGATGTTTCTTGTAGTCTAAAAAATTTGATGTTGGTCTGAAATATGAAAATAACTTGAAATATACTGAAAATTATATTCTCCTCCTTTATTGACTCCAAGATACATTTTTGCTTTCTTTTTATAATAAGCGTAATTTTCCTAGCAGACAAATATCCAGGTTTGGCATTATACCAACTGTAGGTTTTATGTAGTGATGACACATTCATCTCTGTCTTCCCATCTGTAAGGGGAATGCAAAGATGTGAGAAGGTATTCAGCTATAGAGAGAGCTATCTTAGTCCATTTGGCACTCTATAGACTTCTACTTAGAAATATTAGATTTTTGTTACACATTCATTCTCATAGCATTTCTAACAGATTATCCATCTAATAATATTTCACCAAAAAGTACATTTTCATGATCCACTGATTAAAAATAAAGAAAATTGAAAATATTATTCATTAGAACTTTACCTTGATACCTCCAACTGGACATTAGGGGGGAAAAGAATTTTACCAGTGACATTACGCATAATATAAACATCTGTTACCTTGCCTCAAAAGACAGATTTCAATCCTTTAAGCACTCATTTACAAATTGCAACAGTTCACAAATGTATTTTTTTTTTTTAGTTATCAAATATATGTTGTGAGCTTGTCAGTTCCCAGTCATAGGGCAACAGAGGAATGTGCAATGTATTGAATGAGATAGATTGCAGTCCTTTAGTCAGAAATTGCATAGAGTGTGTGATGTATATGCCTAATGAAGGAAATCAGTGGCTTGGAGTTATAAAACAGAAGAGACTGATCTAAACTCGGGGAAAGGTGAGACTTCTCTATAATCGAAGACTAAGTCTGAGCTCTAAATCATGAGATCTGAAGTAGAAAAAAATAGCACATTATCCTAACAGAAGTGGTGGAAGGCATAAAGATCCTAGGCCAGGGTCTGGCAAGATGGTTCAGTGGAACATTTGCCAGAGTTTGATTCCAAAGACCCATGTGGTGGAAGGTGGAAACCAACAGAACAAATTATGCTCTTATCCCAACTTGCTGTGGCACATGCACACAAGTAAATAATAAAGGTAGTGAGAATATTTTTAAAGCTCAAGTGGAAGCACAGAAAATATGAGAGAATTGTTAATGAAGCCCATCTGTACTGGTCAAAGAACTAAGAGAAAAAAAAAAAAGGACATGATGAAGAGAGAGAAAAGAACAGATCCACAGTTTGCAAATTTGATCAAGATTATCGTTCTATACTCAGAGTGAAGAGGAGCCACTGAGTAACTGAGTCATATCTGGGTTTCAGTGGATTAGAAAACACTCTGCAGTAAACTTCTGCTATACTCATGGACAGATTATCTCTGTTTCATATATTGAGGTGTCTTCTAAGATGGAGCAAAGAAAGAGACAAATTTAGAAGAAGGTAACATCAAGTTGGTGCATTTGATAAACCAGCAGGGTGAGATGGTCTAGAGTAGTTCCTAGACTCATGTTGCACAATTCAATGAGAGTAAAAGTCTCTTGATAGAATCAGATTGCTCTTTTACTATAGATTATGAATCAGAGTAATTCAGTTACAAGGGCTTTAAGCATCATTCTACAGAATCATAGCAGAAGTTTCAACTGTAGGGACTTAATGTGAAGAGTGGAAAGAAAGTATAAGTTCATTAACTTGCTGGGCATGGTGGTAGGAGCCTTTACTCAGCAGACTCAGAGAGTGAGGCAGGCAGATCTCTCAGTTTAACCCCAGCCTGATCTGCATAGCCAATTCCAAACCCTCCAGAGTTCTATAGTAAGCCCACACTGCCTCTCGCCGCAAGAGATTACTAAATAATGAGTATAAAGAGAAGAAAATGAAGACAATGTAAATAGAAAATGGAAGGAAGTGGCTTAACCCTTTTGGTTGAAGGAATATACAGAACATAAAGAAAAAACACGGATTCCGGAGGGCCTAGGAACCTGAAAGTCAGAATTCCAAGTGAGTGTCTTCATTAACCTGGAGAAAGGTTTGAAACTCAGAGGAGGGGTTCCATTGGGCTCACAGTGCAGGAAAGAAGGCACTAGAATCAGTTTCTGAGAACTGGTGAACATAAACAAACCAGAAAGAATTGCATTGGGAAAGGGCTATAGCTGTGAAGGCAAAGAGCCAGCCACACTGAGAGGAAATGACTTTGCCTGAAGCTTTGTTCTTTTTTTGCTCATGATTATCCTATTAGTGAATTTTTATGATACCATACACATTTTGGAATTAATTTTTCTTTTACTATGAAAAATGTTGCAGAACTATTGATGGAAATCACCTGGCATCTGTACACTGCTTGAGTAGGGTAGACATTTTAACAATAAGGCTGTAACTTAGGGATATGAGATTAAAAGTGTATCCCATTCAATATTGTTCACCAAAGGTTTATAGTTTTCAATATACGGATCGCTGACTTTATTTGTAAAATGCATTTATCTGCTTTTGAGGAGGACTGTTTGAAGCTATTGTGAATGAGATTATTCTTTTCATTTATATTTTGATTAATTTATTGTTACTGTATAATGCTGTATAATAATGCTATTGATTTCTGTGTGATGATTTAATGTCCTGCAGCTTTGCTGTGCTCAGTTACCGATTCCAATGGATTTTGGCATAGCTAGGATTGCCATAACGTAAGAGCATGTTCTCATCAAACACAGCAGGACTGCTGCACATATGAACTCACAGACAGCTTGGCAGCATGCACAGGGCCTGCACATGACTGGACCTGATGGGGTCCCAGCACTGAGAAGGGAAGTGGACACAATCCCTCATCTGTAATACAGAAGGTATGTCAAATTGATAACTGCTTGCAAATGAAAAGTTCGTTTTCTCTAATGGAGTCTCACTGGGTATAAAATCACTCTTAAGACCAGGCCTGATGCCCAGCAGTAGACGGTAACAAACACAAGCGCACATACACACACAACCCACATGGCATTTTGAAGATTCTGTGTCTCATAATAATTTACCAGAACTTTTTTTTTTCCCCCTTAACCTCATAGGTACTTTATTCTGGTTCCAGTTTTATGGTTTTACTTTTTTGTGAGATTTCTCTGTGTGTGAATGTATGCGTCTCTGTGTCTTTATCTGTTTCTTGAGCTTTTCCTTTGGGTTTTTTTGTTTGTTTGTTTTTATTTATACTGCTGTTTTTTTTTTTACTTAGCTATTATTATATTTTAGATGCCTTTTTGTACACTGATGAGAAAGAGGGAAAAGTTGTGCATTGGAGTGGGAAGGGAAGTGGAAAGGGTCTGGGGAGGGGACAATGTAATCAGTGTATATCATATTAAAGTTTTATTTTATAAAAGACTTATTTATGGCTTACAAAAATAATAAATATGATGACAACCAAAGAACATGTCCTCATCAACAGAGATGCTTCATGCCCTCCCTTAGGTTTGGAGCTTCATACATGACTCTCAGATAACTGCTCTGCTGAGATATTGCCGTTTGCACAGAAGCAGTAGCGAGATACTATGCTTTTCTGGATCTCGGAGGGTAGGCTATCAGTTTTTCACCATTGAAAGGACCATACTTCAGAATCTGTGGCCCAAGAAGGTAATGATCTGCAACCTAGATATTTAAATGTAGATCGTGTTTAACATATCTTGAGAGCTTGGGATGACATAGAGGATAAAGCATTTGCTTCAC
Source organism: Cricetomys ansorgei (assembly GCA_026225945.1). NCBI lineage: Eukaryota > Metazoa > Chordata > Mammalia > Rodentia > Nesomyidae > Cricetomys > Cricetomys ansorgei. Next base: position 15,430,179 of record JAMJFZ010000451.1, on the reverse strand, counting down.
ACACATAAGAACCAGGGTTTACACTACCAAAACCCATATAAAACCCAAATCTTGTGTATCTGAAAGTCCAGTGCTAGTAAGACGAGAACAAGAGAAAAGACTAGAGATTCCCTCAAAGCTAGCTCACCTGGCAGAAGCAGCAGTTTATTACAGTTTACCCTACCTCAAACAAGGTGGAAGACAAGGACTGACACCTGTCATTTTCCTCTGCCTTTACAGACACCCCAGGGGGCATGTGCATCTCTATACACACACACTATGGGGATATGCATGTCTGCATGCCCACCCACACACACACAGGACTCATGCACACACCCATGCAAGCCTGCACATGTACATACACACAATAAAAATACCTTGTGATTTTTTTTTCTGTGTTTGGTTTTTCATATTTTTCTTATTGGATTATCGGCAAGGGTTTCTCTAATCATTCTTTATTTCATTTCTGGCTTTGCAGTTCAACTAGGGTTACATAAAACAAGTTCACAATGCGTAGCTCAAATCAAATGGATTGCTCTGCTGATCCAGGTGCTCAATACTGTATGTCTGTGTCATCTCAACCTCTTTTTTCCCCTCTCATTTAGGTCTTTGAGATTCCTGAGTGAAAAAAGATACATGAAATAACACCACTTGAAATTAAACCTGCTGTATTCTGATCTCTATGTTACCTTATCCTGGGCCTTTAGGTGTCCCATAAAGTACAATTATTCTTCTATAAAATGATCAGTTAACCTGCTTTCCATACAGAAAAGTAACACATATTATTAAAAGGAAATTACAAGATCATCTTCCCCTGCAGTTCCCAGCAATCCACTGATCAGTTACAACTTCTAAGCCATTTTATTTTCTTCTACAAAAGCTAATATAGTGATTTATTCTCCCTATCTATGTTGTTCTACTTGTTTTGTCACTTGAAATAAATCATTATTTAGTTTCCAACAAGAATAATAATATCAAAAATTGATTTTAACCTTTATTACAGTTTTGACGTGGTGTATAGGTGCATAAATTTTGCAGAGTTCCAAAGACAGTGTTGCCTTTTATTGGCAAAATGCAATTACAGAACTAATTGGCTGTTACATTGCAGGGTGATCCATGCTTGGCTGGCAGCTCCACTCCTGCTGGCATTGCAGGGTTTGGTCTGCTTGCACCCCCTTTCAATATGCTTCATTATCCAAGCCAAGAGAACGGTCACTCGGTGGATGGATGGGCTTGGCAGCGCCAAGACACAGATGCTGGGCTCTCAAGTTTATCTTTTTCCCAACAGGAGCAATATGGTAATAAGTGCCTGATTTTTTTGGCTAGGAGTTAAGCTTTTTGCTCATTCCAGTTGCTGGGTTTTGTGGCAGCCTCAAACTTACCTTTCTGCTTGTTAAATGGCCACTTAGCACTCCTGATTATTTTTGTTGGTGGGCTTCTCGAAGACTGATTTAATTAGAGAGATTTATTACAGTGAAAAACCCCAGTGCTCTATCCATTTCTATTCTGGCCTATTACATACCCTACTTATGCCTCTGAAAGTTTTGCCTCTTTGTGAATTAACTATAAACATGACACAATGCATAACACCAGAAAGAATGGATTGTTGGTAATTTGTTCATTCCAAATAAAATACATTCATGTACATTTTTTGTACTCTTTATTATAAAGATGAGACTTTTTGACAAGCTTTATATGAAATATCATCACAATTATCATGATTATAGAATGTACAAACAGTTACAAAAATACCCAAAGGCTATTAGACAGATGTTAACCTTAATGACTAAGTTAAATTTAAATTGATCACCAAGAAAAGAGCAAATCATTTGTTGATCTTAGAATGTTGACTGCGAGAGTGTGCAAGTGAGAGATGGTGGTAAGATGGATAGACCAGACAAGAGGCATGAGTGGGGAGACTTAGATTATATTTTTTGTAATAGTCCAAAGTTGTATTTTCAAAAGGTCTTATAGACCCTCCTGATATTGTTTGAATTCAAAATGTTTCCACAGGCTCGTGTATTTGCGGGAGTTGTGGAATCCTGGAGTGGTCTTAGGAGTCTTAGTTGTTCTCGGTTCTGGTTAAAGCCTGTGTTCTCTTGTGTCCTTGTCTTCTGAGATGAATTCAAGCATCCTCCTACCCCTGCTCTCACAGTCACCATAGATCCATTCTGCTATGCTTTCTCCCATCACGGTGGACTTTAGTCCATAAACACGCAGCCAAGTACTCCTGTGGCACGTTATCTATGCCATTAGGAATAATTCCAGAAAGTCAAGAGAAAACTAACTTCGGATCCTGTTAAGGAAAATGAATTGGAGGATGATCATTCGCAGAATTTCCAATGATATTTTCACCATAAAAAGAGAAAAATAAATCAGTACAAATGTACAAACTCAGTACAGGTGTAGATAGCTTGTCTAATGCTTTGTAGCCGCCATCTTTCCTTTCAATCCCTTCCATCTCCATTCTAGAACAACTCAGATAGAAAAAAAATCTAATATGGAACACAGGACTAAGTCAGTGTTTCTTAGAACTTGAATTGCCCCATAGAGCAGAAAGGGTGCTTTGTTGTCTAGGACACATGCTAGGGGGAAGCTGGAGCCTGCTGGCATCTGACACTCATGGCGCTTGGCCCTACATGGGTATCTACTGTCGCTCTCACATTCTACCCCTACCCCAGTCTTCTACATGAGAGCCCTGAGACCCAGGAGCACAAAAGGGACAAGGGATTTTCAATGCTGACAGCCTCTTTCCAGAGCACTTATCAGAACAGAGATTGGATTCTGTTTCCACCTTGTGAATGTGGCATGGCTCTGAAAGTCACTCTTAATTTTGCTTTCTAAATTCTTCTTGAGTCACAGTAAAATTAAAGGTAAATTAGATAATCACAACTTAACTAGATCCTAAATCCTGTCATCCTGTGTAATGAGGAGATAATTCACAATGAGGAGCGTTTTAAAGGAAATATGCCTGATAATGAACTATGTACAGAAAAGAGAGTTATGCAAAGATAAAAGGAGAAAAAAAATCATTAGAAGAAACATCAGAAGAAACAGAAAAATGTTGAAAAAATTGTGAAAAAATAAAGTACAGGAAAATTCTTGTTGTTACAAAAAATAGCTACATAACAAATCTCTGAAACCACAAAGTAGAAATAGATAAATAAACAAACAAACAAACGTTCCAAAGGTTTACAGGTATAAATGGGTATAAAGTTCAAACATTGGGAAAAAAATGACACACACACGTTGAAGGGAATGGATTTTAAAATCTAGGGAAATTTAAAGTAGTCAGAATATCTATAATTTGCAAAATTAACCAAGATATGTTTGAAAGCCTAGCAAGGCTATTATAGTCAAACTTTTGAAAATATTTCTTTTAAAACCCAATTAAAATAGGCAAGCATGGCATTTAAGCCTATTTCTTTGTTTTTTAAACTGTTGAAACTTAAAAACAAGTGTACTTTTCCATTTTATTTTTAAAAATTCTTACAAGCCTAAGTATTTGTTCTATTAAAAGCAAGCACAAAATATATAAAATTATCTTCTAAATAAAATGGTAAACTTTCAAATAGGAATTTTAAAAGTCTTATTAAATAAATATGTATGCAAATATCATAAAACCCATTTTATATGTTAATTTTAAAAAGACATTAATACAATACAATAAATATTTTCATACATTGCAACAGAAATGTCCTAAAGTGAAAGAAATTTCAACATATTTCTTGTTTTAGGTTGTATTTTAATGTATGAGGTTTTTTTTTTTTTTTATAACAAATATCTAAAGTAAACTCACATTGCAGTTTAAAAGTGCTTAACATGTTTTCTCAGGCTTATCTGAGAGCATGTGCTTCACTGCTTTAAGTTTTCTTAAATAAGAAGAAATGGCTTCTTACATATGGCAATGGCTGTTTTCGGGAAATGTCAAAAATGGCATATAAAATTACCTATACTTTACTATTTCCAATCAACTTGACCATTAAATAGAAGATCAATATATAATTAAAATGCAAAAGCAATAAAATTTGAACCTTAAGCTTGATAGCTCTGGAAATAACTAATACATAATACAAAATCAGTGGATTATATTGATTAGAAACAATTTGAAATGGAAATGGAAAAAAGAGAACAATAGGAGAGAAAGAAAGAGAGGGCAAGGAAGACTTCTTATCTTGCAAGCATCAAATGAAAATAAAACCAAGACTAAATAAAAGGATACAGAGGTACAGGGCCAATCAGAAATATCACCAAGCTTTATAAAAGGCTGGGAAAAGGTTGAGTGAATAGAAAGGAACATTGTCTTCTGATAAAGGAAGTCAAATAGCTTTTAACACGCTAATCCTCCATATAAAACAATATTGGTTAGAATTCTGGAATGTGACTGAGCCAAATAGAATGACTTTAAAGTTCAAAAGGAAAAAGAAATTAGTGAGAATTTTATGTAATAATTTTTAAAAATGAAGTAAATGTCAGGCAATTAACTTTAGTTAGAAATATTCAGCCACAGATTTCAAAACCATGATTTTGATTAAACTGATATGATAAGTATTTGGGGGAAAGTAAACCAGCATTCTTACTGATCAGGCACAAGCTTTCCTCTTGTGAGAATTCTCTAGGCAATGAAACATAAGAACAATGTTGTATTAAACACAGTGTATTGTCTAGAGATGAGCTGAGTATGTGGGAAGATGTGCGGAGATTATATGTAAGTTCTGTGTCATTTTGTATAAGAATATTGATCACCTGCAAACGTGCATATCTGTGGGGTTCCTGAAAGCAGTCTCTGCAGATGTTGAGTAGTAGCTAGTTTGGTTTCAAAGTTATACAAAATTATGGCATTATTCCAATTCATTTTTAATGATTCCATATTCTTAAATTCTGTCCATGTCAAATATACTATATATTTTGTATATAGATGAAAAATTTTAAACATACCATGACCAAATAGGATACTCTAGAAATGGAACAGTTTAAGAATTATGTTTAGGTAGTTATAAGCCACTAAAGGAAAAGGAACATATATAAACAGGTAAGTCATTCATTAATGATACCAGGTATTAAATATGTCCTGGAAAGTAGGAAAATGTTTTGGGAAGTCATATAACCAGGTTCAAGTCTCACAACCACAATAATGGGGTCCAGGAAGAATACCTGACTGATCCAAATGGAACAGATGATCCAGAGCCTAGTCAGGCACTAGGAGGCAAAGGTCTGTATCCAGAATGAGCAGAAATCTAAAATGTGATACCAAAATAACCTTATTATAGGAATAAAATGATCCAAAGATAGACAAACTCTCCAAAGAAACTGAATTCTTTGAATAATCTTAGTCTCTTAAGCTGAATAATATTAACATAAATGTCCCCAAAATGACTGCCAAAATTATGAATGGTGTATGAAATTCTCTACAAAGAAATGTATCACCTGGGACTAAAATAAGCTTTAATTATTCCTATTTTATGCCAAGTGCCCAAAGTTAAGACTGCCATGAGGGGACAAAACTGGAAAACAGTGTTTGGAATGCAATTGCTTTCTAAACATTTTATATGTGTCTGTGTGTGTGTATCCTTACATATACATATGTAAATTTCCCAAAGCTCTCTCTCCCTTTCTCTCTCTCTCTCTCTCTCTCTCTCTCTCTCTCTCTCTCTCTCTCTGTATATGTACACACACACACACACACACACACACACACACATATAGCTTTGGGATATCAGGAATAATATATATTATACATGACAGTAAAACATAGGATTAAAACTTATAGGATAGAAACAGAAACTAGGAAAGATAAATGGAAATAGAAGAGGATTAACAAAATTAAGTGCTTAAGAAGAGAATTTAACATCATTTAGAAAGGAACAGTGACTAAAATATAATTAGGAATAAAATAATCAAAATTAAAGCACAGAGAAACCTGAGGAAGGAAACACAGAAGAGTCAGATGCAGAGGAACAAGGAGCCTAATAGTCATGTGACTAATTCCCAGTTGGGGCAAGAGAATGAAATAGGACAAAAGGTATAAATAAGTCATATTTTTCAACTTTTCACAAATTGACAGGATATGTCAAACTTCAGATTCAAAACCTACTTATTACGGGAGACATTAAAAAATCTATACATAAATATTTAAATTATGGAGGATGAGACAAATAATCTCATAGTAGCCCAAAATGTAAAGACGGTGTTATATTAGTAGAGCATCATAAATATTGAGAAATAACTTCTGAAATAAAAATACAAGTTTTAAATATGACTAAACAATAGAACTGGATGAGTATACAAGATAATATACTTATATTATGACAAATAAAAAACTAACATAAAATAAATATTTAGGCAAAGAAAAACTAAGGAAATCTATCACCAGCAACCAAATGGATACATTGAAGAATATTTTTACCAAGGAAAGAAATGACTTTCAGAACTAAAAGGTAGAAAAGTAAAAGTGAAACAATAAAAGGCAGATATCGATGATTCTAAATAAATATTGACTCTATAAAGTGATGCTAACCATAGTCTTTGAAAATACCAGTGATATAGGACATTAAAACGTACACAGACATCTATTCAGTACACAGGGAAGGTGACTTTGATTCTTGATCATATACTGATACAAAGTAGTTCAGTGGATTTCAAATGGCTAACAACATTAAAAAACTGACTTCTAAATATAGCATAAACTAGAATTTGACCACAGAAAAGATGAAGATTAAAATTCTGTGTGTGTGAAGTTAAAAAAAAACAAAATTAAGCTTCTAAATACTTCATGTTTAAGAGCAGAAATAAAATAAAAATATTTCTACATGAATGACACCGAATATGCTTGCTATATAAAATACATTTTGTGCAGCTAAAGCTTTACTGTGAGGCAAATTCATAGCCTTAAATACATAATAGGAAAGGAAGAATACTGGAATTAAGTATTCAAAAATTCCAGGTGGGGAGCTCAATATGCAGTTTACATATATATGGAAATATCATTACATTATATGGTAGGTAGCATGTACAGTAAATACACAAAATGAACTTTTTAAAAGAATATGGAGGTGGGTTTCAGGGATACATCTCAGTTGGAGAAAACATACTTAACACATACAAAGTCTTAACTTCAATCTCCTGAAGTGAAAGATGATTAAATTCTGAAATCCAATTTGAGAAAAATAATAGAAAATTATTATGTGAAAAGAAGTTTAAAACAGGGACAATGGACTAATGAATTTAAAATTGGTTTAAATAGATATCTGACAAAATTTCTGAAACTCTAATATGACAAAGTTACAAAACTTGGCAAATGTGAAGGTTAGTAAGTAGATTAAACATGGCATAAACATAAGTATGATAAACTACATCAATAAATATGAAAACTAAGTCAAATTCTTAGGAAATGTAACTTATTAAAATTAATGAAAGAAGTTGGGGAAATCTGGATAATGCTTTAAACTACAAAACAAATTCAGTCTTTAAAACTTTCCCTAAAATAAACCTTCATTTTAGTAAGAATTGAGCAGAAATAATTATCCTGTAGGATAAAGAGATGAATGAGAAGGGATTGATTAAGGTCATTTGCTTACTATAGGAGTGCTGTCATCCAGGGACAGGCTGCCAGTTAGTTGTAGGACCCAGAAAATCCATATGAGGCTCATTCTGAAGCCCCTCCAGAATGAGTATAGCTAAAGAACTAATTCTCAGTTTGAGTTCAGAGTCTGCTGGGTGAGACCCGGAGGCAAAATTCCCCAAAGTCTGGAATGGTGGGTGGCCCTTTTGTAGTAGAATACATGTATTTGCTCTTTTTATTTTCTTCCACTTTGATTTGCAGATGACTCCGTGGTTGCTTTATTCTCAACAAAAGCCATGACACTGCAAGCATCTCTCATGGCAGAAGAGGGATTGACTTCATGTCTGGTGAAATACTGAGAATAATTAATGGTCCACCAAATACCCTTACTCTAGTCAAGCTGACATGTGAAATGAACCATTACAGTGAGTACTTACATCATAATGCCAGATTTATAACTTATGAAAGCACTATGTAACAGCTGTCATATGAAATATGGCAAAGACCTGAAAAAGTCAGTGTAAGCCAATACTAATGTGAAATTTAGATTAAAATATTCTTATCTATCTATCACCTATCTACCTACCTATCTATTATCCATGTATTTTTCTGTATCTGCCCTAAATATTATTTTATAATCACCCTATGTGAAAAAGAAATCAGTGTCTATATGTATGGTTTTACACATGAAGCAAATTCTTATTAGGATAAAGATAGAATAATTGATCAATTGACCAGTTTAGAACCCACTACGTAAACCAACATGTGATAAGTGAATTGTGTGAAAATGTGTTAATGATAAATATAGTGTCTCCAAATTAGTGATCAAAAGAACTATCACTAGATTCGTGATATTATTCTAGGTTACAAACTAGGAAAAATAGAATAGAAATATATTCTTTCAAATTATATTAGCTTTTCTAACCCGTGTTTTTCTAGTCATAAAGTTGAACAAATGGACAAGCTTTGAAAGGCAGGTATTCACCATTTGTTAACTATTTGCTGAGTAGGCATCACATCTTGCTATCTCATTTCTATTGTAGTTTACATTTGCCATTCTTATTTTTCTGTATTCAACTTGATGGGCATCTATCTGTTTTAATACTCCAGAAGGTTCCAACAGTTTACTCTGTTGATCACTGTTGTTATTGTTCTTGATTTTCTCCAGTGCAAGAATATTAGTTACATTGAAATAAAGCTTTAGTTTCACTATTTTAATGCTGGTTGTTTAAAATAATTATTAAGAATGTTGAACTATCCCACTATGATCATGATCTTCTCCATTTCTTCTTACGTTTGTATCTGTTGTTGTTTTACTTTTAGAATGTTTCACATCTGTGAAGCTTAAAACAGGTAAAAAGGTAGGCAATGGTTTTTGTCCCTAATGGCGGATTTTGTACAAATTTGCACTTCCTGGCACTAGACAAGAATTTTGCTTATCATTGCCTTCTTTTACATTCATGCTTTCTTATATTTAAAAAGCAACATATTGTTCAGTTTTCATCATGTTTTAGCATTCTTGTTGCAAACAGTTTTTTGTCTTTCCCATGATGTTATTTTGTCTGCACTTCATTCCTTGGAGATCTCTTAATTCCCTACCAGTAAGTGTTAGAACACAATAGCGCATATGTTTTATCTAAGTTATAGCTGCATATTGCAGCTTGTCTTCCACATGCTCCTCATAATATTTTGCTTTAAATTGCACATGACTCTGTGGGGAGGTTGTTCTCTATCTACCACATCTCCTCCCATTAGATTGAATTTGTTTGGAGTTAGTCTGGACCACTGAATCTGATAACTACAAATGAAAATCAGAGTTAGACTGCCTGCTTACACTACCAAAGAATCTGGGTAGATCCCGTACAGTATCATGCCATTTGGATACAATTCTCATCATTAGTATCTGCCTGGATTGTCTTTTGCTATTTATATGAGATGATCCTCTCCCTAATTAGCATTATACGCCTTGACATTAGTAATCTTCTTAATTACAAAGATAGTTTCATGTCAGCTGGAGGATGTTTTGTTTATTCTGTTATAGAACATATTTCTTTTATGTGTATAGTATAGTAATTCATGGGAGTACAAATATATATGTATAGTTTTATATTATGCATAATATACCAAACTGATATTCTTCCTATAATTTACAGAAACAAACATCATATATTATTTATGGATACATATGGAGATAAATTTAATTTTTCCATCATCCAGACTTTGATAAAGTGAATTTATTTAAAGGGAATAACCAAGCTATATAAACATTATTTTTATATTGTATGTAGAAGAATAGTATCAGAAAAGATGGCCATTGTCATAATCTAGCTGAAATAAAATTTCCAAAAAGAAGAAGTAAAATAAGATATTTCAAGCTTCAGAGTGAACTCACTTTAAGTTTGGGAAGAAATCACAAGAGTATAAATACACTGAAGACTTTTCAGTTACCTTGTTTTTTGTGTATGGGAAAGTCCAGTTCAAATCGAGATTTAGTGGTGCACACTTAGATCATGCAACTTTTGACAGATTTTCTCATTTCCTCAACTATCTGATTGAAATTAGTAAACTGCACACTGGATAGTAAGTCTTCAAAACATTCTTCAGTTAGTATTGATACAATGCTTCTTGAAATCAGGATTTGGGGATAACATCTGTTCCTGAAGTGGTCTTAGAAATGGTGCATTTCCCTTAAAGTGCCCTTCACCCATGCTGGAGTCTTTGCATGCCAATTGACCATGTGGGAACTTTCTAATAGCTTCTTCCAAGAAAGTACCAAAGGCAGAAAGTAAACTTTCTTTGAAAAAGTAAACTTTTTTGAAAACCCAAATTATATATTTTGTTCTGAGGTTCTATTTGGCATCGTTACTTTGGCAGCTAAGATGAGTATTAATTTGATTCGATGTAGGATTAAAGTAGTTCATTTACTTTAGACAACTCTTCATTTTCTGAAGGAGGAAAATAGTATTAGGAAAATTCCCCTGTTTTTAAATCTTTGCAAAGGCTTTGCTCTTTAATGAATGTATCTAAAACAAATAAAATTAGTGAACCAAACAAAACATCAAATATATAAAAAAATAAAATTTGGTTTGTCCACACAAATCCACCCATACTTGCCTTCTGATTCCCTTAATAGGGACTCTGAACAGGAAATATGGCTGTGTTTTCTGACATCAGAGACCCTTTGACAATGGTTTACTGACTGAAAGATACAAGCTTACAGATAATCCTCTACTTATCCTAAGATTCCAATTAAAATGACAGTACCACAGGATAAATTGCACAGATACCAAGGCATAGAGTGAAGTTTTCGTGCTGTGAAAGTTAAAACACAGTCTTATTCTTTCTCTACTAAAGGGAACTTTGACTTACTAATACAAAATGAAAATATAGACAACTGCATAGAAGCATAAAGATAATCTGTGTTAATGTACTTGTATGCAATTCTTCTTAAGATGTTCACTCTCTCTTCTCTCTCTCATATATATATATAGATACAGATATATAGATATAGATATATATGTGTGTGTGTGTGTGTATATACAGTTGTGTGTCTTTGTGTGCGTGTGTGTGTGTGTGTGTGTGTCTGTGTAGGTACACGCATGCCATTGCAAACATATGAGGGTCAGAGGACAAGCTTGTGTAGCAGGTGTTGTCTTCCATCATCTTTGAGACAGAGTCTGTCATTTTAAGGTGGTATCTGGCCCATGAGCTTCTGCAGACCCTCCTGCCTCTGTCACCCATTTTGCCATCCGGGTGCTAGGATGTCAGATGTGCTATTGCATCCAGCTTACATGGATTATGGGCATCCAAACTCAGGTCTTTATGAAGTGCATTATTCAAGTAGCCGCTCCCACACCCTGCATACATGTTCTAATAAGTGTATTAGCCATAGGCCTTAAAAGTCCCTTGGTTCACAGGAAGAACACATGTAGTTGTTAAATATTCCCTAATCAGAAGAATTAATTTATCATTTTGAAAGAGTTTTCACCTTTTCCTCACAATGACTAAATACTGTATTTTTTGTTGCATATTCTTGAATCAAACACTTGGTATAGATCACAGTGCTTCAGCACCTTAGCTTTGTGGCCATTGTGATCTAATTTATAACTGGGCTCAGCTGCTAAATTTTAACATGAATTTATTACTTGCTTGGTAGAAACTTTGCAAGAATGAAAGGTATAGAAACATTTGGACTAGAGTAATGCATTTTAAGTTCCATTGAAGGCCCAGATTTGTTGTAAATCTGTATTCTAACTCTCATTTTGCTAATTTCAGTTACTTTTAAATGTCCCATCAATCTTCTTTTCTTTGCAATGAAGTCTATTTCTAGGTATCTTGAACTGTTTTTGTTTGCTTTAGGAGAGTTTATGGTTTGCGTTTATTTTAAGAAAGGACAAGATAGTCTCTGTGTTGAAATCAATTTTAATATATATTTTGTCATTTAATCCCTAGACATACAATTCTTTATCCCTAAAATTAAAATTTTTATCAGTATGCACAGACGTATCCAACTTTATTTTTTATTGATTCTCATTATACCAAAAGTTTATTTATAATCTCTTATCATTAATCTTCACTATAAGAAATTTTTATTTAATTCATTGGCTTCGGATATTTTAAATATCTTTTATTTCAAATCTTCCTTAGTGCTATGTAATTCCTTGATGGAATGATTACTCCGTTATCTCACAAGGGGGTTTGTTTGTTTGTTTTAACTTAAAATGTGTTCATTACTGAGGATGGTGGTTTGTCCACTTGTATGTCTGTTCGTCCTGTCTCATGGCTAACTTGTTACATCAAGCATTGAACCTAGTCTATCACCAACCAGCCTGGACTCCCTTTTTATGAACTTTTTCAAATAATTTTCTTAGATTGGGTGCTAAGAAGATAGATACAAACAAATAGATAAACCAGGGGAAATAAAAATATCTCCCAGATTAGGAATTATACAAATAGAAATAAGTCCTCTCCCCCATTGGCTGAGTTACTAATTTGAAAGTTTGCATATTTCATATTGTCTTAGTCACTGTTCTATTGCAGTGAAGAGATATCATCACAAAACCACGTATTTGTACATGGATGTGGTGGTTCACCAAGGATGACAAGGAGGCATTTTTCATTATTGCAAACCCTGCCAGACCTCAGCAGAGGGAACCACCATCATGGCCAATGCCACACTGACAATGGAACCCGGAGCATCTGAGCTCAGATGCTTGTATTGATTCAGAAGTCCTCCGGTATTCTACTGATACCACATGCAGATCATAAACAATTAAGCAACCCCCACATAAATGCAACACCTGAGGTTAATACAAAACAGCAAGAGCTAAGCAGACCCTCACCTAACAGGTCTCAAAACAATATTTTAAACACAATTAAAAACTTCTACAACAAAACCAAAACTTCAAAACAAAAGCATTTAAATGGGGGCTTGTTTATAGTTTCAGAGGTTTAGTACATTTTCATCGTGGTAGAGAGCTTGGTGGTGCATGTGGTGCTGGAACAGTAGCTGAGAGCTACATCATGAATTGCAGGCAGAGAGAGACAGACAGACAGACAGACAGACAGACAGACAGAGAAAAACAGAGATAGAGGAGAAAGAAAGAGGGGAGAAACAGAAACAGAGGAGAAAAAAGAGGAGGGTGGGGAAAAGGAGAAGGGAGAATAAGGAGATGAGTGCAGACTAGGGGAGAGGAAGAAGGTGGAGACTGCCATGTTTCTAACGTGCCTTTTTTATAAGGGCACTAATGCATTCTGCACATCCCATTGAACCCTAACCACCTTCAAAATGCTTCTATCCCCATACCTCATATCGCCAACGTATCAGTAAACGAGGGTAAAAATTCAAACCATAATAGCATTTTACCGATGCTTGAGTCTGTATTTCAGCTGTAGAGGAGAGGCAGAGATTCAGTACGTTTTGTTCAGCCTATTCTGATTTGGCCTTCATTATCTTGAGATAATTCTTCAAAACTTTAGGTATTTGAGTAAGTCTAGTGTTTAATGGACAGAAACTGGTGTTCATTTTAAACTTGTGCCTAAGATGTCCACTTCTATTTTTTAACAGTTTTTAGCATCTTTGGAATTTTCCAATCCATAAACTTCAAGAGGATGTGTCTAGCTCACACCCTCTGTCAAAGAATATCCTGCTACTTGTGGCTCCAAATGTGGATGAGCTCATTTCCCTTAAGCCTTTCAGTCCTTGTACCATGATTGACTTGTTCTCATGCTTTGTATCAATAACAAAAAAATAGGACATTAGAGGGAAACGATATCTCTGTGTTTCATGAAGACAATCTTTAGATTTTAATATTTGAAGAACTATTTAAAGTCCAAGATGAGAGTGGTTTAAGATTCTATTAGCTTTTAAAATTTGCTCCTTCTTTCTCAAGAAAGTTGTAACTGTCTTCTAATTTACACTCCCCGAGATCATATTAGCCCCCGTCTAACTAGCCAAATAGTATTATTTCACCCAAGTTTGGCAGATTTCAGACTAATACATGATGGTAGAGGACAACAGTTCCCACAACACTATTCTCTATCATTTTAATCTTTCTATAACTATGTCTATTTGCAATGTTATCAACTGTTAACATGCAGGCTTAATTTAATTATCAGGGACTACAAAAAAAGAAAGGAAACTACATACATCTTTTTTTTCCTGTAGTGACATCAATGAAATATCTAATGGTACCAACTTACTTTATCTAATTACTTGAATGAGACGTTTAGCTAGTGCTCAGTAAGCATTGGTTGTCCTTTTTAGATCCTTTTTCCCCAGAAAGGATACACTTTTCTCCCTATCTTTACAAAAGTATACTCTTAGGAACAAATGTAAAAGTTAGAGGTAGTGTACAATTAAGGAAACAGGAGTTTTCCAGACACAGCAAGCCAAGAACTCACAGAAACTGTGACACTATAAAATCTGCACAAGCTCAGGCCAGACAAAATTCCAATATTGGGAGGGAAGTAGGATAATGTCCTACCCCTAGCCAAGAAGCCATTTGCAAATGATAGCAGCTGGGAGAGGACAAATCAGTTTTCTTCAATGAAGTAACAGTGTTCAAATCAACCACACTTTAGGGCAGGCCCCATGTTCCCCATAGAGAAGTAGGAGATCAGACTCTATGTTTTGAAGTGTTTTTTGTTATTTATTTGCTTTGTTTCATTCTGCTTTCTGAGCAGGATAACATGAAGCAGTATGGTTAGAAAGAAGAGAGGACCTGGAAAAGGTTAGGGGATGGGAAAAGATACAATAAAAAATATAATGTATGAAATTCTCAAAGAATTTATTTAAAAGTACACTCTTCAGTAAGTAGGTGTCCTAAGCAACAAACGTTGACTAGGGCAAATTTCTGAAGTTCAAATATTGCCTGTTGAGTCAAGAATTCTAGAGAGAGAAAAAGAAAACTGAAGAAACATAATTTTAAAAGGCTTCATGTTAATGTACTCTTGCTTTGCAAAAAAACAAACAACAAAAAACAGAAATAAATGAATTTTATATATAAAATTTTATAATTAAAACTTGTTTTAATCCTATAAATTCAGCTAAATGTTTATGTGATATGTAACAAAGGAAGAAAGGAGAGAGAGATTAGATATTTCAAAGAAAATTGTGTATATAGAATTAATTCATGTTTATTTAGATAAAATATTATATATATTTACAAAATAAGTATATGTTCATTGAATATACTTCATACACAGTGTGAAAGGATCAATTTATTATATCTATAAAAATTATTTTCAATATGTCCTCATGGCGGATAATATCAACCCTTTAATTATAAAGTTATATTGAACTCGGTTGAAATAATTCTGTAAAGTATGCATATAGATTCATAGAATTATGTTATATCTAAAGACACTCTCTCAAAGATCCCATCTGGAATGAATAGTCTTTGTTTATTTTCAAGATCATTCAACATAATATATTTCGGAATCTTAGATTTTTAATTGAAAGCTCTTCGAACATGGACATGTCATCACTCAAAACGTATAGCGAGTGGCACATGCAGCCTCAAGACTTTGTAATGCACAAAAAAACATAATGATAGCTTCTTCTGTTCTAAGCTAGGCTTAGTCTTTGTTAAGATCTCTATAAAGCGTGATTTAGGAAATTGAATTAATATAACAATAAATTACAATTAAAAACCATAAACCTAATATTTCAATGGACTTCTATTCACTGAACTCCATACAAGACTTTTTAATGTACTGAAATATGCTAGACTTATCAGTCACCTAAACTACCAATTTTAGCTAATTTTGACTTTGATTTTGTTTTGTTTTATTTTGTTTTTCAAGACAGATTTTCTCTGTTGTGACTCCAGCTATCCTGGAACTCACTCTATAGGCCAGGCTGCCCTCAAATTCACAGAGATCTGCCTGCCTCTGCCTTCCAAGTGCTGGGATTAAAAGGCTTGTGCCTCCACCGCCCAACTGGCTTTGATCTTCTTAACATAAACAATACTGCCATTAACAAATTGCATGATGTTTCATCCAACACTTAAGTAGTTGCTTCTCAGTGTACTCAGAAAAAAAAAATCTTTACAAAGACAATGAGAAAGAAGTCACCAGTGATAGAGACCCTATCTGAGTAACCAAAATAAACAAACAAAACCCCCACAAAGCTAAAACGAACCAATGAAAAGCAAATAAAAACTTATAATAGTGATACTGCACGCTTACTATTTCTTAGTATTTCTGTGTGAGGTTAGTTCTTTCACTTTTAAAATGTGACTCCAAAACAATATGTGTTTATACTCATGTGTAAGTTGCACATGTATGTGTACACATACATGGCATTATGCATAGCTATGAACAAATGAAAATGTATAGTTGTATCTTCCTGTAAACATACAGGAAGAAAGCTATAAATGAGTGGGAAAAGCTCCATACACACATTATTGATCTGATCCATTGAGCAACCTATACTAAGATGGATACTTTGGGGTAAACATCTTTAGGGAGAGGGAGCAGGAGTAGTCTAGAGAGAACTCTGAAATTGCAAGGCAGGTCTATTGACTAGTTCTGCACAAATGCTGCTAGCATTTCTTTGAAGTCTACTCATTGTCTGGGAGCACACTGGGAAGATGGTCACCTTTGATCTGATCCTGTGGCCTGTGGTAGGATCTTGAAGACTTAGCACCAACAAGCCATTCCTTTTACCCTCTTTACAAAAACCCTCTCCTGAAAAGAAATTTGGGCTCTACAAGGTCAATACTGCCGCACATACACACATGCGTACATACAACCTTTAGATTAGTCATTCCTGATTATTTCTGAACCTAAGATGGATTATTTATGATCTTCATAATTTTTGTATTCTCCCTCAGGATTCTGGAGCAATTAACTTGAGTTTTGGAGAGTGTTGTATATTCTGAAAGGAGAACTTGTGACTCATGAAAGTACTTCAAAATCTTCAGCACTGGCCACAGCAGAAAGAGTATTCTCTTTCATATATTGTCCTGTTTCCTAGAAGGGTAATAGTAGTCACACATTCCTTTTACCAAATACATGAATTATTCATGAATCCTTATTGTGTGTTGACACATATTACTTAAAGTACATTGTTTACCAGAAACTCCAAAAACTGCTGTGATCAGAATAGGTTAGACCAGAGTTATCAGTTTGAATATTCCAGCTTTACTTGTGATTCCAAAATCCCTCCTTCTCCCAAGATGGAGATAGGAGAGGTACAGATCCAGGAGGCAAATTTGGCTTCTGTAAAGGCCAGAATAGTCAAATGCATGCAAAAAAATTGAATAAAAATAGCTTTTTTGGTTATACAATGAATATGTTTGTATGTTCACAGTTCATATGTTAAATTGATGACTGACAAAATTATGGTACTTGGAGGGGAGAAAATTAAGTTGAAATGAGGTAATAGAGGTGGGGCCTGTGGTGGGATTAGTGCCTTTGCAGATGAACAAGACACCTAAGTGTATTTTTGAGACATCACCCAGAAACACAGCTGTCTGGAATCCAGTCCACCCTCACCAGAAACTAAATTGGTTATCACACTAATCTTTACTCCAATCTGCAGAACAAAGAAATTTAGGTATCCGTTATTTCTTCCACTCAAATTGTGACCTTTTTATGTTAGCCCAACAATCGAGACATCTCTATGATATAGAAACTAAGGAGAGAAAAAAAATCTCTATGGATGACTCACATGAACTCTCACATAGGCACAAGAGTTCCCTGAGTCTGTTTTTGTGCTATGAGTAGGAAGAATCCCAGAAGGCAACAATGGTATCTGCCCGCAATGGCTGCTGGAGAGTGGCAGTGGCCCTGTTTAGAGAAACAGGACTAGAATGTGTGCCAAGTACAAGTTGGGCACAGGTCGTGATAGCTGACTCAGTCAAGGATTTAGTGATTGCACTGACCCACGGTACTGAGAAACAGGGCAATGAATGTATGCGATCCTCCCCTCTTCTCATCCAGACTACAGGCAAACAGACCAGACCATGAGCAGGGTTCTATCAAGTGTAGAAAGTTTAGAAAAGTCTACGTGTTTATGTTCTTGTCTGGTCTGCCTTATTTACACATTCACTGTCGTTCTCTTCCTGCCCAGTTTCAGATCTTTACCAGAACTTTCTCCTACCAAAGTGAACTGAGCAAACCTCCGTCTTCTTCATTCTTAAATCCCTCTGAAGTGAAAATCAAATCAAGCGTTTGACGGTACTGTGAGAATAAAGGGGTATCTTGGGACTTACGGTAATTTTATTTTCACTTCATTTTGCCTTAATTGTACCTTAGTTGTACCATTTTTACATATTGAAAGCTTAATACAGCCTTAGTAAGAAGTAAAAGCAGTGATACTAAAACTGACTTTATCTTCTTTTTGTTTTGTTTTGAACAGAAAAAAAATATTTTCTCTATAGATTGGTAAAAGGATAGATATGTGTTAGTTAAGTAGGTAGATAAATAGGTGAATGGATGACAGATAGATGATAAAATAATAAAAAAGACTGACAGATCTACTTCAAAGTTGTAAAGCTTTATTCTTCCTTCTGTAGATCAATATATTGGTTGATGTTTTTTTTCATCCTGAAGAGAAAGGGATGTTTATAAACTTCATACAACAGCACTTCAAACGCTTCAGAAAAGAATAATAAAATCCATAGCTTTGTGTTGTAGAACTAAGGCATCTGAGTTGTTCAGATAAAGTTCATCTAAGCATCTGAATGTCAAGTGAATCTTCCAACCTGTTGCAACTCACCCATCTCTTCTGTGTGCAAGATGATGTGATGTGTGGTGTGCTTTCAGCACTGAATAATTTCTTTGCACAGTGTTCTTCATCTCTGACACGTTATTTCTTCTCTGGCTTGTTCATAGGAAGGATGCTTTGACATAAAGAAAGCCTAGAAATATCTAGAAAAAGAACACAATGTATGCTGTAAATTCAAGACAAAACAGATTTTCATTAGCACAGCCTGTCTATACATAATCCCTATACAATCAGAAAGGGTGTGTGATATATTTAACTATGTGAGTTGGTTCATTTTAATTAAAGTGAATGTAGCATTTTGATCTATGGAATAAACAATCTAACAATAGGAGAAATGCAATCTGTCCAGACATATTTGAGTTATTTTGCAGTAATTGGCTTGGCAGCAGCTTCAGTCACAGATTTCTGTTTCACAGATTGCCCCCAAATGAATAAAGGTTTGCTTTGAAATGTAATTAATATTGCGTTCAGCTGCAAGACATTCTCAGGTTGTCAAAGGAATTTGAAAGAGGCAGTTACCGAAAAAAAAAAAAGAAAGAAAGAAAGAAAGAAAAATATAAGTGAAACTGAAAAGTAAATCTAGTCCCATTAATGCACACAGAGTAAACTGGACTGATACAAAATGCCTCTGGCATACACGAGATTTAATCCTTGGTCCAATTTCATAGGAACATTAAATTTATGCATTTGCTGAATGATTTACGAGGTATATGTTTATTGACAATGATTGCCTTGTTTCATCATTTAAACATGAGTGAGTGTGGGGAATGTAAGTGCTGTTTTGTTTTCTAATAAGATGGAACCCATCTATACTGGTGGAATTGAATCAAGATCCCCGAGTTCAATACCCCTTGTTCAGAACTTAGGTCCGTGTGCATGCTAGGCAAGCACTTTTATGATTGAACCACCCCTTTAGCCCTCTTACTTGGTATTTTGTCACAGGTTTCACTAATTTGTCCGGTTGGTTTGCTGTAACCAGACAGGTTTTAAACTTAAAACTGTCTTCCCTCCACCTTATAAGCAGGTAGGACTTCAGATTTGCACAAAGAGGCCTGGCTTCAGAATCTCTTCTTCCACTGTGATAATAATTACCTGATGTAGCAGACTTTTGAAGAAACATGGAGGTCTACTGCCTAAGTACAGAAATGGTAGGAGCCTGTATGCAAATTTCAATAGAATATTAAGTTGCAGGTCCTGCTTCTCTGTAAACCTGTCTACTGTGCTTTAAGTTGTAATTACATTAAAAAATTACATTACATTAAAAATTTAACTTTGTGTGTCTACACATGCATCCCCATGTACATATGAGTGTGTGTGTGTGTGTGTGCGCGTGTGCGTGCACATGTGCGTGCGCATACACACACAACTAGATGGAATCCATTCTCTTCTTTCACCATGTGATT